>JARHVA010002630.1:1195000-1795000 GCA_037957365.1 Torreya grandis | reverse complement strand
ACAATATCATTTTCTTTTGTCTCATTTTCTTGAGTTGTAAAGTTGATGTAACTATGCATTTTTATGTGCCTTTTATGTGGTTGAATGAATTAAGAAGATTGAACTCTATGAATTTGTTGATATTATCTATGTCATTTACTAAATTAGTCTATACTGTAGATTTTCTAGAGTTGTGATTAGGAATGTCATTTGCTTTTGTCTTGTTTTCTTGAGTCAAAAGTTCTACATAACTGTACGTGATTTTTGTGCCTCTTATGTGATTAGAAGATTCTTATAAGAAGATTGAACCCTATGCCTTTGTTGACATTCCTATATCTCAGCAAAAGAAGTCTCTATTATGAGCCTCTATTTCTATTATTTTAATCTTTTACATTGATCATGCACTTGTTTGCTCTTAAATGTAATTGAATCCTATATATAGTCTAACTATGCTCAAGTTAGGATCAAAATCACACTCAGGTGCATCATCATAGTTTAGGTTTAATTTCCTACATTTGCATTTCTATTTGATTTTCTATCCCATTTCCCCCCACACTTGATACAAAAGAAGAGACCAGCTTCTCTAAAATCTAGAGGTTGTTTCAAGCTGCAATGTCCTATAGCTTGAAATGTGGCATTGTTGTTGATTAGAATCAAGTGAAATTTTAAACATCAACAATTGTTGGCATCCCTGATGGGACCAGTCTTGAAGTTTCTTTCAATACCACATGAACCAAAGAGCTACGAGGAGTTAGAGTTGTGGACCAGTCACTAGATCATAATTTGCTACAAATCTAGGTATTCTTTTACCACCTTTGGTAACAAGTCGAAGGAGAAGAGCTAACCAATTTACACCAATACTAAATATGGGAGCCCCTGTACCCCTAATAAATTATGCAAGTTGGAACACTGGTAGTCCCTTAATCCTTCCAACACCACCAGCCATTTGGGATCCTATTCCAGTAAATGCTCTAAAAGCTCTACCCAAATTTAGGGGGCAAGACTCAAAAATGCCTAAAAAACATCTTCAAGATGTATCAGATGTCTATGCCATACATGTCACATAGCAAAATGTGGCCATAAGGTTATTAACAGCTTCATTCAAAGGGAAGGCTGTAGAATGGTATCAGTCTTTGACCCCAAATACCATCTCTACATGGGACCGACTTGGATATCTATTCTTTGAAATATTTGTAGAGAAGGGTGATAAGTCTTCTTTGTTACAATATTTAGTCACCATTCAGAGGGGACCACAGGAGGACATGACTGACTTCAACACCAGATTCCAAAAAACTTGGGACAAAATCCTTGCTATAGCTAAACCACCACCAGGTATGGCCATAGTATTCTATCTCAAGGCTCTAAATTTAGATATATTTGTTATGATTTAGTCACTAGGAGGACACACTTTGCCAGTGGCTTATGACTATGTGGTCAGAGCTGAGAATCATTTAATAGATGCTAGAAAGTTACCTCTAAGGCCTCCCATGCCTATGTTCCCAAAAATTTCCTTATCCTTACCTTAAGAAGTGTTCCTAAAGCTGTAAGCCCACCTGTGTCCATGTACACTTACCCTCAATCATTCATGAAAGAACCTGTCCCTACTCAGTCATTTGAGATGGATGATATCAAGAATATCCTGAGGACATTTTCTAATGAGCTGATTAATTTAAAGAGGTAGTAGAATACTTTCCCTAAGCCCTCTTATCAAGGCTATCAAGGAAACAGGTTTTCATCCCAACCAAACCAATATCAAGGTCTTCCAAAACAAACTAACCATCAGCCAACAAATCAATTGGTTGTAGTTCCCACACCCTCATAGACCGTTCCTCCCAACTCAAATAGGGAGATGGTTCCAGGTCAGATAACTATGTGGATGATACTAATACTTGGTATTTCCCTTGCAACGATGCTCATACACCCAAAGATTGCCCTAGGGGTAATCTACAACAAAGGGTGGCTGAGCAGAAAAGAATGGATGGCTAGTTTACCAGTACCAATAACAATTAAGCCTACCAGTCTCCCAATATATAGAATTTAGTTCTAGTGGCTCAAATGCAAGGAATGTCCTTGCAACAACAAGAAGAAATAGCCCTAAAACATGCTTTGTTTTCATGGGTCAAAGATGAAGAAGCAGTTTTCTTGAACGAAGCATCTACCTCCCAAAGGTCAGTAGTGCAATCTGATTACTACACCAGATCAAAGAGGAAAATGGTGGAACAACCCAAGATTGTAAGTGGTCAAGTCAATAATCCTCCATCTCAAGGGAAAATTAACACTACTGTTAGACAAAGAGTACCTCAGCTAGTGCAAGATCAGGGGATTCTTACCTAGATTCAAGAAAAAATGAGGAATCCTTATGTCCAAAAGACTTAGTCTTTGGGACCGATCAATATAGTAGATCAATTGAAGAAGAGTCCAGCACAAGTGTCAATATGGGATATTTTGTCTATTCTTGAATAGAAGACACTACTGTAAGAAGCTCTGTAAGGGCAAGTAGTGCCCAAAGGTGTTGTTACCAAAGGACATGCTGGAAAAGAAAGGCTCAAAGATACAGTTCTTCATCAAACAATAGCCTTTGTGAACGATGCAGCACAAGTAAGTAAATCCAAGAAAGAGCCTTTCTATTTAACTCTGATAGTTGGAAAGAAACTCTTGTATAATGCATTGATAGACTCAGGAGCTAATACACCTATTATGCCCAAACAAATAGTTGATGCTTTGAAAATAAAATATGAACCCCTTGCAAAAGGAGTTATGCAGCTAGATGGCAAAACAGTGCAAACCATAGGGAGAATTAAACAACTCCCCTTGCAGTTATACACATGTCCCAACATAATTGTCAACCAAGATATAGTTGTCATAGATATACCTCCTATTTTTTGTTTATGTTTTTTTAGAGACTTTATAGCAAAAATAGGAGGGTATATGTCTCTTGACTAGTCTCACCTCATCCTAAGAACTAGATATGGTTTGAAGATAAAAATTCTATCTGAACCACTGTTTAAAGACCATTTCACCAACAATCCAACAACAAGATTAGAAGCAGATCATACCATGTTAAATAAAGAATAAAGGATTTTTGTTGAAGAGCTAGGTGACTAGACTGAGCATGATCAAGAAGAAGAAAATAGCCAGTTGTTGGCTATGATGCATAGCGACCCGTATGGGAACTATGAATCTACTGGTTTGGGCACATACATCATCTTTGATGAGGACCAAACAATCCCAAATGTTATAAGGAAAGAGGCACCTACTACTTAAGATTCAGAGGTTTGGTCTTTGAATTTTGATGGGGCTAGAAGTAAACATGGTGATAGAGCAGGAATTTGTCTTACTACTCCAAATGGTGATAAAATTTTAAGGGCTATCCAATTCCAATTTGCTTGTACTAATAACGATGCTAAGTATGAATCTTTAGTACATGGGCTCTTGTTAGCTAATAAAAAGGGAATAAATAACCTAAAAGTAAAAGGAGATTTATAATTAGTGGTAAAGAAAATTAGGGAAAAGGCAGTAGCCAAAAAAGTGAGAATGAGATCCTATAGGCATAGGATTTGGGATTTGATAGAAGATTTTGAAGCTTTCAATATTGAGATAATCCCTAGAAGTCAAAACTTTGAGGCTGATAGGATGGCCCAGATTGGTTCACAATTTAACCTAGAAACTAGCCTATTGGTTAACAATAAGTTAGTAAAAGTTATAGTGAGGCCAACCATCCTAGACAATGATGAGAATTGGCAAGTATTTGAAAATGATGCTCAGGTAGTCTCTTTCTTACAGCAATCAGATGAGTTTGCTAATAAATTACAAACCAAAATTGAAGAGGCATATGGTGATCAAATTATACAATTGAGGACTAATAAGCTCCCCAAGGGATTGATCACTTTAGAAAACTTGTTTGACCCAGAGGATGTAAGCTTGGGAAAGAAGAGGTTCTAGGTAGACAAAGCAGACTATTCTGAAGTAGAGTTGAGTGATGAGAAAAGGCTAAAAGTGGGGAATTATGCAACTCAAGAAGAGAAGGAAAGACTAATCAAATTGTGCTAGAGATATGATAGAGTCATAGCTTGGATCTATGAAGACCTTCATGGATATAATAGAGACATTATCTAGCACACAATAGAACTCACCGAAGGGTCTAAACCCATCAAGCAAAAATAGAGGCCAGTAAATCCAAGGATTGAGCCTCTAATGGTAGATGAGTTGCACAAACTTTTAGATTTTAAATTAATATTTCCAATAAAGCACTCAACCTGGGTATCAAATCTAGTCCCAGTTAGAAAAAAGAATGGAGATGTAAGACTGTGTGTAGATTTTAGAGATCTAAATAGAGCATCTCTGAAAGACCACTATCCCTTGCCCTCCATGGAACAAATTCTACAAAATGTGGCTAGATCAGAGAGGTTTTCTTTACTTGATGGTTTCTTTGGATACAATCAGATTTGGCTAGCTAAGGAAGACTAGTACAAAATTGCTTTCACTACCAAATGGGGAACATTTGCCTATGCAAAGATGCCATTCAACTTATCAAATGTAGGAGCCACCTTCTAAAGAGCTATAGATATAGCCTTTGGTGAGCTTATAAATAGGATCATCCTGGTCTATTTGGATGACCTCACCATATTTTTAAAAGGTGTCGATGATCATTTTGATCATTTAGAATCTGTCTTTAATAAATGTTAGGATTTTGGGATATCATTGAATCCCAAGAAATGCATCTTTGTTGTACCTTAGGGAAAGCTATTGGGACATGTAGTATATAAAGAAAGAGTTTTTATAGATCCTGAGAGGATTACAACTATAATGAACTTACCTCTTCTAGTAAATAAAAAGGTAGTTCAGTCCTTTTTAGGGAAGATCAATTCAATCAGTAAATTCATATCTAATTTTACAGGCTTGGTAAGACCAATGACGCTCTAGATAAAAAAAGACTTGGTCTTCAAATGGAATACAAAAGGAAGGCAAGCTTTTGAGGAGGTCAACAAGGCTATCTCAACAGCCCCAGTGCTTAAAAATGAAGATTTTTCCAAACTTTTTGTAATGTATGTCTATGGGGGAGAGTCAAGTATTATTGTTGTCTTGATGCAAAAGGATAATAGGCTGGAGGGAGAACACCCAATAGCCTTTTTCTCAAGAAATATTAGATATTATGAGACCAGGTACAATTTTGTGGAAAGACAAGCGTATGCCATGGTAAAAGCCCTCAAGAAATTCAAGCATCTGATATTAGGGATTAAAATTTTGATACTTGTGGCTCACCCAAGTGTTAGGGAATACATCATGGAGGGGGAAATTATTGAGAAAAGAGCCAATTGGATCACTAAGATCCTTGAATATGATGTAGAGGTTAGACCCACCAAGCTGGTCAGAGGTAGGGGTCTATGCCAATATATAACCCAAGAGCTTGAAAAGATGTTACCTGAGGAAGTAGATTTAGAAGAAGAGACAGAGACGATGCTAAACTTACAAGAGATTGGTCAAGAATCTTGGGTCACAAGCAGGATTATTTTTATGAAAAATTGGATTTATTTGAGAGACTCCCTTAGAATAAGAGGAGATATTATTAGATACAGGGAGTTCATTTTGTTTTAATTAAACAGGTCCTTTTCAAAAGAAATTCTGATGGGAAATTGTTAAGATGTGTAGAACAAGTTGAAATTAAGTGAATACTACGCAAAATACATCATGGAATATTAGGGGGCATTTTTTTGCAAAGACCATAGCCATAAAGATAAGTGAGGTAGGATATTTTTGGCCTACTTTATTTATAGATTATTATCAGCTAGTTAGAAAATGCCAATCCTGCCAGTATTATATGGGGATTAGGAGGAACGCAGCCATGCCCCTTAGTCCTATAATTATGGATGAACCTTTTGCTCAATGGGGTCTTGACTTAATTGGAATGATAAATCTAGTGTCTAGTATGGGTCACAAATGGATTTAACTACCACAGACTATTTCACTAGATGGACTAAGGCAATCCCACTTAAGGAAAAAATAGAAAATGTGATCTTAGATTTTTTAGGGAGTATCACTACTCACTTTGGGGCTCCTCACACTATCATTTCTGATAATGCTAAAGCATTCTTGGGGTCTAAAGTATCCAAATTTGCCATGAAACATGGAATATATCTAAAAACTTCATCTAACTATTACCCTCAAGGTAATGGTCTGGCATAATTGGTAGAATCAACCAACAAGAACCTAATAAGACTCATCAAAAGGTAAGGATTGATCATCACAAAGAGTGGCATAAAGTGCTTAATCTAGCATTATGGGTTGATAGAATCATGCCTAAGTAGGTGATCAAAATGTCTCCATATGAATTGGTATATGGAAAGTCCACTGTGATTCCCCTAAGCTTGGAAATCCCCACTCTCTAGTTGATCAAACAAATTGAAATTGAAGAAAATGGCTCCATGTAGGTCAGACTCGTAAAACTTTTGGAAGTTTAGGAAAAGAGGGATATAGCCCATGATTCATTAATTAAGCATCAGGGAATGGTCAAGAACTATTTTGATAAAAGGACTTCGAATCCTAATTTTGAAGTAGGCTCAATTGTTTTGAAATGGGATGCAAGGGCCACCAAGCTGGGTCAGCATACAAAATTTGAAGCATTATGGACTAGCCCATATAAAATTTGCACTTACAAGCAAAGGAATTTATTCGAGCTAGAGTCGATGGAAGGAGAACCTGAAGAGATTCTTATAAATGGAATCTATTTGAAGCATTTTAATTAATTTGGGTCTCTAATGTATTATATTTAAAAAAATTCCCTTTCTCGCATTGTTTTTTCATTGTTTCCCACTTTTATTTTAAATAAGTGTTTTAAACACATGTCGACGGCTCTTGTGAAGCTATAAATTTTTAAATTTTGATCTAGTAGAAGGTGGAGTTTCTTTTTGAGTAGGCTCAAAAGTCTTGGGGGTCACCAGTAACTGTAGAGTAAATTTTTACTCTACATTGCATTTCAATTCTCAGTCACGCATTACAGTTTTATTCCTACATACCTTGGTCATGGCAGTAGAAGTTTTCAAATAGAGTGTGAGTTTGTTTATTTTGATTCATTTTTTGTCTAAGTGTCGAAGGGTAGTGGAAGCTACCAAGTGTCACTTTCCAAGTTTTTAAATAGGCCAAGTGGAGTTGTCTGAGGCACCTTTCCTAACTTTTAAAAGAGTCGTAGAATGTGCCACTTATCCAATAGCAACCCAGTAGAACACATCACGTGTTGGCATCCGCATCTCATATCAACACCCACATTTCATTCTATTTTTTGGCAAAGGTCTTCAACAAGCTAAGTAGTAGGGAGTAGCAGAAAGCACTAGGTGGTAGTCGTGGAAGGCCCTGGACTACCTTTTTCAAAGGAAAGCAAAAGTCACCATGTGTCGGCATCTGAGAGATATTCAGTTCAACACCTGGGTTTAATGCTTTGGTTCAATGTTTTGGTTTAATACCTTGATTAAAGTGTAAATGGCATGTAGTGTTAAACTGTTGAACCATTGAACCATTTTGGTTCATCAAGCAGTTTAAGGGAGTGTCCAAAAAAGGCCAAAGGGGTCAAGTACCTATTCGAAGGGTATTGTTTCCATTTTGTTTAAGTGTCGAAGATGAGCGGAGGCCACCAAGTGTTATTTTTTGAGCCCCTTTCTACTCCATTCCTGAAAGAAGTGGGAGATGCCACATACCCCTAGCAAGAAAGGTAAAAGATGCCATGTATCCTCCCAAGAATAGCTGAGGCCACCACGTGTCAACTTCTGAGAGATCATCTTCAAGCTTCATTGCAGAATAAAGATTGTGGTGGGTCCTGGGTGTTACTTCAAAAATTTGTGGAATTTTCAAAGTGTCACCATCTGTAGGAGCCTAATATGAGCCCTAAATAATTCTACAACATAGCTAAAGAGAAGCGGAGAGATCTGCGTGTCCTTGATAAATCAAGTGGAAAGTGCTAAGTGTTGTTCTCTAGTGCCTTCTAAGTAATAAAGAGAATTTTCTGAAATTGGCTAAGTGTCCTCTTCCATTTCAACATAACAGAGTGTTTTGTGTATCTATTGCCACAAGGCAAGATGGAGGGAAACTTAGCTAGAGTTAATTCTAGTAGATGGAACAGTTCACCAAGTAGATTTTTGGGGCTGGCAAACATTAAAAGCACCATCTGTTTGTCCCCTATGAGTTAGGGTAGAGTAGAATTTCATGAGAAAGGGAGTGATGGAAGGAGACATCCAAGGCTATAAAAGAAGAGGATCAGATCGATAAAAGAGGAGGAGATTTTCTAGAGTTTTAGATTTTCTAGAGTTTGTGACCAAATAGTATCATTTTCTTTTGTCTCATTTTCTTGAGTTGTAAATTTGATGTAACTGTGCATGTTTCTATGCCTTTTATGTGGCTGAATGAATTAAGAAGATTGAAATCTATGCCTTTGTTGATATTATCTGTCATTTGATAAAGTATTCTATACTGTAGATTTTCTAGAGTTGTGATTAGGAATGTCATTTGCTTTTATCTCATTTTCTTGAGTCAAAATTTCTACATAATTGTACGTGATTTTTGCACCTCTTATGTGATTGGAAGATTCTTATAAGAAGACCAAACCCTATGCCTTTGTTGACATTCCTGTATCTCAGCAAAAGAAGTCTCTGTTATGAGCCTCTGTTTCTATTATTTCAATCTTTTACATTGATCATGCACTTGTCTGCTCTTAAATGTAATTAAATCCTACATATAGTCTGACTGTGCTCAAGTTAGGATCCAAATTACACTCAGGTGCATCACCATAGTTTAGGTTAATTTCCTACATTTGTGTTTCTATTTGATTTTCTATCCCTTTTCCCCCCACACTTGATACAAAATAAGATACCGGCTTCTCTAAAATCTGGAGGTTGTTTCAAGCCACAATGTCCCACAACTTGAAACTTCCCATTGTTGTTGATTAGAATAAAGAAAAATTTTAAACATCAATAGTTTCCTCCTCTCATATGGTCCCTTCTTCACCTTTTATGCCTCCACCCATGATTATTTCACCCATGGACCTTCCCTTACCTATGGATCTTTCTCCACCTATGAGTTCCTCACATATGGATCCTTCTCCATTGATGATCCCTACATCTCCCATAGATTTTGATCCCATGCATTATTATAAGCATCCCTTTCCTTATATCCCTCCTTAACATGAACCATAAATCATTCCTACTTTTTCTATTGAGAAGATTAGATGAAAAGTATTTTCCTAGTTTTCACTGAAGATAGGTGAGACTAGCAATAGTTTGCATTCAACTTCATAAAGATCTATCTAATGTTTTGGATAATGTTTGAGGGCACATTTTTTAATATTTATGATCACATGCATGGTGATTTTATATTTTCATTTGGATTGGATGTGTGCTCGAATATTATCTTCATCTATTTGTTATATCATTTGAGATTGTTTTAAATTATTATTTATCTTACATAGTGACTTTACTTTTGCACTCTATATTACTTATATTTTCATTTATGTTTTTTTATGGATGTATTTATTTATCACCACTTTCTCTTTTTTTCTTGATTTTATTTCTTATAAATTTCCTCTCTTGAGTTTTTCTTAAAGGTCCCTTTTTATTTTATTCATGATTATTTTCTTCCTTATCTCTATTTTTTATGGATAATTGTCATTATGACTTGGTTATATAATCTTTGTTCCTTTTAGTCATTCCCTCTTTACCATGTCATCATTTAGAAAATAATTAATCTCATTATATTATCCTTTTACTAGTCTACCTTTGGATCTCCTTTATTCCCTTTATTACCCTTTTCACAAACTAAGCATATACATGGTTGAGATTTGAGATAACGTGTTTCATTGTTAAGTGTAAGTATTCTAGTCAATATTGGATTTGGTCACTTAGCTTCCTTTAGCCTAAAACTATAGCTCATTCATGTGAATTGCTCTATCTCTCATGATTGGTGATTCCAAATCTATATGGAGGAGGAATCTTAAAAAGCCTTTAAAATATTCAAAATCCAAATCATTTAACAAAAGGTAATGATATAAAAGGAAAAACATTTAAAATTTATTAAAATTAAATCATACTAAAATATGTGATTCAAATCACATCTCCTTCTTCTAGTCAAAGATCAAATTCTAGTAGATTAGAAAAGGAGAATAAAAAAATCTTTTAGTGCTACCTACTTTCTCATGTAAGTACCCAATCTTTGCAGTAGACTAATGGCTCTGTAAGAGGTCTTTATGAATAAATAACATGTCTTTGGAAGGTAGGTTAATTTTATTTTTATTATACCAATCTACCTTTATGAGTTGATCTTAGTAGCATGTTTATTTGGGTACAAATCTTGGTGTCTATAGTGAACAGGTTTTTTTTGTTACACTAATGGTCAGTAGCTACTTAGTGTCTTCTCATGTCCTTAGTATGCCTCTTGTCTCATAAGGTATTCTCATAATATGCCTAAGTTAAGATTTTTACACTCCATTTTTCATTCCCTACATTCCTCATATTTCCTCTTAAGAAATATTATTCTGTTCACTGATAATTCCTCTTGGGATTCCATTTGTGAGTTACATTGAAGACCATAGATAGGACCTAGCCTTCCTCACACATTACCATAATTTCAACTTCCTATTACCCACATCCTTTGTTACCCAATTTTCACATTTATTCCACCTTATTGGTGTTTCCTTTGAGTTATAGTGTAAGACCATGGATAGGACTTGGCCTTCCTCACAAAATTTTCCAATAATCCAAGTCACAATCAGAATTACATGTGTCAAATATGAGATAGGATGTTATTTATCATGAAGTTAGATGTCATTAAATGCGTCCTAGCTTGATCCAATATGTTTTATGATTACTTCATTTCTCTCACTTTTATCTTCTTATTTTTCGATTGAATGTAAGAATTCAGCCATTTCTTGAAATTTTCATACTTCTCATCTTGAATTAGTGTGATAAATTTAAGACCAAATTTCACCAACTTTGATTTTCTCTTATAATTCCCAACATTATTTAATATGATTGATTGAATTAATTTATTAATTTTTATACCATTATTTTTTCACATGTCTTCCATTTTATTACATTATTTTCATACTTCCTAATGTGATTTAGTGTGATTTTACTTGTTTTAACTTGGTTCCAATATTTTTCTTGGTTTTAAAAATAAAATAATTTTTACCATCTTGTTTACCACCCATTTGGTTCTTTATATTTAGTCATTTGTCTTTTTATTACACATTTCCCAACTTGAAATTGTGTGTAGTATACATTTCTTTTGATTGATTATATTTTACCAAATATATTTTGCCTATTTCTTTTTAACCATGCATAGGTCTTACACAATTCTAGAATATAAACCAAAACTCATATATTTCCTATATCGTTTATAACAAAATCTAAATACATGTGTTATAAATAAATATATCCCAGCATTAACAACCACAACCATAATGACAACACATATAATCAATATCCAAAATGATCCATATTAGATATATAAATATATATATATATATATATCATGAGTTTTTATACAATAATACAACCATATATAATTCTCTAGCTCTATGGATGGGCACTATCCTACCTATCTTATGGCCTAGCCACACTACCTATATATGCCTCAATCTAATCCCTCTAAATAAAACATTGTAAATAGGTTTTCTGATATCTCAATCTCAATACCTACCCTTATATATGAGTTACCTAATCCTACACTTGTGCCAACTAGGCTAGGGTCACTAGATGTGTCACTCTCTCCTAATCCTATACCTATGATATATAGGTCAGGGTTACTTCATGTGTCACCCTCTCTTGGGAATTTTTATATTCATATGTGCCATTATAGCCAAATACATAGCTCTCTCCTCATCTAAGGCCTTCCATGCTCATAACTTTTCTACACCCATCTCTACTAGTGGTTACATCCCCTCTCTATGTGCTTATAACTACCTTATGGCCTTTCCTTCTAATCTAAATCAAATCACCTAAGTTGGGGTAGATGGTACTCTAGGATCCTTTAATGTATTGGGGATGTATGGTATTAGTGTCTCATCTAGGACATCATCAAGTGTTCCCCTCATTAGGGACCCCCATATGATATCTTCATGATCTACCACACCTACAAAAAGAAAAATAGATAGATATTAGAACATTAATATAGCTCAAAATATATCTATATATAGTATATTTCAAGTAAAATTTAAGAAACATTTAGTCATATTTTATTACCTATATGTGTGTCAACTACTACTATCTTACCATCTATGAGACTATTGAGCACATTCTCCCCATCCACATGGCCTATAAGAACCTCCTCTATTGATCAAATCCTAAATACAAATCTTGGAGATACCACTCATATCCATCTTATTATATGCCTGAGTGGTCTCTTTATAGTCCAACTCTACCCCAACCCATCGATTGGGTCATCTAAGACATCTATCATCTCTACTATTTCCTATTTCTCCTACCTCCATTGACACTATGTCCTTAGTGGTCATTGTTCATCCTATTGTAGAGATAGTAGTGGTACCTTTAGCTCTCTTACCTCCACACTCATCTCCTCTTACTCTATTACCTATCATTTTTTATTAGGCTATCATATTTCATGCCATGGCCTAAGCATCGGCCTCACCATTGGTGTCCCTAGTCCTCCTCACTTTTATGACTCTTTCACATGTTAGGCCCAAACTATGGGCACCACTATTAGTGTAGTTGATTAAGGTAAGCCCATATATCTTGGCACTCATACCACCAAGTATAATTCCTTGTCACCTATATCCATGTGAAATTTGGTGTTGTTATGTCCTATTTGGGCCATGTAGTAGTGATGTGCCCAGACATCTACCATACTATATCTACTTATATTACTACATAAAGTGATGTTACATGGGTTACAACCCATAATACCTAATCTTGTCTCCATTTCTATACCCAAGGTGATCTATCATCGATCATATATGGCAACCCAACTGACTGATACATGGGGAGCCTCTTGTAGATCTATGCCATCAATAATATGATCAACCCTATTGACTTATACCCTCTATATATCACTCCATACATGTCATGTATGAGTTATGCCCAAATGATAGACCCTAGGTCATATAACACCATCTCCTTTAACATCATCCAGCTTAAGGATAGCATGAAGTGTGGTACCTTATCATCTGAATTATGGCACAACACTTGTGCTATCACAAGTCCTATCATAGCCTTTAAAATATATAAAACCTATGATGTCTACACATTAAACATTCTCACTCTCTGACATGAGTATATCCTCTCCAATCTTGTAGCCCATATAGTTAAGGCTCTCTTATCCTCGTCACTATCAAGTATCCCCATGACTACAAGTGTCCTTGCTATCAATAATCTTAGGATGGTATGTACATCCTCTAAGGTGATTTCCACCTCTATAATATCTCCCTCTACCTCCCACTTGAAGGTGTTATTCAATCATTCTTAGCATCCCAATAACATGACTAATATATATGAGCTCAGGTGTATCCTACACATCTCTTTTATACCTCCTAGGCCTACAAATATCCATATTACTCTATCCTCTATTGATAGGCATTCTAATAGATATGAGAGTCAAAATGCATCCATCAAACACCAAAATCTTAGATGCCACTACAATTAGGAAACAAAAAATGATGTATTATATCCTCCATGTCATGTATAGTCAAAATACATTCTTTAAAAAAATTAATAAAAAACAAGTCTAAATTGCTTTAATTTATTCATTTTTTTAATTGAATCTAGTTTTAGCCTACTCAGCCCTTTTATCCCTCAGTCAGACATTATATGCCATTTTATCACTCTTTCAACCACTTACATGCATTTTTATACTATTCTAGTCCTTTGGTCAAACACTAGTTTGACCAACATTTCCATATTTTGACCTAGTTGACTTAAAAATCTAAGTCAAGCCTCTTATTTTCCCCCTCTTAGTACTGCATTGTCATATTAGAATTTTTCACTCAATCAACAACCATGTACTATGTTGGCAATCTACAAAATATACTAGGTTAACACATACCTACTAGGTTGGTAGTATGGATTTTTTCATTTTTAAGCCTCTTGGATCAACTGGGTTGACCTAGTTATTTTTCCCTACTAACCCCTTACATTTTGCAAAATAAATACCTTCTGGTAGTTATTTCCCCAAACCTTTAAACCCATTTTGCTAATTGGTTTTTCCTACCCTTAGAACCTAATTTGGTTTCATTTTGACATTTATAAATGATTAAAAACACAAATTTATAAAACTACACTTAAATCATTAAAATATTCAAAAATTGATTTAATATTCTTAGTTGATTACCTATCATGTACCTATTATTGCCTTTGGGGGTCCCTCTCACCTAACTTGTCATCTTCTCACCATCCTAGCTTGTTTGGTCTCTTAGAGATATTTCTCTCTCCTCTACAAGTCAAAAATAACAAATGACTTTCATTTCACCCTATTTAAAATAACTTTTCACAATTCAAATTTATCAATTATTTTTTGGTAGATTCCTTATTTTGCCTCTATCTTTGTTTTTACTCATCCATTTTTTTAACTGTAAAATGTTATAGAATCATGATGACATAGATAATATTTTCCACTACCATATACATATCTTCTAATTTTTTTGATTTTTGGCTATTTTTTGCACTAACTTATATAGGTTCACTTGATGTTCTTCACAATGGATGCTTTCACTTCTCTTACAGTCTATTTCTTTATCTATAACACTAAATTAAGTAAAGGTATGTGTTTTTCAATTATGTCCTTTGATTTATCTTATTTTATACTTACTACACTTTACTTAGCATTAACATGATGTGTTATCATGTTCTATTTCTTAAAGCACCATCCCATGTTGCACTCACATGACACATGATGAGATTTAAGTGGGGCATATGTATACACATAATATTTTCAAAAATTTATCACTTACGAACACTTTTTATCTTGCGCGAACCCATTGAGTCTCAACCTCTTTGAGTGCATACCTTAAGGGGTGCATCAAAAAAGGGGTGGGAACACCATTAGTGCTTTGCAGTATTGTTGTCCTTTTTTCCACTTGTTATCTACACACTTGTCTCCTAAAACCATTATCCATAAGTTTTTTATTCTCTATTTTACCCATTCCAATCATTTGTTACCTTTATCCTCCTATTCCTCACCTAAATATCAGTTTGTTATTCGATTGTACTAGGTTGACTAGGTTAACCCTATATAGTTTCAAGGTAATTTTCACTTAAGAGCTAGTTGACCTTTGGCTGACCTGGTTTATGACCTAGTGAATTATTATCAAAAATTATGCTAGGTCAAATGGGTCGATCCTATTATCCAACATTTTTGGAAAGGTTTAGAGTCAAATCCACCTATAAATACAATTTTATTTCCCATCATTTATGAATAATAAGCAAATAAGAAGTAAGAGCAAATATACATCTACTTATTGACCATTCTACTTGAGTAATAAATCTTAGGGTTCCATACTTTATTTGGAGATACATATCTTGTATTATGGATAAGACTTTTGGATACATTGATAGGTTGTGTAGCCTATAGCTTATTTTTCATTGTCATCCTTACATACCACAACAATTTCTTGTGAAGGACCTTAACCAAGGGAAAGATTGAGGCTCGATGCATTCATCTTCAAATATAAGTATTCCTAACTTTATTTCTCCTTTGTAAGAGTAGATAGATATATAATTGTTCTTATTTTCCATTCATTAGGATTATGTATGTGTTGATGTGAGTATATATCTTATATGCATTTTTTGTTTTATTATTTCTAACCCCCACTTTGTGTCACAAGATTTAGTGAGCACTAGATTAGATTTAATTTACTTATTATTAGCTTAGGTGAAATATCAAAACCTAGGACCCCCTTAGGGTTATTACATGATTGTGTTAGATTTGAGGCCTTAGAACCCTCCTTATCATAAATTATTATGGTAAGAGATCCTCTAATTGGGTATATCATATCCCCATATTAGTTATGCTCCTACTTAATAAATGTCTCCCCAATCAGAAGTGTATGATATGATCTATATTTTCTAAGTTAGGATTGATTTATAGACATGATGCATTTATGAGTGCATATAGGAGCTCTAATAATAGATCTAGAGGTAGAATTACAAGATAGAAAAAATAATATTTCAAAGACAACAAGCATGTTTCGCATAAAAAATCTTCGAGAAGATGAAATTCTAGGTCACATAAGGGAAGAAAACCACAAACAAGCAATGAGTTTTAGGAAATAAAATGGATAAGTATTGGTATAAGGAACATTAAACTAAGTTTCAAGCCAAGGTGAGCCTAAAAATATGAACAAGAAAATCATAGAATCATGTGAATTGATCAAGGTAAAAGTATGGGAAGCTAATGATTTAAGTAAAGACCATATGTTAAGAGAATAGGATAAATAACTTAAGAAGATGAAAGGGATGTCTAAAGAGGCTTAGAATAAGAATACAAGAGAAAGAGAGGATGGAAAGGACCATAAGATCCTTGAAGAGACTATCAAGTCTCATGAAGTTAATTTGATATGTACTAAGCATTATGTTATAGGTATGGATATGAAAGAGAGAGATTCACTCCATGATCACATGGAGAAAAGAAGTAATGAGGCACATGATCTCATTATAGAGATGTAAAGGAAGGAGGAGGACAACCATGTTCCTCATAAAGGAGATGATTGGATGAAGAATACATGTTTATAAGAGGACAAGATTAGTCCAATGATGATCCAAGGAAGGAGTAAAATCAAGTTATCATTTAGGGAGAAAAGAGAGGGTAGACTTTGCCCAAGAACTAGTCCAATTGATATGCCAATGAAAGGAGAGCTAAAATAAGTTGAGAAAGAGAACAAACAAATGAAGAAAGAGAAAGGTAATAAATCAATCTATTTAATTGGTAATGTTTCAGTGGATTTGGTTAAAGGTATACATGATAATATTAAGATAAAAGGTTGATAAGAAGTGTTGTGTTATTATGTACCTTAATTGGTTATGGAGATGCCATTACACAGCAAGAAAGAAGGCTATGAGAAGACTCACCATGAGAAGGTGGAGTATCATGAAGATGAAGCCAAATGGGATATAAAGGATAATATGACAAGGGTGAAGGAAGAACAAATGCATAGTGATCCATTAGAGCATGAGGACAAAGGATACAATATTGTTAAGAAGATAGACCAATAAGGAGTACATGAATAAATGATGATAAACATGGAAAGAAGATATGAAGTAGGAGAAAGAGTGAATAATAAACACCATCCATTTTAGGTAGAATATGATGAAGAAAAATTAGAGATGAAGGAGATAGAATATAAAGAGTTTCATCAAATCATGTAGTTCATGAAGATAGAGGATGAGTCAACAAAGAGGTAAGACAAGGTAAGGATACAAATACAAAATACCTAGTCAAGAAGAAATGAGAAAGATAAGAGGAGTAGCAATAAGAGGAGCTCAAAAAATTAGAGGAAGAATTGAAAAGAAAAAAATAAAGTTAGACAAGACACAATTGAGAAGGATCTCAAATTTTCCCACTTAGGGAGCTTGATGCAGAGCATCACAAAGTAACAAGATAAGTTAGTATGTTTGAGAGTGTCATAAGGACCATTATTTGTTTGATATATGTGTGAGAGGTCTTGTAGGGTCCTCTATGGTGTGTTTTATTCATTATGAGTCTTTATATTATGTTTTATTATCCCATTTAGTGCTTCCTACCAAAAAAATGAATTTCAAATTTTAAATTTATATCTAGTCTTTGTGTGGTATTTTTGATTGTGTTTGAAATAAAAATGTTGATTAAAGTTTTTTATGGGTCCTATTAGTTCCTAGGAATATGTGTAAGATTCTTATGCCCTTAATCATTGGCATGTCTAGGGATATGTGTAGCTAAATTATGGCTTGCATGACCCTTTTACATATTATTTTACATTTTTGTATACATTCATATGCTTATTAGGTTGTCATATGGTTTATCCATGGCCTTGGTATATTATATATAGGTGGTAGGGTTAGTTATTCATCATCATACATGAGTATTCATTTCTTATTACAAGCATTTGGGAGGTTGCCCCTCAAAGTGGCTTATCTATTATTCATATTTTTTGCTATCTTTCCATATCATTATGATATATTTCTTTATGTCTACTTATTTGATGGATTAATATCATTCCAAGTGGTATCAGAGCATCGATTTGGGCCATAATCAAGTCAAAAACCCTAGATTTTGAAATTTGTATATATCTCATACAAGGTTGTTAATTTATCTATAATTTTTTATTGGAGTTGAGAAATCATTCAATTATGATTCCATTAAAATTTTAGTTAACTTGGATCTATGTTTCAAAATGTATTTCCATTTTATGTTTTTTTATAAATTCTCTCCATAGCTTGAAATTTGTAGAGTTTTTAAAATTTATTTACATTTTTGAAAAGCTTGGAAAAAATTAGTTTGGGTATATTCTTTGATATTTGTGATTTGAGGCTGACATATTTCAAATAATTCATGGTCAAAGTTGGGTCGACAGGGCAAAATAAGGTTCACCATCAAGCCTTTTTATGGCTGGTCCCAACACTAGTGGATAGAGGAAAGGGAAAGAAACCCATAAAAATTATTTAGGGGATGATATGGAGTCTAAAACCTCTGATATGGTTTCTCAAATTTATTCAAATCTATATGGCTTGATGTAGAAGGATGTGTAAGTCCAAACTCAAATGTTAATAATGCAAGGGGAACTTAATGGTGTGAGCAATCAGTTACAGTAGATCATGGAAAAAATAGCTATCATTTCATCTCATTTTCCACTCAACAAGTTTCAACATTTTCCTTTTGTTCCTTCTCCTATCAACACTAACACCACTAATATGGGGGTTAAATTAATGTTACCAAAAGTGGATTTGTGAAAGTTTTATGGTAAGGATCCACTCACTTGGATCACTCAAATTGAAAATATATTTGATTTTCACCAAACTCCTAGATCTCAAAAGGTGGTCATGGCATCTCTATATCTAGAACCCGAGCCATTCATTTGGTTTCATTGGTTGTGTGCTCAAAATAATAAGATTTATGCTCTTATTAAATGGTTAGTATTCTTTGATGAACTAATGTCTCACTATCAAGATAATGTTTCTAAAAACTACTTTAGCTAGTTAGCCAAATTATGAAAAATAAGAATAATGAAGGATTATATTAATTAGTTTTAGAATTTATCCTTATGTGTGGAGGACATCACTGAAGCAAATCTAACTTACCTTTTTTTGGGTGGACTAAAATATAATATTCAATTGGATCTTTGATGTTGAACCCTAAAAATTTATATAAATATATAACAAGGGAATGCTTAGTAAAAGAAAAAGAGATGAGAAAATGTCATCTTTTCACTACTATCTAGGAACATACCTTCCTAACTCCATCACTGCTTCAACCTACTAGATTGACACTATAACAAATTAAGGAGAAGCATGCCATGTTTGTGTTATGGTTATGACAAAAAATGCATCAATGTTCATCGATGTATTGAAAAGAAGTTATTTTACATTGAAGGTGTCGATGAGGATGAATAAGATGAGGAGATATTTGGTGAGGGTTTTTATGGACCCAAAAATGAAGTTATATATTCTCAACCTACTATCTCCCACCATGCCCTTACAAGTATTTATAATCCTCAAACTCTTAAGGTGGTGGGTTTTATTAATAAATATAAGGTCATGGTGTTGATTGATTTAGGTAGTACACATCATTTCATCAATAATAAGTTAGTTTCTCATTTGAATTGTTTCATATACCCATCCATATAATTTCAAGTCATGATTATAGATTGTGGTATAGTTAATTATTCTATAAAATGTGCTATAGTATTAAGTTATCAATGGAAGACTATTTTATATAATATTTTATGTTTTATATTCCTATGGGTACTACTAACATTGGTTTGGGAGTAAAATGGCTCACCACATTGGGTACTATTAGAAATTTGGCCTCCAAAGGCCAAATGCCAACCCCTATAACCAAAAACTTTCATGGCACCCACTTAACCCTCTACATGATGATCTCCTAAATGATGATGTCTCCTAATTGCTTCTTAAAATCATTAAACATTCTTAGAGTTGTCATTGAGTATATTTTTTATCACCATTCTCCTAGATGCCTTGAGTACTTAGGTTATGTTCTTGATCATCATAATGTTAATTGATTATCAAATGAAGGGGGTAAGTGTTAATGTATTGTCATTATCATGTCTATGTTTGTATGTCTTTTATAAGTATCCTCATGGTGTTGAGTAGGTTTGGATGTCTTTGATAATGGATTAAAATGGTCTTATGATATAGATTATCTTAATGAAGATGGTTGAAGATGGTAGTTGATGACTCACACTAATCATTTTTGAATGTATTCAATATATGCAAAGGTGTGGGGATGACTATAGGATTTGAAAGGGTGATAAATATTCATGCAAGTCTATTTCAAACTTTTAATAAGGTTATAAGGTACTATTGTGATATTTATTAGCAATATTATTTTGAGACTATATGTATGCTTTATAAAAGGAAGTTTTTGATCTTTAAATGACAAGTTTTGACTTCAAATGGACACTAAATCATCAATAATACCCTTAATTAACTTCATAGTCATGTTCTTTATTTATTCAAATGATTTTAGGCTTTGAAAATGTCTCCCTTATAAGTTTAGAACATTTTTTTACCTTCAAGAGAGCTCAGTCATGTGAAATATGTCACCTCTTATACTCTCTAAAATTTACTACTTATTTGAATAGTCCTTTTGACTTGAATTCTCCCTTTTGTTTACCTAAAATGGTAGTTCAAAGCTTAAAGCATGGAAAAAGAGTAGCAAAATAGGTATTTTAAACCATTTATATAGGTTGTATGGACTTTTCCATATAGGGGAGGTTAGGATATTGAAAGTGGGGTCATGGTAGGTGTTTTAGAGAAGATTCATGGAAAGAGGTATAAAAATAGTCCAAGAACCAAAATTATCTCTCCATCAAGCTCCATTGCAGCTTCATAGAGCCCTTCAAATTTACAGATGGTATGGCCATGGGTAAAATAAGGGACCTTAGCTTACATGTTTTAGAATCTATTATTAATTTGGATTTATCTCCTTTATGAATAATCCTTAACAAGGTAGGGTAATCATAATGCATTCTCCATTCAAGCAGGGTACTAGTTTTCTTAGTTTTCTCCTCTTCTAAACATGATGATAAAAAATGGAAGGTTATGGAGCTTGTTAAGATTTTAAACATATTTCCAACAAAATTATCCAAGCTCATCTCACACATGTGAGTATATACATTTGAATAACACATAAAATGCCAATTTATAGTTTGAAATCAAGTTGAAGATAGTGTACGGTTCATAGTGGATTCAAGGTTATCAAAACACATTAAGACATGGTATGAAATGCTTAATTCCTAATAATATGTCCTTACTTTAGGTTTATAAATATTCATCAATTTTCATATCCTATTAATAATAAATTTATCTTCCACACTCTCATAGTCACAACATCAAGGTAACTTAATAGATTTTAAGGTTGTTTGTAGAATCCTAGGTTTCTTTTTGCATTATGTATACTTCATTAAGGACCTCCAATATGAGATATTTTTTACGCATATGTATAAGGTGTTTGTCATATTTTTGTTAATGTATTAATATTGGATTCATATTTCATTCCATGTCATCATGTTCATTCCATTTTCATAACTTTCACACTATCATTCAACCATAGTTGTGAGATTATCACTCCATTCTCAGTTTCCATATCCCATTATCATCATACATTTCACTATCACTACTATATATCCACACCATAAATCCAATGTTTTGGTCATATTAAAGGTTATTATTTATTAGAACCATCACATTCTTGAATGTGTATTCATACTTAAACACTACTAAACAAAAAAATCATTACCTATAGGCTACAAATCAGCATCTACAATCAATGAGCCTAGAGGTAATCTTGAGGTCTTTTTTGAGTTCCAAGGGATAATTGAGAAGAGAAGGTGTATGTTTTGTTTGAAATGTGATATAATTTTTTAGTATAAATATATTCCTTAAGGGGATGGAATTTCATGGAGTTTCTAGGCTAGGAAACACCTCAAGAGAAGTTAAAACTAGTCTAGTCAAGATATGTAGCTAAGTGGAGCAAAACGCAGTCTTGTACATTGCATTAGAAGTGAAATTATGATATATAAATAATGAATATATGTTAAACCTGATAAATAATATAATAAATTTTCAATACATTAAGGAGATTGGTAGTGAGGTCTCAACCCAAAACACACAGTCAATCATTGCTAAAGACACCTATAGGTACTAGGAACAGTATTGTGTACATGAAAAAATAAAAGTGATTGAGGTGTTGGAAAGATATATAAGATATATTTGAAACCTCTTGATAAATTTAGATAATTTAAAGGACTTTATAATATATACTAAGAATTGGAAGGACCTAAAACATTAAATCATAATAAAAAAGGGTAAGATATAGTTTGCTTATTTTTAAGAGATCTTGCTTAGATTGAAGGGAGATAATGACTATGGGTATGTTTGAGGGATTAAATTCCACTTGAGTATGGTATATAAAATATATTAACACCTTATTATCCATTCATATCTTTTTATGAAGATGAATTGGTAAAAACATAGCTGGGACCTATTGAAACCTAAGAAAACTTGCACACAGTTAATGCATATAGATAGTTTTGGGAAATTTGAGATTTTGAAGCCTAAATAGGCATAATCAGGCATTAATATAAAATAAAAATGATAATTTTTAGTAGTTTAATCATTTCATTCTATTATTAGAGGTAGACAATGAGTGTAAACAATCACTATTTTGTCTCAGAACTACCCTAGTCTGTTAACATTCTATGATGAGACCAAATGAACAAATTAAAGGTTAGAAAATAAGATAGAGATATTAAAATTCATGGAGTTTTGAAAAAATAAATAATGATAATAGTTTCTTCATATTCTCTCTGGAGAATGTGACACTCAGCTTTCAAGTCAATATGCCCTTGAGGACTAGTTGAAGAAGGTAGACCTATCACCATCTTGTTCACACTAGTTGGAGTTTTGTACATATTTAGGTGGTTTTTGAAGATAATATACATGATATGGTGGTTTTATATGGAATATAATATATTTTTAGAGTGATAATAATCTCTAATTTATATGAGAGAAAATGAAACTCAATTCTAAGGGGTATACAGGCTTAATTGTATGTAAACCCTAATTAAGGGAGATGAGGTATATAGAGAGTAGTTTAAGAGAAACCCCATTAGAATAGATATCAATATATATGTGAAAAATATTATATAAATCATAATTCCATCACATTTTTAATAAAAATAATACTAATTATGCCTTTATGTTAGTCATCAATCACTCAGACTTAGCAGTCTAGGTAGTGATCTACAGGAAGTCTTATGAGATAAAGGAGATAAAGTGGTATTTTAAGTAGTTAGTGAAGTTATTTAAGGTGATAAAAGGTTGTAAATAATTTATTATTGTGATTTTAATTGACTCAAGTAACCTACAAGCCATCTATACTATAACATTTAGTATTAGGCCTTTTAGGCCTAAAACCACTTTTAGGTCTTTAGCTCCACCACCACACTTGAGACATCTTCAGACTCTCTTATTAAATTTTGACACCATGATCATGTTTAATGGGATGATTAATTTCTTAATGATATTTTAAAAGTAGATAAAATTAATAGGAAGGATAATTTGGGTCTCAAGAACCATCTCAAATTCCATAGTGTACACAGTCAGCTTAAGTTACATATTCAAGAACTTGGATCTCTCACCACAAGGGGAATTGAAGAAAAAAATATTAGGGGAATTCAGGAACCATATACACTTTAAATACATGGAAGAGGGAGTTTTTTAATGGGATAATCCTTATGAATCATTGTTAAGACTGATAGTATGTCTAGATTGCTTGCAAAAGATTACAAGCACATTTCCCTACATTCATATCTTAGACCATATTTTGTATGGAAACTCAAGATTCATAGGAAATTTGAAGGGGTAAATGGAATTAATATAAATAAAAATAATTTTTGGTTTGGAGGTTTGTACTTTATGAACCATTTTTAAGATGGTGGACCTCTCAAACCCTCTATAAACCCTATTACAAACCAGTCTTGAGAAAAATTGATATTTTGGCAACCAAAAAATCATGAATGACTTGATAATCACTTTAATAATAAATTACACTTAGAGAGGGTCCTGACCATGGTACTGTGTTGTATGGACCTATCAAAAAATAGTGGTTTTTTAAGAAAAAGAGTGTAAAATAAGGTACAATGTAGTTTAAGAGTTGCAAATCATTGGAGATGTTTGTTTGGTACTTTTTTATCTCCTTGAGTCATTATATGCCCAAAAAATTTCCTCTAAGTGCCTTTTCAAGTCTCTTATAAATGGCCAATCTATAGAAATGAAGGGAAAGGTTACCTAGTCACCTAGTTTGATATGGTTACAAGTGTTTCTTGATCAAGAGGACCTATATCATGTTATGTATCATTGATTCAGACATAAAAATCACTTGTTTATAGGTTCTCAAGGTTTCATATAGGATTTTATGGCCATCAAATGTAAACAATTAGGCTACTATGCCTAATTGGCCTAGTAGACCTACTTGGTTAACCAAGAGGAATGAAGAATGGTGTAGAGGGGCAATTGGAAGGGTCAATACAAGATATTACATTAGTAACTAATTGCATTGAATAAGTCAAGTGTAATTTCAATATCCATAATGTAGTAATAATTTAGTTTCTTGACATATTCAAATATGCTCAAAAGGAGAATGGTTGTTGTATATTCTATAATGGCCTAATTATATCTCATTGATGTTGTAATTTCACTACCAAAAGTTTTTTGACCAAAAAGGGGCATATCCATGATTTTAAATAGATTGAAAAAATCAACCACATCTTCCACTACCCCACCTCAATGCTTAAGGAGTCATTGAAGAGAATCAAACATGGAGAGTCTTATGGAGCACTATGTAATTTCTTTGTAATTGGTAGTAATGAATGTACTATGGTCATTGATGACTTTTTCCTCTAACCTCCATTCCACCCTCTTTCTCCTCTGCTTATTCAATTATATATTAAGGCTTAACGGTCTTAATTTGTAATCCCTCTCTTGGACATGAGAAAATTTTGCAAAGATTGAAATTTATAACCTCTTAAGTGAATACAAATGACTTTTTTTAGATTCCTTGATATAGGTTTAGTGTTTTTTATTAATTTTATTTGCATATGTGATAGTTTTTCTCCCTTTAGAATTTTTAATCTCACCTAGTTACTAGTAGATGACCTTATACATGTCACATATAGTTTTTGAATGTTGAGTGGATGACCTTTTAATATAAATATTGATTGGTTAATGCCTTGAATTAGTATTTACATCATTACCCTCATGTTATGATCACTTAGTGAAAATTTTATGAGAAACACTTTTGCATAGAGTCTTTATAGTTGTAAGATTTAGTCATTTGTATTGCTTACTAGTGTTTGTTAAATTCCAAATGGAGTGGATGATTGTTTACATTGGTACATCACCATCCCTTAGAATAGGTTTATTTTCTACATTTTCTATCCATTTTTACCCCAAAAATAGTAGGTTTTAGTCAGACAAGCCATAAGTGATGTACTAGGGGAGCTAGCCCCATAATCTAGAGGTCTATTCTAGTTATAAGGTCACCCATAGCCTTTAGGCCATTCCCATGTTAGTCCAAGTTTGAATCACAATTGAACACTCTCCTTCATAAGGTGAAACTTGGGTTGTTAACAATTCTAGCATGCATAGTGGGACCAGATTTAAGTATTGGATCCTTCATAATGATGTCTTAATCATCATAAGGTCATCATATCAAAGGTATGAGTAGTTCTTGTTCATAATCTCATTACTATTTATGTGCATTATGATGAGATATGGTTACATATGATGTGGATTCATATCATTCACTTTCTTATCAGTGGTCATATGATCCATCCCCATTCCATTATGATCAGTATCCATTCTATTTTGACCCATACCAACCCTATATTTAGCCTTTTCATTAATATGAGAGCCCTTATCAGGCCTATGATCCTTTTTAATAACAAGATTATCAATCCCATTGAGAGCCTCATCCACCTCCTTGGTAACCTAATTATCAACCTAATCATCTATGATAACATCATGATGTTCTTAGTCAGCCTACTCATGTCCCAAAATAATCTATGAAGCCTCAAAAAGACCTTATTGGGCTATGAAAAGTACATGGTGAACATTGAAAATTTGAGAAACTATGGTCAATAAATACTTAGTCATGAGGTTGAAGACATTAGGAATTCATGACAATAAGCTAAAGAAGAGTGGACATCTTCCATAAGATAGGGTCGATCAAGGGTCAATGTTTCTACTCATTTTTGCTATTTAATATTTAGAAGGGATAAGAAACTAAAGATTAATGGTCAAGGGTTTGTACATACCCAGATGAAGTTGCACACCGTATCTAGATGATTGAAGGAACTCCTCTTTGGTTGTGGAGGAAAACACCTATAGAAGAAAGAGACTTAAACATAGAAAAATGTTAGATAAAGATAGGGTGCACTGCCAAGCGATATGCTCAGTCCCAAAAGCATAAAGACTTCCTTGAGGGATGAGAGTCCACTATTTATAAGTAAAAGTGTTGGAAATAAAGAAATGACAAATGACTAACAAAGAGGAAATTAGATAATGCGTACCTATTTCTTTGTAGTCAGTCTATCACAGTTGTCGACGTCGATAGTATTGCCATCGTTGATTGGTCAGCATTGCCGACGTCAGTTATACTACCGATGTCGGTAGGGGAAATGGTCAATGTCAGTTAGGGTAATGGCCTTGGATGGGTTTTAGATGGGTTTGTGGTTAACAGAGGGGTTTGGAAGGAGTCTGGGTCTATGCAGGGTTACAGGTAGATGAATAAGGTCTAAGGAAGGAGTCAGGTAGAGGATAGGTTGTCAAAAATGGTTAGGATAAAAGGAAGGCTTTTTAGCCTTTCCAAGAAGAAAGATAGGTCTGGGTCTGGTTGATAGTATTTAGAAATACTAAATAGGAACTAATTACCAAGTTATTCTAAATCACTGAAATGAAAGGGTAGAAGAAATACTTAGCTCTGGTGAGATGAAGAACCAAGGTGTTAAACGCTTGTTCCTATTGTGGTTGATGTCCACCCCATCCAATGCTTCAGTCCAATCTAGAGCAATTGGTGTGGAGTTTTTAAAGCCTAGAGAGAAAGCATTGGTTAAAGTCTGATGCCTAGTCTTAGAGTGTCCTTGATGTCCAAGAGTTTGGAGGCTAGAGAAGAATGATTGAAAGAGTCCCAGAGTGATTTCCAGTGTCTAAGAGCCCATCAAAGAGTCAAAGAACCTAAGAACCCCTAACTCATTGTTAGATGTTGATTTATGTAATTGATGTCGGTGATCTCACTGGCATCAGTCAATAGTTGATTGACGTTGATGGGTGGAGAATGAGTAAAAGGGCTAAGAAGCCCGTTCTCCATCCGCCAAGTGCATAGTCCATTGGAGAATTGTCAAAGGTCAAACTAAATACCCATGAGAGTTGGTTAGTGAATAAATAGGGAGTGAGAATAAGTCTTAGGTAGTTAGGATTGGGAATACTTAGTCTTGGGGTGAGTCATAAGGTAGGAAATAGTCTTAGGGGTAAGGTGTCCAAGGTGAGGTGTCCACGGTGAGGTCAAGGGTGATGTTATTAATTTAAAATAAGTAATTTATTTTAAATTAATAAAGTGTGTGGGTTAGAAATGTTTAGAAGTGGACCAAGGGGACCAAGGGGTGGTTGACCAAGGAGTAGACACAATTTTGGTGTCTACATTTGCCCCTTTTTGTCTTGTTGGTTGTTCTTGATGAACTGTAAGACAAAAATAGGAGTAAGTTGCCCCAAGTGTGGTGATGAGGTATTCCCCCTCAAAGCGAGAGTTGATGGAAGGTAACGTAATATCGGGTGTCAATTTGATAGATAGTGGATGAGTATGGTGAAGTTTAAGTGTGAACGCTACAAAAGTTGAGATTGTGCATATACCACTTCACATGATAGTCTTGTCAAATTGTCGCAGGTAAGGTTGAGGAGTGCTAAAATCAAAGTAACCAGTCCCCAACATTTAGTCATAGCTAATGGGGTTATTCGATCCAAGCTATAGCTCTAATGGTCATCATGTTCCAAGTATCTTGGGCTTAGGAAGTGCTCCTGGAAAACACGAAAATGTCACAAGTAGTGGGGATCAACTTGGGCGCGATCTGATACTTATGAGGGTCATAATATGGGTTATGTATAATTTGCTAACCATTCATGAGGTAGCATACATGCAATCAAAACAACTAAGGTAAAGTTGTCTTGGAAGTGGTCATGGTGTGAGGAGATAGTTGCGATCTCCAAAGTCGTTGGTTGAATTGATTTGAGATATAAGTGATCTCAAGTGTGTTTGGTGTGGTCAGGGAGATATGTGTGATCTCCAATGTGCCCCATGAGAAGTCAAAGGTGACTTCTACAATGTTAGGGCTGGTGGTCTAGTCATGATTTTGGACTAGATTAAGTCATGGTTAAAAGTTATATGGTTGGTCTATCAGGTAGATGAATGAATGAATGCCCATTTGTCATTAGGGAGACAAATAGGTGAATGGCCGAGCAAACCTCAAAAGGATGAGTGCTGCCTACATAGCCCCTATTTTAAGAGCCTCAAGCCAATGTAGTTCTTAAATAGAGTCCAAGTGGTTGATGATTGTTTTGGTTAGTTTAATGGTCGTAGCATTTCCCATATGTGTGATGGTACATGCTTGAAATGATGAAGGTAAGATGATGTTACAGCCTTTTCCATATTAAGTGATGGTGTATTCTGTAACATTGGTTGTATGGTTTTTCATCCCTAGCAATTTTCCATATTTGTGATGATGGATGCTAAAAATGAAATGAGTATGTTTATGCTTCAGCAAGTAATAGTTTATGCTTGACATAAATTGTGTGGTCGATAGTTTCCATGTGTATTGTTGTCCATAGAAACTAATGCAAATGGGCTATGATGTCATGTTTGTGGATTGGTTTGGTTTGGGTTGGTTATAAGATGATTTGGTTGTATGTGACCAAGGTGTAAGAAGTGAAAGGTGCATTGCTCTTTCATGGACAAGAACCATAATGATGGCATAGATAAGGTTTTTTCAAACAAAAGCCCCATTCATGCATTACGTCGTTTGACCGTTGGTTTGTGTTAGAAAAATAGTCAAATCACTTGACATTAAGTGAGCTTAAAATCCCTTGAGTATGTTGGGGTAATAGGTGTGATTATGTGATATGTGAGGATGGGGTAACCCTTTTTGGTAGGAACAACTTTTCCCCTTTTATAGGTGACCCTGAGAACGACTATAGACAAGTCCATTATTTAATAATTTGTCAGTCATTTTTTCATATATATATGGTAAACTGATCAATGCGAGAAATCCACTTGGGATGTTATTTTGTTTTATGGTCATGTTTTGCTATGTATGTAACAAAGTTTAGGCATAGCCATCCTTTGAGGGAATGGTCTATATGTGACTTTATATGTTTGAATGTCTTTGAATAGTTGTCCTTCAAGGGATCAGTCTATTAATTACATCAATGATGCAGCTGTCCTTCGAGGGAGAAGTCTACATTGATAGTTTATGGCCTTTGAATAGGCATCCCAGTTTTATGTTTATTTTTTACTGGACTTTTGGTCATGGACTTGACTATAGAGGTTTAAGGGTTTCCCTTTTTTAGGACAAAGCATGCATGCTTGAGAAAAGGGGTGACTAATGTTTGTTGGGAAAAAGGGTTTAAAGGATGAATAATGACAATGACAGGGGTTGCTCAAGGGTGAGCTATAGTTAAATTTCAGGTGAATGATTACTTTACTAACATTAGAATGGTCATAGATGTAAGGCATAAAGGGGCTCAGGTTTTGGCTAGCTTTCGAAAGAAAATAGACGATAAGTACCTAATACATGCTTGTGTGTTGATGTAAGGTCTGAGTCAATTAGGAGCAAACTTGCCCCATTTACTTCATTCCAAATTGGTAACATGTTGGTCATTGTTGTATGTAGTTTTTGGTCGATGTTGGTCATGAAGTCGGATAGTATGTTGTTGCCATTCGGTACGATGCCGAACATAGTTGTTGTAGTCTTGGTTAATAGTGGGCCAAAAATAACCCAAATGAAGGATGCGCTTGGCAAGCGAGCTACTGCTGAAATGTCCCTCACAAATACCATCATGGGCTTGTTTGATGACATGGGAAGTCTCAGTGGTTGTTAGGCATTGGATAAGGAGGCTGTCAAGGCCTCATTTGTAAAGAGGACCCCCTAGCATGGTGTATCGAGTAGTACATTTGATAAAAGCTCATTATGCATTGCTAGAGAGATTATGAGGTATGATAGAATATGTCAAGTAGTCCACAAGTCATTTTTACTAAACGTCATGTGAACTAGAGAGGTTAGGAGGAATTTCCCCTAGTGATGTTGGTCGAAATGTACCTAAGATAGAAATCTTGGGTTGTGTTGGTTGAGAGGTCTTGACAAATAATGGATACGTCAAAGGTGTAGAAGTCTGGTCTTTTCCTTTATTCTTCATAGTTTGGGGCTTGGTGGCCACATCAATTGTGTTGATTTCAAATAAAGGGGTGGAAGGTGTTAAAGGGACCATAGTCTTGTATGGGGATCTCGATTTAGGTGAAGAGGTTTGGGATGTATGGGATGGTGTCAGTAGTTGGTCAAAAATGTGGTCAAAAGAAGTCTCAATGTGAGAGGTGTCCTTTTTCAAGTGTTAATGAATGACAGCCTTAAGGGCACAGTAATGTTTAGTATCATGTCCAAGTGTGCGATGATACCAACAGAATTGAGAGTCGTCGAACCAAGGTGGTTTGGTATGAGAGGTTGGTATGGTTTAATAGGTGGGAGAGTGATGCTAGATGACTGCAACAATTGGCATAACATCGAAGCATATGAACCCTTTAATGGCCTTGCACTCTTTGTTGTAGTTGGGGTCAACAACTTCTTTTTAGGAGTTGTTTGGGGAGTTTGTCGTGTCACCTTTTTAGTTGGTGACATAGCCACATGTGTAGACAACACTTGTTTGATGAGAGGTGATGGATGTTTTAGGGGAAGTGTGTTTTTGGTGGGTAAAGGGTGTAATAGAGGCAATTTGTTTTTGTTTTTGATAGGTGTTGGAGTAGGAAGCACTCCTATTGAGGTGGAAGGGTGTGGACCCAAAATAGAGGGTGATGATGATGGTGGGAGAGGATTTCTTTGATGTGGTTTAGTAGCCTTCTTTAGTTTAGTGCAAGGAATACTATTGGACGAGGTGAGGTTCAAGTCTCCCTTCACTTGTGGGTGAGTGAGGTTTGAGAGGCATGAGATGGTTATGGCTTTTGCGTGTGGTTGAATAGTGGGGAAAGTATGATCCCCTAATGATGATAAGAAGGATGAGGGTGAGGAAGCTGGCATTGGTGCCATCAAAACATCCTCCAAGATGGGAGAGTTCAATGTTGACTCTCCTACATGTGAAAGAGGGGTGGATGGAGGACTATCCTCCATTTGTGGAGGATGAATAGGAGAAGAAGGTTAATTTACCCCTGGTGGACAAATAGGAGAAGTGAGTTCTTTTACCTATGATGGACAAAATAGGAGAAGAGAGTTCTTTTACATGTGATAGACAAATAGGAAAAGAGAGTTCTACTTGTGGTGGACAAATAAGAGAAGAGAGTTCTTCTACCTGTGATAGATAAATAGGAGAAGAGAGTTCTTCTACCTGTGGTGGACAAATAAGAGAAGAGAGTTCTTCTACCTGTGATGGACAAATAGGAGAAGAGAGTTCTTTTACCTGTGATGGACAAATAAGAGAAGAGAGTTCTTCTACTTGTGGTGGAAAAATAGGAGAAGAGATTTCTTCTACCTATGGTGAACAAATAGGCTGATTAACCTCTTCAGACTGTGGGAGAGGTTGGTTAGAAACCATGTTCACCCTATGTATATTACGCTCTTGAAGGTCATCGGCTATGGTCTGAATGTTATTTTGGCTAGGGGGATGGTTAGGGAATGGTTGCCTAAAGACATCCATGTTTTGGTTGGCCGACATGTTTGGGTTATCCAAAATAAGAATCCCCTTGTCTAACATGTCTTGAATGATATTTTTGAAGGTTTTGCAATTGTCTGTGTCATGACCCTTGACATGATGATAGTTGCAAAAGTCATTTTCCCTATACTAGGCAGGGATGGATTTTGAGGGGTCAAATTGGGGTGGTCAAATTTGAGGGAGATTAAAGACTCCCTACTTGATGATTTTATCTAACACGGAAGTATATGATTCTCCTATTGGAGTATATTGACGTTGCACATGTCATTGTTGGAATTGTCTTGTGATGTAGTCTGATGTGGAAGGCTGAGATTGGTTGGTTGTTGTTGAGGATGATGGTCTAAGTACCACAACATTTGCCACTCCTTTGGACTTGGAGTGGGAAGAAGAAGGTTTGGAAGAAGAAGGGTCATTTGCGTTGGTATTTTTACTACGCAATTTAACCTTGTCCTCTTCGACTGCACAAAGTTCAAGCTTTCTAGCCATGCTAAAATGTTCATCAAATGTGCAGAATGTTTGGACTCATAAAGTGGATGAGATGTGCTTGGCACATGCTCTTGAAAAGAGATCAATGAGCTCAATTTGAGGTAAAAAAAAGGAGAGTTGGTTGATCAAACCTCTCCAACGGGCAACGAAGTCAGCTGTTGACTCATCATTGAATTGTTTAATAGAATATAGGTCTATGATGGAAACCTTTTTGGTGATGTTAATTGAAAAGTGGTCAAGGAATAATTGGGCTAGTTGAGTGAAGGAAAAGAGTGAGTGACTGGTAATAGAATTATACCAATCAAGGGTGGCCCTTGAAAGTGACATGGGGAATGTGCGAAGTAATAACACATCATCATGCGCTATGAGGTAACAAGCATGTCTAAACGCTCATAGATGTTGTTGTGGGTCCTCTTTACTCTAAAATCGAGTAAATTTGGGGGGGTCCAACTAATTAGGATATGGTCGAATAGGCACTAAAGGGTGAATGGGTTCATTGCATATTTGTTCATGTGAAAGAACATTACTTGAACCAGAAATAGATGTCTCAAGGTTAGACATCTTATCCATCAGCATCTTGATTAGATCGACTGACAGATTGGCAGGTGAGGCACCCCATAAGTTATAGGGTACTAGAAAGGCATTAGGAGGAGCATATGATGTACTTGGTTGCATTTGTATAGGTGCAACATATTAGTAGTTCATCATAGGAGCTGATGTTGAGCTCAAGGGGGCTTGTGCCATGAAGTTGGAGGGCACAAGTTGACTAGATACTGCCAAAGGTAGTTGAATGGTGGAATTGGTTAAAGGGTAGGTAGTCACTCCCACATTTATAGGTGCAAGAGTGTGTGGAGTCAAGACAATCAATTTTTGGTATGGTGTAGAACTTGGTTGAATTATTTGTGGTTGAGGGGGTACAAAAACCCCAATGAAGGTAGGTCCAAAAATGGAAGGGGAGGCCAAATTTTGAACATTGGCCATGGTCGGGTTGCTAGTTGAAATGGTGGTCTGAGTGATTATGGGTTGGCTAGCGGGTGGTGTTGATGTTGTTTTCACTTCAGTGACAAAAGTTGGCATCCCATAAACAAGGGTACCTGAAGGATCTCACATTTGGATTCTTGTGAGATAGTGTTGGAGAGCCTTGACATTATGGTCAAGGAGTCTCTCAAAGTTTTGATCCCCTTTAGGAACAATTGCAGGTTGATTTGGGGTAGGTTGGATAGAAGTACGCCCAGTGTCTGAAGCATACTCAATTAGAGGACTTGTTATGAAAGGTGAAGGTGGAAGTGGTTGTTGCCTTACATGGTCAACAAGAGCTTAAGCTTGACTACGTGTCAAAACCATTTAAGGAAAAATGTGTTCAGGTCCTAAAAATTGTATATTTTAGTTTTTGAAAACCAGAATGGGTGTTTAATAGCAAAAAGGTCAGGTTTTAAGCTTGCTATTTTGGAGGAAAATTTGTTGACAGTGACCGGGGTCAGTGGTATAACTGATGTTGGTGATACAAGTTGTCGATCTCAGTGGAAAAACCAATGTTGGTGAAGATAAGTTGCCAACATCGGTAGAAAAACTGATGTCGGTGTTTGTGTGTTTCTAGAAACTCAAAAAATTGAAAGTTTTTGGAAGAAAAGAAAAAATTTGAGTTATTTTTGGACCTCAGAATGATGCAAACTCACCAGCTCAAAAAACCAAATAAGAACATCAGAAAATATGACAGTAAGCAACCTCTAAACGTTAAACTCCTAAGAATAAATTTTAGAGTCATGGTGGCTTATGCCTTAGAAGAATATGTTTGGGAAGTTGGGCTTTTAGAATGGGTCCTAAAAGAGGTAGTCTAAGGCTAGTTTTGGGTTAGTTTTGGTGCTCAAAAGTCTGTATTAGGTTCCGTATGTGGCCTAGTGCTAGGGGCTTGCTCCCCTCACTTCACGAGCCCAGAGCCAAGCTGGATTGCTTAGCCAGTATATACTTCACCTATAGTTTATACTCTACCAAAGAATAGAGTGGGTCCTCCTCTTGGTTGTGAAGTCCAAGTAAGATTGCCAAGAAGGGCAAGGTATCTGCTAGGTGGTGAAATCCTAGTCGGGCCTTGTCTCAGGTTTGTTATATGTTTGATTTTGTGAATGTGGTCTAGTCGTGTAACATATGTGCACTATGATTTATTCATATTGTGGTTAATTACTAGATGAGCTAACTATGCATTCAAGGAAGAGTGAAATGCATTTAATCTTTCACCCAAATTGAAATGTTTGTTCAGATGTAGACAAGTGGGAAAATGTTTAAGAGCATGAATTTCACTACTCTCAGATGTAGAAGGAAATGACAATAAGAAAAAGAAAGAGGTTCTTTTTAACTTGTGCTTATGGTTTCTTTTGGAAAGAAAAAGAAAGAAGAAGGCTGGAAGGAGATAAAATTTCCATAATGCAGTGATATGAAAGTTTGCTTTTAGAAGAAAGGAAATGAACTCAAGGAAAACTCCAGTAGTCCCACCAGGCATGCCAGAATTTTTCTACTCATTTTTTCTATTTAATATTTAGAAGGAATAATAAACTAAAGATTAATGGTCAGGGGTTTGTACATACCCAAATGAAGTTGCACACCATATCCAAATGATTGAAGGAGCTCCTCTTTGGCTATGGAGGAAAATGCCTATAGAAGAAAGAGACTCGAACACAGAAAAATGTTAGATAAAGATAGGGTGGACTGCCAAGCGATATGCTCAGTCCCAGAAGCATAAAGACTTCCTTGAGGGATGACAGTCGACTATTTATAAGTAAAAGTGTTGGAAATAAAGAAATGACAAATGACTAACAAAGAGGAAATTAGATAATGTGTACCTATTTCTTTGCAGTCAGTCTGTCACAGTTGTCGATGTCAGTAGTATTGCTGTCGTCAGTTGGTCAGCATTGCCGATGTCAGTTATACTGCCAATGTTAGTAGGGGAAATGGTCGATGTCAGTCAGGGAAATGGCCTTGGATGGGTTTTGGATGGGTTTGTGGTCGACAAAGGGATCTAGAAGGATTTTGGGTCTATGCAGGGTTGTAGGTAGATGAATAAGGTCTAAGGAAGGAGTCAGGTAGAAGACAGCTTGTCAAAAAGGGTTAGGATAAAAGGAAGGCTTTTTAGCCTTTCCAAGAAGAAAGTTGGGTCTGGTTGATAGTATTTAGAAATAGTAAATAGTAACTAATTACCAAGTTATTCTAAATCACTGAAATAAAAGGGTAGAAGAAATACTTAGCTCTGGTGAGATGAAGAACCAAGGTGTTGAATGATTGTTCCTGTTGTCACTGATGTCCACCCTGTGTAATGCTTTAGTCCAATTTGGAGTGACTAGTGTATAGTTTTTGAAGCCTAGAGAGCAAGCATTGGTTGAAGTCTGATGCTTTGTCTCAGAGTGTTGTTGATGTTCAAGAGTTTGGAGGCTAGAGAAGAATGATTGAAAGACTCCCAGAGTGATTTCCAATGTCCAAGAGCTCGTAAGAGAGTCAAAGAACCTAAGAACCCCTAACTCATCATTAGACATTACTTTGTGTAACTAATGTCAGTGATCTCGCTGGTGTTGGCTAATAGTTGACTGATGTTGGTGGGTGGAAAATGAGTAAAAGGGCTAAGAAGCCCATTTTCCATTTTCCAAGTGCATAGTCCATTGGAGAATTGTCAAAGGTTGGGCTAAATACTCATGAGAGTTGGTTAGTGAATAAATATGGAGTGAGAATAAGTCTTAGGTAGTTAGGATTGGGATAACTTAGTCTTGGGGTGAGTCATATGGTAGGAAATAGTCTTAGGGGTGAGGTGTCCATGGTGAGGTCAAGGGTGATGTTATTAATTTAAAATAAGTAATTTATTTTAAATTAATAAAGTGTGTGGGTTAGAAATGTTTAGAAGTGGACCAAGGGGACCAAGGGGGGGTTGACCAAGGAGTAGACACAATTTTGGTGTCTACATTTGCCCCTTTTTGTCTTGTTGGTTGTTCTTAACAAACTGCAAGACAAAAATAGGAGTAAGTTGCCCCAAGTGTGGTGATGACGTATTCCCCCTCAAAGTAAGAGTTGATGGAAGGTAACCTAATATCAGGTGTTGATTTGATAGATATTGGATGAGTATGGTGAAGTTTAAGTGTGAATGCTATAATAGTTGAGATTGCACTTATACCACTTCACGTGATAGTCTGGTCAAATTGTCACAGGTAAGGTCGAGGAGTGCTAAAATTGAAGTAATCGGTCCCCAGCATTTAGTTGTAGCTGATGGGGTTATTCGATCCAAGTTGTAGCTCCAATGATCATTATGTTCTAAGTATCCTAGGCTTAGGAAGTACTCCTGGAAAACACAAAAATGTCACAAGTAGTGGGGATCAACTTGGATATGATCCGATACTTGTGAGGGTTGTAATATGGGTTGCATACAATTTGCTAACCATTCGTGAGTTAGCATACATGTAATCAAAACGACTAACCCAAAGTTGTCTCAAAAGTGGTCATGGTCTAAGGAGATATTTGTGATCTCCAAAGTTGTTGGTCAAGTCGATTTGAGATATAAGTGATCTCAAGTGTGTTTGGTGTGGTTAGGAAGATGTGTGTGATCTCTAATGTGCCCCATGAGAAGTCAAAGGTGACTTCTATAGTGTTAGGGCTAGTGGTCTAATCATGATTTTGGACTAGATTAAGTCATGGTTAAAATTTATATGGTTGATCTATCAGGTAGAGGAACGAACGAATGGTCATTTGTCATTAGGGAGACAAACAGGCGAATGGCCAAGCTAACCTTAGAAGGTTGAGTGCTGCCTACATAGCCTCTATTTTAAGAGCCTCAAGCCAATGTAGTTCTTAAATAGAGTCCAAGTGGTTGATGATTGTTTTGGTCAGGTTAATGGTCATAGCATTTCCCATATGTGTGATGGTACATGCTTGAAATGATGAAGGTAAGATGATGTTACAGCCTTTTCCATATTAAGTGATGGTGTATTCTATAACATCGGTTGTATGGTTTTTCATCCCTAGCAATTTTCAATATTTGTGATGGTGGATGCTAAAAATGAAATGAGTATGTTTATGCTTCAGCAAGTAATGGTTTATGCTTGACATAAATTATATGGTCGATAGTTCCCATGTGTATTGTTGTCCATAAAAACTAGTGCAAATGGGCTATGATGTCATGTTAGTGGATTGGTTTGGTTTGGGTTGGTTATAAGATGATTTGGTTATATGTGACCAAGGTGTAAGAAGTGAAAGGTGTGTTGCTCTTTCATGGACAAGGAGCATAATGATGGCATAAATAATTTTTTTACAAACAAAAGCCCCATTCATGCATTATGTCGTTTGACTGTTGGTTTGTGTTAGAGAAATAGTCGAATCACTTGACATTAAGTGAGCTCAAAATCCCTTGAGTATGTTGGGGTAATAGGTGTGATTATGTGATATGTGAGGATGGGGTAACCCTTTTTGGTAGGAATAACTTTGCCCCTTTTATAGGTGACCCTGAGAACAACTATAGACAAGTCCATGATTTAGTAATTTTTCAGTAATTTTTTTTTTTTAATATGGTTGACTGATCAATGCGGGAAGTCCACTTGGGATGTTGTTTTGTTTTATGGTCATGTTGTGCTATGTATGTAGCAAAGTTTAGGCATAGCCATACTTTGAGGGAATGGTCTATATGTGACTTTATATGTTTTAATGTCTGTGAATAGTTTTCCTTCAAAGGAGCAGTCTATTAATTACAGTGATGATGCAACTGTCTTTCGAGGGAGCAGTCTACATTGATAATTTATGACCTTTGAATAGGCAGCCCAGTTTTATGTTTGTTTCTTACTGGACTTTTGGTCATGGACTTGACTATAGAGGCTTAAGTGTTTCCCGTTTTTAGGACAAAGCATGCATGCTTGAGAAAAGGGGTGACTAATGTTTGTTGGGAAAAAGGGTTGAAAGGATGATGAATGATGATGACAGGGGTTGCTCAAGGGATGAGCTCAAGTTAAATGTTAAGTGAATGATTACTTGACTAACAGTAGAATGGTCATATATGTAAGGCATAAAGGGGCTCAGGTTTTGGCCAGCCTTTGAAAGAAGACAGACGATAAGTCCCTAATCCATGCTTGTGTGTTGATGTAAGGTCTGAGTCAATTAAGAGCAAACTTGCCTCATTTTCTTCATTCCAAATTGGTCACATGTTGGTCATTGTAGTAGGCATGTTTTTCTCAATGTTGGTCATGATGTCGATTAGTATGTTGTTGGCATTCAGTACGACGCTGAACATAGTTGTTGCAGTCTTGGTTAATAGTGGGCCAAAAATAACCCAGATGAAGGATGCGCTTGGCAAGCGAGTTACTGCTGAAATGTCCCTCACAAATCCTGTCATGGGCTTATTTGATGACATGGGAAGTCTCAGTGGTTTTTAGGCATTGGATAAGGAGGCCATTAAGGCCTCATTTGTAAAGTACACCCCCTAGCATGGTGTATCAAGCAGTACGTTTGATAAAAGTTCATTGTGCATTGCTAGAGAGATTATGAGGTATGATAGAATATGTCAAGTAGTCCACAAGTTGTTTGTACCAAACGTCATGTGGACTAGAGAGGTTAGGAGGAATTTCCCCCAGTGACGTTGGTCGAAATGTGCCCAAGATAGAAATCTTGGGTTGTGTTGGTTGAGAGGTCTTGACAAATAATAGATACGTAAAAGGTGTAGAAGTCTGGTCTTTTCCTTTATTCTTCATAGTTTGGGGCTTGGTGGCCACATCAATTGTGTTAATTTCAAATAAAGGGGTGGAAGGTGTTAAAGGGACCATAGTCTTGTATGCAGATCCCAATTTAGGTGAAGAGGTTTGGGATGTATGGGATGGTGTCGGTAGTTGGTCAAAAATGTGGTCAAAAGAAGTCTCAATGTGAGAGGTGTCCTTTTTCAAGTGTTGACGAATGACAGCCTTGAGGGCACAACAATGTTCAATATCATGTCTAAGTGTGTGATAATACTAGTAGATTTGAGAGTCATCGAACCAAGGTGGTTTCTGTCTGAGAGGTTGGTATGGTTTAATAGGTAGGAGAGTGATGCTAGATGACTGCAACAATTGGCATAACATCGAAGCATATGAACCCTTTAATGGCCTTGCACTCTTTATTGTAGTTGGGGTTGACAACTTCTTTTTAGGAGTTGTTTGGGGAGTTTGTCATGTCACCTTTTTAGTTGGCAGCGTGGCCACACATGTAGACAGCACTTGTTTGATGAGAGGTGATGGATGTTTTAGAGGAAGTGTGTTTTTGGCAGGTAAAGGGTGTAATAGAGGCAATTTGTTTTTTGTTTTTGATAGGTGTTAGAGTAGGAAGCACTACTATTAAGGTGGAAGGGTGTGGACCCAAAATAGAGGGTGATGATGATCGTGGGAGAGGAGTTCTCTGATGTGGTTTAGTAGCCTTCTTTAGTTTAGTGTGAGGACTACCATTGGGTGAGGCGAGGTTCAAGTCTACCTTCACTTTTGGGTGAGTGACGTTTGAGAGGCATGGGATGGTTATGGCTTCTGCATGTGGTTAAATAGCAGGAAAGTATGGTCTCCTAATGATGATAAGAAGGATGAGGGTGAGGCAACCGGCGTTGGTGCCATCAAAACATCTTCCAAGATGGGAGAGTTCAACATTGACTCTCCTACATGTGAAAGAGGGGTGGATGGAGGACTATCCTCTATTTGTGGAGTATGAATAGGAGAAGAAGGTTCTTCTACCCGTGGTGGACAAATAGGAGAAGAGAGTTCTTCTACTTGTGATGGATAAATAAGAGAAGAGAGTTCTTCTACCTGTGGTGGACAAATAGGAGAAGAGAGTTCTTCTACCTGTGATAGACAAATAGGAGAAGAGAGTTCTTCTACCTCTGGTGGACAAATATGAGAAGAGAGTTCTTCTACTTGTGATGGACAAATAGGAGAAGAGAGTTCTTTTACCTGTGATGGACAAATAAGAGAAGAGAGTTCTTCTACTTGTGGTGGAAAAATAGGCTAATTAACCTTTTCAGACTATGGGAGAGGTTCGTTAGAAACCATGTCGACCATGCATATATTATGCTCTTAAAGGTTATTGGCTATGGTCTGAATGTTGTTTTGGCTAAGGGGATCATTAGGGAATGGTTGTCTAAAGACATCCATGTTTTGGTTGGCTGGCGTGTTTAGATTATCCAAAATAAGATCCCCCTTGTCCAACATGTCTTGAATGCTATTTTTGAAGGTTTTGCAGTTGTCTGTGTCATGACCCTTGACATGTTGATAGTTGCAAAAGTCATTTTCCCTATACCAGGTAGGGATGGCTTTTGAGGGGTCAAATTGGGGTGGTCAAATTTGAGGGAGATTAAGGACACCCTACTTGACGAGTTTATCCAACACAGAAGCATATGATTCTCCTATTGGAGTAGATTGATGATGTACATGTCATTGTTGGAATTGTCTTATGATGTAGTCTGATGTGGAAGGCTGAGATGGTTGGTTGTTGTTGATGATGATGGTCTAAGTACCACAACAATTGCCACTCCTTTGGACTTAGAGTGGGAAGAAGAAGGTTTGGAAGAAGAAGGGTCATTTGCATTGGTATTTTTATTACACAATTTAACCTTGTCCTCTTCGACTATGCGGTGTTAGGTTGTGGAGCTAAAAGCTTCAACCCTATGCAAACTGAAGGAACAATGGTTGCTGAGATCCAGGAGCACCAGCGTCGGCAGCAGGACCGACGTCGGCAGATACCAGTGCAGAAGGCCACCGGCGACGACAGGAAGTCGGCCGACATCGGCAGAACCAGACAAGCAGGGACCGACATCGGTCACCTGTGTGTTCCAGAACTGCTCGTTTCATGGACAGTTAGTTAAGTGAACAAAGAGTTTGCATGTTGAGACCAGTTAGAGTCTTGGTCTACAAAGATAATTGTCTAAATTAAGAGTCTAAGTTATTATTTGAGTTATGGATCTATTTATAGACCCATTGGCATGTATTGTTAATATATGAGATAGAAAGGAAGAGTTCCTTCTAGTTGTAAGATCTGTGAGTTGCAAGTTGTTGCAAGCTCATTGGGGATCTACATGTAAGTTTGGTCTTTGAATTGCAGGTTACAGGTTCATGAGAGATCAGCTTGAAGTGTTATAGAGTGCTTGGTGTACCGGCAGGGTTATTACTGACTGGTTGGTGAGGTGAACACCAATTCTGTGTGTGAGTTGGTTGTTGGGACCATTTTTTGTGTAGGAGAGTGTGTGTGAGAATAATTACTGTACACTTGAGGTGTGGTGAATCTCTGTAAGGTGAAAGAGTGTGGCGGCTCTTTGCTGTATTCTTTTCTGTATAGTGTTAATACAAGATAGTGTATTGTCTCTCATATTCTGTGCTATTGGTGAATTCTAGTTACTTGTGTTTTTGGTTATTTCTGCATATTCAATTGCTTATATTTGGTAATCATACTGTGCTCTTTCTGAGGAGCAAGATCCTAATAGGTGGAATTAGAATAGGTGTGTTTGTTCTTGGATTTACCTCCACCTTACCTAAAAAGTGGTATCAGAGCTTTTGGTTGGGATACTAACAGATTGGTGTAGATCTGGGTAGTGTGTTTTGATTACAGGTTACTCACAGGGTTTTTGTTTGAGTGGAAGTTGAGCAATGGCAGAAAACAATCAACTACGAATGGAAAAGTTTAATGGCAAGAACTACCAATTATGGAGGATGCAGATTGAGGATTATCTGTATCAAAAAGATTTGTACTTACCGTTGGGTGGGGTTGCTAGCAAACCCTTGGATATGAAAGATGAAGAATGGGAGGTTCTTGATCGGAAGGCTCTGGGATCTGTTAGATTGAGTCTTGAATCATCTGTGATTTCCAGCTTATCACAGTGTAAGACAATGATGGAGTTGATGAAATCTTTGGCAAATTTGTATGAAAAACCCTCGGCTTCTAATAAGGTATTTCTTATGAAGCGTTTATTTAATTTGCAAATGTTGGAAGGTGGATCTGTTCATAGCCATCTTAGTGATTTCCATGGTTTGGTAAACTAGTTAAGTTCTGTCAATATTGTATTTGATGATGAAATTAGAGCTCTCTTAATCTTGTGTTCATTACCTGAAAGTTGGGAAGGTTTGGTAATGGCAGTTTCTAATACTGTGTCTCCTTTAAAAGTCTTAAAAGTGGATGATGTTGTGAGTGTGGTCTTGAACGAAGAGATACACAGGAAAAGCATAGGTGAATCATCTGGAGATGCTTTGAGTGTTGAAGGAAGAGGAAGGCCAAGAGAGAAGATAGAGCATGGGAGATCAAGGTCGAAGATGGGTAAGAGATCCAAGTCCAGGTATGGCATAATAACCTGCTGGAAATGTGGAAAGCAAGGGCACTTAAAGAGAGATTGCAGATCGGGTACAAATCAGCATGAAGAACATGGAGAAGAAGCAGATGTTGTGGGTTATGTTGCACAAGATGCTCTGGTATGTTCTTTGGATAAAGTAGAATCTTAGGTATTAGATTCTGGTGCCTCTTTTCATGCATCCCCACATAGGGAATTTTTTCATGAGTATGTCCAGGGAGATTTTGGAAAAATTTGTGTAGGGGATGGTAAGCCTTGTCAGATTATTGGCAAAGGCAAAGTGAAGCTGAAATTGTAGACAGGTGACACATGGGTGTTAAAGGAGGTCATGCATGTCCCAATTCTGAAGCGGAATCTGATTTCTGTTAGAAGTTTGGGTGAAGAGGGTTGCACAGTAACTCTCACATCGGACTCTTAGAAGGTTACCAAGGGTACACTTGTTATAGCTAGAGGTAAGAAAGTAGGTACGCTTTATCTATCTACTTTTTTTACTGATTCTTCTTCTGGGTTATCTACTTCAGTTGTAGATTCGGAGATGTGGCTTAATAGGCTTGGTCACATCAATAAGAAGGAGATGTTGGTTCTTGAGTCAAAGATTATGCTTTTAGATTTGGAAGGCATGGATCGTGGTTTCTATATGCAGAAGAAGAAGGTGAGGTTTCTTGAGGAATCTGATGTTAGTGACAAGAATAGGAAAGCCTTGGTTTTCAAGGAGAAAGTGACAGACAGAGTTTAGCACAAGGTGCAGAGGAATTCTGAGCAGAGCAAGGGTGATTTGGACAAGTGTTTGATCCAAAAGGAGCTCGCGGGAAAAAAGTCAGGTCTCACAAGAAAAACACAGAGGCCGACGTCAGCAGGAAAACCGGCGTCGGCATCCAGACAGGGACCGACGTCAGCTATGTGCAGGCCAATGTCGGTGACTCGGGGCAGACAGAGACCTACGTCGACCAGGGGAAACTGACGTCGGTAGGGAGGCAGTCGCAGGGAACCGACATCGGTCAGTTGTAGACTGAGATGTGATCGGCATCGGTCACTGAGACGAATTTTGGGTGGACAACAAGCTGTCATGGAGTCTCAAGCGCCCATATGGAGGACTGAAGGTGTAAGTTCTTAAATTCATCATTTCCCTTCTTTACACTACTTGTTGCTCACTTATGGCATAGGACCAGGAAGTTATTGAAGAAGCAGAACAGGTGGATCCAAGAAACAATGGGAGCTAGGCATGAATGAGGATGTGATTCCTTGGAGGAGAACCAAATAGGTGTTTTGGGTAGTGTTGCGAGCTGGAAGTAAGCACTAAGAGACGAATGGATGTTAAAGATAAAGAAGAGTGGAAATGGATACGTGAGATGGAAGATCAGGGTATTTGATCTTGTATTAGCTGCAGGGCAATGGAGGTTTGATCATTGTGTTTCTCTTTACCAGGTTGGATAGTATTAGCTACACTATCCTATTTCTGTATGATGTGCTTGTTGCAGGGTTACATATACAGGTATTGCTAAACTAAAGGTAAAGCTAGTTTAGGTGTTTGTCATGGAGAATCTGGGAGCAGCAAGATTCTTTGGCATGAGTTGTTCTAGAGACATGGAAGGTCATGTGTTGACTTTGTTTCAGGATGATTGTGTGAGATCAGTTAGCACGTCGATGGTTAGATAGTTCATAGAACAGGTGTCTTGATTCACATAATGAGGTTGAGTGCATGGTATGTACTAAACCTGAGTTTTCCCAAGCAGTGGGAGTTATCACAAGTTGGAGTCAATCCGGGAAAGTACTACTGAAGGGCAGTTCAGTGGGACCAGTAACAGGTGCACATGCTATGCAGGGTCAAGTTCTTTTTTCTACATGGTTGTAGATGTGGATGTGGTAGGTGATTTGGATAATAGGTTTTGCACCATGGATTTTGTGGTGGTTGGTCTTCAAGGGTGATTTTGAAGATGGATACATAGCCAAGGGAACAAACTAGATGGTGTACAGGTACAGGTACAGGTTGCAGCTATTTATCTCCAAGTGGGAGATTGTTAGGTTGTGGAGCTAAAAGCTTCAACCCTTTACAAACTGAAGGAACAATGGTTGCTAAGATCCAGGAGCACTGGCATCGGCAGTAAGACTGACATTGGCAGAGACCAGTGCAGAAGGCCACCGGCGACGGCAGGAAGTCGGCTAACGTCGGCAGAACCAGACAAGCAGGGACCGACGTCGGTTGCCTGTGTGTTCCAAAACTACTCGTTTCATGGACAGTTAGTTAAGTGAACGAAGAGTTTGCATGTTGAGACCAGTTAGAGTCTTGGGCTGCGAAGATAATTGTCTAAATTAAGAGTCTAAGTTATTGTTTGAGTTAGGGATCTATTTATAGACCCATTGGCATGTATTGTTAATATATGAGATAGAAAGGAAGAGTTCCTTCTAGTTGTAAGATCTGTGAGTTGCAAGTTGTTGTAAGCTCATTAGGGATCTACATGTAAGTTTGGTCTTTGAATTGCAGGTTGCAGGTTCATGAGAGATCAGCTTGAAGTGCTATAGAGTGCTTGGTGTACCGGCAGGGTTATTACTGACTGGTTGGTGAGGTGAACACCAATTCTGTGTGTAAGTTGGTTGTTGGGACCATTTTTTGTGTAGGAGAGTGTGTGTGAGAAGAATTACTGTACACTTGAGGTGTGGTGAATCTCTGTAAGGTGAAAGAGTGTGGCGGCTCTTTGTTGTATTCTTTTCTGTATAGTGTTAATACAAGATAGTGTATTGTCTCTCATATTTTGTGCTATTGGTGAATTCTAGTTACTTGTGTTTCTGGTTATTTCTGCATATTCAATTGCTTATATTTGGTAATCATATTGTGCTCTTTCTGAGGAGCAAGATCTTAACAGGTGGAATTAGAACAGGTGTGTTTGTTCTTGGATTTACCTCCACCTTACCTAACATGCAGAGTTCAAGCTTTCTGGCCATGGTGAAAGCTTTGTCAAATGTACGAAATGTTTGGACTCACAAAGTGGATGAGATGTGCTTGGCACATGCTCTTGAAAAAAGCTCAATGAGCTCAGTTTGAGGTAAAGAAAAGGAGAGTTGGTTGATCAAACCTCTCCAATGGGCAACGAAGTCAGCTATTGACTCATCATCGAATTGTTTAATAGAATATAGGTCTGTGATGAAAACCTTTTTGGTGATGTTAATTGAAAAGTGGTCGAGGAATAATTAGGCTAGTTGAGTGAAGGAAAAGAGTGAGTGACTGGTAATAGAATTATACCAATCAAGGGCGGCCCTCGAAAGTGACATGGGGAATGTGCGAAGTAATAACGCATCATCGTGTGCTATGAGGTAACAAGTGTGTCTAAATGCTCATAGATGTTGTTGTGGATCCTCTTTACTCTAAAATTGAGTAAATTTGGGGGGTTCCCACTAGTTAGGATATGGTCGAATAGGCACCGAAGGGTGAATGGGTTCATTGCATATTTGTTCATATGAAAGAACATTGATTGAATTAGAAATGGATGTCCCAAGGTTAGACATCTTATCCATCAGCATTTTGATTAGATTGACTGATGGATAGGTAGGTGGGGCAACCCTTAAGTTTTAGGGTACCTGAAAGGCAATAAGAGGAGCATATGACATACTTGGTTGTGTTTGTATAGGCGCAACATATTGGTAGTTCATCATAGGAATTGATGTTGAGGTCAAGGGGGCTTGTGCCATGAAGTTGGAGGGCACAAGTTGACTAGATACCACCAAAGGTGGTTGAATGTCAGGATTAGTTAAAGGGTAGGTAGTCACTCCCATGTTTATAGGTGCAAGAGTGTGTGGAGTTGAGACAATCAAGTTCTGGTATGGTGTAGAACTTGGTTGAATTATTTGTGGTTGAGGGGGTACATAAACCCCAATGAAGGTAGGTCCAGAAATGGAAGGGGAGGCCAAATTTTGAACATTGGCCATGGTCGAGTTGCTAGTTGAAGTGGTGGTTTGAGTGATTATGGGTTGGGTAGTGGGTGGTGTTGATGTCGTTGTCGCTTCAGTGATGAAAGTTGGCATCCCATAAACAAGGGTACCTAAAGGATCTCGCATTTGGATTCTCGTGAGATAGTGTTAGAGAGCCTTGACATTATGGTCAAGGAGTCTCTAAAATTTTTGATCCCCTTCAGGAACAATTAGAGGTTGATTTGGGGTAGGTTGGACAGGAGTACACTCAGTGTCTGAAGCATACTCCATTAGAGGACTTGTTATGAAAGGCAAAGTTGGAAGTGGTTGTTGCCTTGCGTGGTCAACAAGAGTTTTGGCTTGACTACGTGTCAAAACCATTCAAGGCAAAATGTGTTCAGGTCCTAAAAATTATATATTTCAATTTTTGAAAAACAGAATCGATGTCTATCAACAAAAAGGTTAGGTTTTAAGCTTGTTATTTTGGAGGAAAATTTGTTGACAGTGACCGACGTCGGTGGTATAATCGATGTCGGTGATACAATTTATTGACGTCAGTGGAAAAACTGATGTCAGTGAAGATAAGTTGCTGACATCAGTAGAAAAACTGATGTCGGTGTCTGTGTGTTTCTAGAAACTCATAAAACTAAAAGTTTTTGCAAGAGAAGAAAAATTTTGAGTTGTTTTTGGACCTCAGAATGATGCAAACTCACCAGCTCAAAAAACTAGATAAGAACAGTAGAAAAGATGATAGTAAGCAACCTCTAAATGTTAAATTCCTAAGAATAAATTTTAGAGTCATGGTGGCTTATGCCTTAGAAGAATATGTTTAAGAAGTTGGGCTTTTAGAACGGGTCCTAAAAGAGGCAGTCTAAGGCTAGTTTCAGGTTAGTTTTGCTACTCAAAAGTTTGTACTAGGTTCCGTACGTGGCTTGGTGCTAGGGGCTTGCTCCCCTCACTTCACAAGCCTAGAGCCAAGCTGGGTCGCTTAGCCAGTATATACTTTACCTATAGTTTTTTCTCTACCAGAGAATAGAGTGGGTCCTCCTCTTGGTTGTGAAGTCCAAGTAAGATCGCCAGGAAGGGTAAGGTATCCACTATGTGGTGAAATCCTAGTCGGACCTTGTCTCAGGTATGTTATATGTTTGATTTTGTGAATGTGGTCTGATCATGTAACATATGTGCACTACGATTTATTCATAATGCGGTTAATTACTAGATGAGCTAAATATGCATTCAAGCAGGAGTGAAATGCATTTAATCTTTAACCTGAATTAAAATGTTTGTTCAGATGCAGACAAGTGAAAAAGGTTTAAGAGCATGAATTTCACTACTCTAAGATGTAGAAAGAAATGACAAGAAGAAAAAGAAAGAGGTTCTTTTTAACTTATGCTTATGGTTTCTTTTCAAAAGAAAAAGAAAGAAGGCTGCAAGGAGATAAAATTTCCCTAGTGCAGCTATATGAAAGTTTGTTTTTAGAAGAAAGGAAATGAACTCAAGGAAAACTCCAATAGTCCCATCAAGTGTGCCAGAATGTTTCTACTCATTTTTGCTATTTAATATTTAAAAGGAATAAGAAACTAAAGATTAATGGTTAGGGGTTTGTACGTACCTAGATGAAAGTTGTGCATCGTATCTAGATGATTGAAGGAGCTCCTCTTTGTCTGTGGAGGAAAACACCTATAGAAGAAAGAGACTCAAACACAAAAAAATGTTAGATAAAGATAGGGTGGACTGCCAAGTGACATGCTCAGCCCCAGAAGCACAAAGACTTCCTTGAGGGATGATAGTCCACTATTTATAAGTAAAAGTGTTGGAAATAAAGAAATGACAAAAGACTAACAAAGAGGAAATTGGATAATCCGTACCTATTTCTTTGCAGTCAGTCTGTCACAGTTGCCGACATCCGTAGTATTGCCATCGTCAGTTGGTCAGCATTGCTAATGTTAGTTATACTACCAACATCAGTAGGGGAAATGGTCAATGTCAGTTAGGGCAATGGCCTTGGACAGATTTTGGATGGGTTTGTGGTCGACAAAGGGGTCTGGAAGGAGTCTGGGTCTATGCAGGGTTGTAGGTAGATGAATAAGGTCTAAGGAAGGAGTCAGGTAGAGGACAGGTTGTCAAAAAGGGTTAGGATAAAAGATAGGCTATTCAACCTTTCTAAGAAGAAAGTCAGGTCTAGGTCTGGTCGATAGTATTTAGAAATAGTAAATAGGAACTAATTACCAAGTTATTCTAAATCACTAAAATGAAAGGACAGAAGAAATACTTAGCTCTGGTGAGATGAAGAACCAAGGTGTTGAATGCTTGTTCCTATTGTGGCTGATTTCCACCCCATGTAATGCTTCAGTCCAATCTAGAGTGACTGGTGTAGAGTTTCTAAAGCCTGGAGAACAAGCATTGGTTGAAGTCTGATGCCTGATCTCAGAGTGTCATTGATGTCTAATAGTCTGGAGGCTAGAGAAGAATGATTGAAAGAGTCCCAAAGTGATTTCCAGCATCCAAGAGCCCGTAAGAGAGTTGAAAAACCTAAGAACCCTAACTCATCGTTAGATGTCAGTTTATGTAATCGACATCGGTGATCTCATCGACATCGGCTAATAGTTGACCGATGTCAGCGGGTGGAGGAGTAAAAGGGCTAAGAATCTTGTTCTCCATCTGCCAAGTGCATAGTCCATTGGAGAATTGTCAAAGGTTGGGCTAAATACGCATGAGAGTTGGTTAGTGAATAAATAGGGAGTGAGAATAAGTCTTAAGTAGTTAGGATTGGCATGACTTCGTCTTGGGGTGAGTCATAGGGTAGGAAATAGTCTTAGGGGTGAGGTGTCCATGGTGAGGTCAAGGGTGATGTTATTAATTTAAAATAAGTAATTTATTTTAAATTAATAAAGTGTGTGGGTTAGAAATGTTTAAAAGTGGACCAAGGGGACCAAGGGGGGGTTAACCAAGGAGTAGACACAATTTTGGTGTCTACATTTGCCCCTTTTTGTCTTGTTGGTTTTTCTTGATGAACTGCAAGACAAAAATAGGAGTAAGTTGCCCCAAGTGTGGTGATGAGGTATTCCCCCTCAAAGTGGGAGTCGAGGGAAGGTAACCTAATATCGGGTGTCGATTTGATAGATAGTGGATGAGTATGGTGAATTTTAAGTGTGAATGCTATAATAGTTGAGATTGCGCATATACCACTTCACATGATAGTCTCGTCAAATTATCACAGGTAAGGTCAAGAAGTGCTAAAATTGAAGTAACTGGTCCCCAGCATTTAGTCATAACTGATGGGGTTATTCGATCTAAGTTGTAGCTCCAATGTTCATCATGTTCCAAGTATTTTGGGCTTAGGAAGTGCTCTTGGAAAACACAAAAATGTCACAAGTAATGGGGATCAACTTGGGCACGATATGATACTTGTGAGGGTCATTATATGGGTTGCGTATAATTTGTTAACCATTTGTGAGGTAGCATACATGTAATCCAAACAACTAAGGCAAAGTTGTCTTGGAAGTGGTCATGGTCTGAGGAGATAGTTACAATCTCCAAAGTCATTGGTTGAGTGGATTAGAGATATAAGTGATCTCAAGTGTGTTTGGTGTGGTCAAGGAGATGCGTGTGATCTCCAATGTGCCCCATAAGAAGTCAAAGGTGACCTTTACAGTGTTAGGGCAGGTGGTCTAGTCATGATTTTGGACTAGATTAAGTCATGGTTAAAAGTTATTTGGTTGGTCTATCAGGTAGATGAATGAATGAATGGTTGTTTGTCATTAGGGAGACAAATGGGCAAATGGCCGAGCTAACCTCAGAAGGCTGAGTGCTGCCTAATAGCCCCTATTTTAAGAGCCTCAAGCCAATGTAGTTCTTAAATAGAGTCCAATTGGTTGATAATTGTTTTGGTTAGGTTAATGCTCATAGCATTTCCCATATGTGTGATGGTACATGCTTGAAATGATGAAGGTAAGATGATGTTACAGCGTTTTCCATATTAAGTGATGGTGTATTCTGTAACATTGGTTGTATGGTTTTTCATCCCTATCAATTTTCCATATTTGTGATGATGGATGCTAAAAATGAAATGAGTATGTTTATGATTCATCAAGTATTGGTTTATGCTTAACATAAATTGTGTGGTCGATAGTTTCTATGTGTATTGTTGTCCATAGAAACTAGTGCAAATGGGCTATGATGTCATGTTAGTGGATCAGTTTGGTTTGGGTTGGTTATAAGATGATTTAGTTATATGTGACCAAGGTGTAAGAAGTGAAAGGTGCATTTCTCTTTCATGGACAAGGACCATAATGATGGCAAAGATAAGGTTTTTGAAAACAAAAGCCCCATTCATGCATTACGTCATTTGACCGTTGGTTTGTGTTAGAGAAATAGTTGAATCACTTGACATTAAGTGAGCTCAAAATCCCTTGAGTATGTTGGGGTAATAGGTGTGATTATGTGATATGTGAGGATGGGGTAACCCTTTTTGGCAAGAACAACTTTGCCCCTTTTATAGGTGACCCTGAGAACGACTATAGACAAGTCCATGACTTAATAATTTGTCAGTCATTTTTTTTTTTTAATATGGTAGACTAATCAATGCAAGAAGTCCACTTGGGATGTTGTTTTGTTTTATGGTCTTGTTTTGCTATGTATGTAGCAAAGTTTAGTCATATCCATCCTTCAAGGGAATGGTCTATATGTGACTTTATATGTTTGAATGTCTGTGAATAGCTGTCCTTAAAGGGAACAGTCTATTAATTATAGCAATGATGCAGCTGTCCTTCGAGGGAGTAGTCTACATTGATAGTTTATGACCTTTGAATAGGCATCCCAATTTTATGTTTGTTTTTGACTGGACTTTTGGTCATGGACTTGACTATAGAGGCTTAAGGGTTTCCCTTTTTTAGGACAAAGCATGCATGCTTGAGAAAAGGGGTGACTAATGTTTGTTGGGAAAAAGGGTTGAAAGGATGATGAATGACGATGATAGGGGTTGTTCAAGGGATGAGCTCAAGTTAAAAGTCAAGTGAATGATTACTTGACTAACAGTAGAATGGTCATAGATGTAAGGGATAAAGGGGCTCAGGTTTTGGCCGACCTTTGAAAGAAGATAGACAATAAGTCCCTAATCCATGCTTGTGTGTTGATATAAGGTCTGAGCCAATTAGGAGCAAACTTGCCCCATTTGCTTCGTTCCAAATTGGTCACATGTTGGTCATTGTTCTAGGTAGGTTTTGGTTGATGTTGGTCGTGAAGTTGGTTAGTATGTTGTTGGCATTTGGTACGACACTGAACATAGTTATTGCAGTCTTGGTTAATAGTGGGCCAAAAATAACACTGATGAAGGATGCACTTGGCAAGTGAGTTACCATTGAAATGTCCCTCACAAATCCCATCATGGGTTTGTTTGATGACATGGTAAGTCTCAGTGGTTGTTAGGCATTGGATAAGGAGGCCGTCAAGGCCTTGTTTGTAAAGAAGACTGCCTAGCATGGTGTATCGAGCAATACGTTTGATAAAATCTCGTTGTGCATTGCTAGAGAGATTATGAGGTATGATAGAATATGTCAAGTATTCCACAAGTTCTTTGTACCAAACATCATGTGGACTAGAGAGGTTAGGAGGAATTTCCCCCAGTGATGTTGGTCGAAATGTGCCCAAGATAGAAATCTTGGGTTGTGTTGGTTTAGAGGTCTTGACAAATAATGGATACACCAAAGGTGTAGAAGTCTGGTCTTTTCCTTTATTCTTCACATTTTGGGGCTTGGTGGCCACATCAATTGTGTTGATTTCGAATAAAGGGGTGGAAGGTGTTAAAGGGACCATAGTCTTGTATGGGGATCCTGATTTAGCTGAAGAGGTTTGGGATGTATGGGATGGTGTCGGTAGTTGGTCAAAAGAAGTCTCAATATGAGAGGTATCCTTTTTCAAGTGTTGACAAATGACATCCTTAAGGGAACAACAATGTTTAGTATCATGTCCAAGTTTGAGATGATACCAATAGATTTGAGAGTCGTCGAACCAAGGTGGTTTTGGTCTGAGAGGTTGGTATGGTTTAATAGGTGGGAGAGTGATGCTAGATGACTACAACAATTGGCATAACATCGAATCATATGAAACCTTTAATGGCCTTGCACTCTTTGTTGCAGTTACGGTTGACAACTTTTTAGGAGTTGTTTGGTGAGTTTGTCGTGTCACCTTTTTAGTTGGTAGCGTGGCCACATGTTTAGATGGCACTTGTTTGATGAGAGGTGATGGATGTTTTAGAGGAAGTATGTTTTTGGTGGGTAAAGGGTGTAATAGAGGCAATTTTTTTTTGTTTTTGATAGGTGTTGGAGTAGGAAGCACTACTATTAAGGTGGAAGGGTGTGGGCCCAAAATAGAGGGCGATGATGATGGTGGGAGAGGAGTTCTCTGAGTGTGGTTTAGTAGCCTTCTTTAGTTTAGTGCGAGGAATACTATTGGGCGAGGTGAGGTTCAAGTCTACCTTCACTTGTGGGTGAGTGAGGTTTGAGAGGCATGGGATGGTTATGGCTTCTACATGTGGTCAAATAAAAGGGAAAGTATGATCCCCTAATGATGATAAGAAGGATGAGGGCGAGGCAGCCGGCATTGGTGCCATCAAAACATCCTCCAAGATGGGAGAGTTCAACATTGACTCTCCTACATGTGAAAGAGGGGTGGATGGAGGACTATCCTCCATTTGTGGAGTATGAATAAGAGAAGAAGGCTCTTCTACCCATGGTGGAAAAATAGGAGAAGAGAGTTCTTCTACCTGTGATGGACAAATAGGAGAAGAGAGTTCTTCTACCTGTGGTGGACAAATAGGAGAAGAGAATTCTTCTACCTATGATAGACAAATAGGAGAAGAGAGTTCTTCTACCTGTGGTGGACAAATAGGAAAAGAGAGTTCTTCTACCTATGATGGACAAATAGGATAAGAGAGTTCTTCTACCTATGATGGAAAAATAGTAGAAGAGAGTTATTCTACCTATGGTGGACAAATAGGAGAAGAGAGTTCTTCCATCTATGGTGGAAAAATAGGCTGATTAACCTCTTTAGACTGTGGGAGAGGTTGGTTAGAAACCATGTTGACTGTGCGTATATTACGCTATTGAAAATCATCGGCTATGGTCTGAATGTTATTTTGGCTAGGGGGATGGTTAGGGAATGGTTGTCTAAAGACATCCATGTTTTGGTTGGCTGACACATTTGGGTTATCCAAAATAAGATCCCCCTTGTCCAACATGTCTTGAATGATATTTTTGAAGGTTTTGGAGTTGTCTGTGTCATGACCCTTGACACGATGATAGTTGAAAAAGTCATTTTCCCTATACTAGGAAGGGATGGATTTTGAGGGGTCAAATTAGGGTGGTCAAATTTTAGGGAGATTAAGGACTCCCTATTTGACGAGTTTATCTAACACGGAAGCATATGATTCTCCTATTAGAGTATATTGACATTGTACATGTCGTTGTTGGAATTGTCTTGTGATGTAGTCTGATGTGGAAGGCTGAGATTGGTTGGTTGTTATCCAGGATGATGGTCTAAGTACCACAACATTTTCCACTCCTTTAGTCTTGGAGTGGGAAGAAGAAGGGTCATTTGTGTTGGTATTTTTACTACGCAATTTTACCTTGTCCTCTTTAACTGCGCGGAGTTCAAGCTTTCTAGCCATGGTGAAAGCTTCATCAAATGTGTGGAATGTTTGAACTCACAAAGTGGATGAGATGTGCTTGGCACATGCTCTTGAAAAGAGCTCAATGAGCTCATTTTGAAGTAAAGAAATGAAGAGTTGGTTGATTAAACCTCTCCAACGGGCAATGAAGTCAGCTATTGACTCATCATCGAATTGTTTAATAGAATATAGGTATGTGATGGAAACCTTTTTGGTCATGTTAATTAAAAAGTGGTTGAGGAATAATTGGGCTAGTTGAGTGAAGGAAAAGAGTGAGTAACTGGTAATAGAACTATACCAATCAAGGGTGGCCCCCAAAAGTGACATGGGGAACGTGCAAAGTAATAACACATCATCGTGCGCTATGAGGTAACAAGCATGTCTAAATGCTCGTAGATGTTGTTGTGGGTCCTATTTACTCTAAAATTGAGTAAATTTGGGGGGTTACCACTGGTTAGGATATGGTCAAATAGGCAGCAAAGGTTGAATGGGTTCATTGCATATTTGTTCGTATAAAAGAACATTGCTTGAACCAGAAATGGATGTCTCAAGGTTAGATATCTTATCCATCAACATCTTGATTAGATCGACTGATGGATTGGTAGGTGGGGCACCCCCTAAGTTGTAGGGTACCTAAAAGGCATTAAGAGGAGTGTATGATGTACCTAGTTGCATTTGTATAGGCGCAACATATTGGTAGTTCGTCATAGGAATTGATGTTGAGGTCAAGGGGGCTTGTGCTGTGAAGTTGGAGGGCATAAGTTGACTAGATACTGCCAAAGGTGATTGAATGGTGGCATTGGTTAAAGGGTAGGTAGTCACTCCTACGTTTATAGGCACAAGAGTGTGTGGAGTCGAGACAATCAATTTTTGGTATGGTGTAAAACTTGGTTAAATTATTTATGGTTGAGGGGGTACAAAAACCCCAATGAAGGTAGGTCTAGAAATGGAAGGGGAGGCCAAATTTTGAACATTGGCCATAATCGGGTTGTTAGTTGAAGTGGTGGTCTGAGTGATTATGGGTTGGGTAGTAGGTGGTGTTGATGTCGTTGCCACTTTAGTGATGGAAGTTGGCATCCCATAAACAAGGGTACCTAAAGGATCTTGCATTTGGATTCTCACAAGATAGTGTTGGAGAGCCTTGACATTGTGGTCAAGGAGTCTCTCAAAGTTTTGATCCCCTTCAGGAACAATTGGAGGTTGATTTGGGGTAGGTTGGATAGGAGTACACTCAGTGTTTGAAGCATACTCCATTAGAGGACTTGTTATGAAAGGTGAAGGTGGAAGTGGTTGTTGCCTTGCGTGGTCAACAAGAGTTTTGGCTTGACTACATGTCAAAACCATTTAAGGCAAAATGTGTTCAGGTCCTAAAAATTGTATATTTCAATTTTTGGAAACCAGAATGGGTGTCTAACAATAAAAAAGTTAGGTTTTAAGCATGTTGTTTTAGAGGAAAATTTGTTGATAGTGACCGACGTCAGTGGTATAACCGATGTCAGTGATACAAGTTGCCGACGTTGGTGGAAAAATTGATGTCGATGAAGATAAGTTGCTGATGTCGGTAGAAAAACTGATGTCGGTGTCTGTGTGTTTCCAAAAACTCAAAAAATTGAAACTTTTTGGAAGAAAAGAAAAATTTTGAGTTGTTTTTGGACCTCAGAATGATGCGAACTCACCAGCTCAAAAAACCAGATAAGAATAATAGAAAATATGACAGTAAGCAACCTCTAAACGCTAAATTCCTAAGAATAAATTTTAGAGTTGTGGTGGCTTATGCCTTAGAATAATATGTTTGGGAAGTTGGGATTTTAGAATGGGTCCTAAAGGAGGCAATCTAAGGCTGGTTTTGGGTTAGTTTTGGTGCTCAAAAGTCTGTATTAGGTTCTGTACGTGGCCTGGTGCTAGGGGATTGCTCCCCTCACTTCATGAGCCCAGAGCCAAGCTGGGTCACTTAGCTAGTATATACTTTGCCTATAGTTTATACTCTACCAGAGAACATAGTAGGTCCTCCTCTTAGTTGTGAAGTCCAAGTAGGATCACTAGGAAGGGTAAGGTATCCGCTAGGTGGTGAAATCCTAGTCGGGCCTTGTCTTAGGTATGTTATATGTTTGATTTTGTGAATGTGGTCTAGTCGTGTAACATATGTGCACTATGATTTATTCATAATGTAGTTAATTACTAGATGAGCTAAATATGCATTCAAGCAGGAGTGAAATGCATTTAATCTTTAACCCAAATTGAAATGTTTGTTCAGATGCAGACAAGTGGGAAATGGTTTAAGAGCATGAATTTCACTACTCTGAGATGCAAAAAGAAATGACAAGAAGAAAAAGAAAGAGGTTCTTTTTAACTTGTGCTTATGGTTTCTTTTCGAAAGAAATAAAAAGAAGAAGGCTGCAAGGAGATAAAATTTCCCTAATGCAGCCATATGAAAGTTTCTTTTAGAAGAAAGGAAATGAACTCAAGGAAAACTCCAGTAGTCCCACCGGGCATGCCAAAATGTTTCTACTCATTTTTGCTATTTAATATTTAGAAGGAATAAGAAACTAAAGATTAATGGTCAGGGGTTTGTACATACCTGAATGAAGTTACACAATGTATCCAAATGATTGAAGGAACTCCTCTTTGGCTGTGGAGGAAAACACCTATAGAAGAAAGAGACTCAAACATAGAAAAATGTTAGATAAAGATAGGGTGGACTGCCAAGGGATATGCTCGGTCCCAGAATTGCAAAGACTTCCTTGAGGGATGACAGTCCACTATTTATAAGTAAAAGTGTTGGAAATAATGAAATGACAAATGACTAACAAAGAGGAAATTAGATAATGTGTACCTATTTCTTTGTAGTCGGTCTATCATAGTTGCCGACATTGGTAGTATTGCCATCGTCAGTTGGTCAGCGTTGCCAACGTCGATTATATTGTTGATGTTGGTAGGGAAAATGGTCGATGTCAGTCAGGGCAATGGCCTTGGATGGGTTTTGGATGGGTTTGTGGTCGACAGAGGGGTCTGGAAGGAGTTTGGGTATGTGTAGGGTTACAGGTAGATGAATAAGGTCTAAGGAAGGAGTCAGGTAGAGGATAGGTTATCAAAAAGGGTTAGGATAAAAGGAAGGCTTTGCAGCCTTTCTAGGAAGAAAGCTAGGTCTGGGTCTGGTTGATAGTATTTTGAAATAGTAAATAGGAACTAATTACCAAGTTATTCTAAATCACTGAAATGAAAGGGCAGAAGAAATACTTAGCTCTGGTAAGATGAAGAACCAAGGTGTTGAATGCTTGTTCCTGTTGTGGCTGATATCCACCCCATGCAATGCTTCAATCCAATCTAGAGTGAATGGTGTAGAGTTTTTGAAGCCTGGAGAGCAAGCATTGGTTGAAGTCTGATGTCTGCTCTCAGAGTGTCATTGATGTCCAAGAGTTCAGAGGCTAGAGAAGAATGATTGAAAGAGTCCCAGAGTGATTTTTAGCTTCTAAGAGCCCGTAAGAGAGTCAAAGTACCTAAGAACCCCTAACTCATCGTTAGATGTTCGTTTATGTAACTAACGTCAGTAATCTCACCGGCATCAGCTGACAGTTGACCGATGTTGGTGGGTGGAGAATGAGTAAAAGGGCTAAGAAGCTTATTCTCCATCTGCCAAGTGCATAGTCCGTTGGAGAATTGTCAAAGGTCTGGCTAAATACGCACGAGAGTTGGTTAGTGAATAAATAGGGAGTGAGAATAAGTCTTAGGTAGTTAGGATTGGGATGACTTAGTCTTGGGGTGAGTCATAGGGTAGGAAATAGTCTTAGGGTTGAGGTGTCCAAGGTGAGGTGTCCACAGTGAGGTCAAGGGTGATGTTATTAATTTAAAATAAGTAATTTATTTTAAATTAATAAAGTGTGTGGGTTAGAAATGTTTAGAAGTGGACCAAGGGGACCAAGGGGGGTTGACCAAGGAGTAGAAACAATTTTGGTGTCTACAGTCAACAATGACATGTTGGACATAGGGGGTTTAGTTTAAAAGATTGAGGATGAATAGTAGTATATGAGGAGAAATAAGTTCACCATAATCAACAAGATGTTCCTTCCTTCATTTCACATCAATCCTCTATTGAACTTTCCTTTACCCTCAAGAGTGTCAAATAAATATGTGTCAAGGCCCTCAAACGTCCTCACAATCCTTGCCAACTTTTCTTACTTGGAGGTATATCCAAGAGAGAGTTAAAAAAGAGGGAGAAGTGTCTTTTTAAGAGGCTAACTTCAATGATTCACAATATACTTTACAAGGGTACTCACCTTCTGGTGAACATGAAGAGATCTCTAACCATATGGTGCTTGATTTTGAGTCTCACCTTGATAAACAAGTTGAAATTTCAAACTAACTCCTATACTAATAAGTGGAAGCTAAAAAAGTAATCCCATAAAAATAGGAGGTTCCTCCATTCATGCCCAAGTCTACAATAAATACAAAAGAATAAGTTCCTACATCCAAGTTTATAACTTAGAAATAAATGTAATAGTCAAGGGGAGGAGGAGATATGTCAAGTACAATCCAAGGTGTTTAAGTCAAGGACAAATTTAAAAAAATTCAGCCCTCGCCCCTCCCTCCTCAAGAGCCCAAGTCCTTCCTCTCATGGAATTCTATTTAGGATAAAAGGTAGTAGAAAGAGGAAGTGATGGTTGTTAAAGTTAAGCATCCTAATGAATATAATGAAGCATATATAACACCCTTATATTTGACTCACCTTCTTGAGTTTTTTTAAGTATCAACCATGCCACTCCTTGAGAAGGAGCCTCTCCTTTTTGAGACAAATGAGGAGTATTAAAATTTAGTGATAGAATATGAGAGTGACTTAAGAGAGAAAGAAGAGGAAATCACCATTGGGACACCCCTTGCTAAGGATATATGTGATTCAATCTTTCACACTTCAAAAGAGGATGAAATCCAAGAGGTTATTTGGGTGTAAGATGATCTTCAAAAATAATACACTTCAATTGGACAAGTAGAATATGGTTCTAAAGAACTCCTTGATAACATGACAACCACTCTTTGTCATGAAAACCTTGATGAGTGTGAGTGTGAGAGTGAGACATCTATTCAACTTATAGTAACTTCAAGGAAAGGTGATAACCTTATAAAGTCTCCAAACATCCAAGAAAAGGTATGTGTTTAAGAAAAATCTAGTTTCATTGAAGATAAATGACTAATTCTTGACCACCAAAATGATTTTGTTGATTAGACCCCAATGGTTGGTGAAATTTTTAAGTATGCTCATGATTGTATGGAATGTCAAGGTGACAATGATAACCTTTGGTAGTAATACATGAAAATTTGTAATGAATAACAAACCCTTCAAGGACTCACACTTCCTATTGAACATATTGAAGATCAATTATCTATTGATCTTGTCAAGTGTTCTCCACAAGAAGAATAGACCCAAGATGATGGAAAGAATGATGAAGTGTTTTTTGAAGTAGTACCTCAAGTTGATACTTTTGAACAAAAATCCAGTGAGGATATCTTGTCCTTTAACATGACTAATGAAGTTCAAGATTTCCATCATGAAGGTCTTGATAAGTCACCCTTCCATATGGAGTAGAGTGAAGGCACAAACCAAGACGTGGAATATTAGGAGTAGCCTATGATTGAGGAAGAATTAATATTTTTATTGAAAATTAGATGGATATGGGATGAGTATTATTTGGTATTGGAATCACATGTACAACCCATGCATCTATAGATGGAACCATCAAGCCCAATTACTTCACCAGGTGGCCATGAACATGTCAATACCACTAGCTACAACTGGGGGTTCTCATATAGTGAGTAATGTTTGGTTGCACTCAAATTAAGACATGGAAACTAGACCTCATGGTGTCATAGTAACTAAATAATTTTTCTATTTGATCTTAGAGGAAAGAGTTTAATCTCAGGTTAGGTTTTTTTATTTTTTGTTGTCTTATTTCAATAAGTGGTGAGCACAAGTTTAGTTTATTACTTTGTTGCCTTGTTGTTGTTTTCCTTAGGTTAGGTGTGATTATTAGTTTAGGTGTGTTTATTCATTTATTTATGTTGAGTCTTGTTGTTTATTGTAGTAATAAGGTGCCATAATTGCTAAGTATTTGGAGGTACAAGAGGGTAGTCATCAAAACCATGTTGTCATTTTTAAATATTATCATTATCATGAAAAGTTAGTGGGTTCCTTTGACTAGAATGCTAGTTAACCCATATGAGTCACCAAAAATGTTTAAAATTTGGCCTCTCAAGGCCAAATTCCAGCCCCTATAACTAAAAACTTTCATGATACACATTTTACATGATTATCTCTTGAATGATGATGTATCTTAATTAAATTCATTCAACACTCATAAAGTTGTCATTGAGTCTATTTGTGATCACCATATCTACTAGATTTCTTGGATCCTTATGTGATGTTATTGATCATCATAATGGTCTTTGATTTTCAATTGAAGGGGGTACATCTCAATGTATCATTATTTTCATGTCTATGTTTGGATGTCTTTGATAAGTATCCTCATGGTATTGAGTAGGTTTGGATGTCATTGACAATGGATGGAAGTGGTCTTATGATCTAGAGTACCTTAATGAAGATGGTTGAAGATGGAAACTGATGACTCATAATGAGATTTTCTAAATTTATTAAATATATGTGAATGTTTGGGGATGACTATAGGCTTTGAAATTTTTATAAAGATACATAGAATCTATTTCAAACATTTAAGAAGGTTATAAGGTACTCTTATGATATTCACTAGCAATCTTTTTTTTATACCATATGTATGTTGTCTAAAAGAAAGGTTTTGGTTTTTAAATGACAATTTTTGTCTTCAAGAGGCCACTAAAGTATCAATAATACCATTAATCACCTTAATAGTCAAGTTATTTCTTTAGTCAAATGGTTTGAGGATTTGAAAATGTCTCCTGTACAAGTCTAGAACATTATTTTGCCTTCAAGAGAGCTCACACATGTGAAATATACCCCCTCTTTCTCTCTCTAAAAATTATTACTTGTTTTAATATGCCTTTTGACTTGAATTTTCCCTCTTGTTTCCATAAAATGGTAGTTAAAAGCTTAAAGTATGGAAAAAGAGCAAGAAAATAGGTGTTTTCAACCATTTTTTGTATGTTGTATGGACTTGTATGAAATTTTCCATACAAGGTAGGTTAGGATATTTTAATTGGGATCATAATATGTGTTTTAGATAATATTAATGTAAATAGGTTTCAAAATAGGCCAATAAATAACCTTATTTATCCATCGAGCTCCTTTGTAGCTTGGTATATCCATTTAGGTTTGTATATGGTATAACCATGACAGAGAATATCAAGATATGAAATTTAGGGAAAAGTAAGTGACCTTATATAAAGTCTATATTTGTGCATTTATTATCATTTTTTCTCTTTCTCATTTATGAACAATCCTTAATAAGGTAGGGTACTCACAATGTATTCCCCATTCAAGCAAGGTACCATTTTCTTTGTTTTATCCTCTCCTGAGCATGATGACAAAAAAATGGAAGGTTATGGAGTTTTTTAAGAGTCTAAACCTCTTTCCCATAATATTATCCAACCTCATATCACACTTGTGATTATATATAACTAAATAACACATTAAATGCTAATATATAGTTTGCAAACAAGTTAAAGATAATGCATGGTTCATGGTGGATTCAAGGTTATCAAAACACATTAATATATTATATGAAATGCTTCATTCCTAATGATATGTCCTTTCCTTTGGGTTTCTAAATATTAATAAAGTTTCATATCTTATTAATAATCAATATATCCTCCACACTCTCATAGACTCACTTAGCAGATGTTAAGGTTGTTTATAAAATCCTAGGTTTCTTTGTGCATTGTCTATACTTCATTAAGGACCTCCAAAATGATATATCTTGTTAGGCATATGTATATAGTTTCTAGGATCCTTTTTTGTTTGTATTAATATTAGATTCATGTTGAATTTCGCTACCTCATTTTCATTCCATTTTCATAACTTTCACATTGTGATTCAGCCATAGTTGTGAGCTTATCACTCCATTCTCAGTTTTCATATCCCATTATCATCATACATATCACTATCACTACTATACATCCACACCATATATCAAATGTTTTGGTATTCTTGAAATTTTTTATCAATTAGGAACATCATATTCTTGAAGATGTATTCAGTATTAAACATTGATAAAGAAATAAATCATTACCTACATGTTATAAATCAATATCTATAGCCAATGAGCTTGGCGGCAATCTTAAGGTCCTTTTTAAGTTCCAAGGGATAATTGAGAAAAGGAGGTTCATGGTGAGTTTTAATTGTAATATATTCATTTAGTATTGAGATATTTATTAAGTGGATACAATTTCAAGGAGTTTTTAGGTCAGGAAACACTTCAAGAGAAGTTATAGCCAACCTAGTGGAGATATATAACTAAATGGAGCAAATCTTAGCCTTTTACATTGCATCAAAAGCAAACTTGTGATATATAGATCATGAATATATGTTGAACTTGATAAAGAATCTAAGAAATTTTTAATCCATTAATGAGTTTGACAGTGAGGTCTCAACCCAAAACACATAGTCAATCATTTCCAAAGATACCTACAGGTATTAGGAACAATATTATGTACATGAACAAAGATAAATGCTTAAGGTGTTGGAAATATATATAAGAGATAGTTGAAAAATATTTATAAATTATCAAAATTTAAAGCAACAGATAAGGCGTAATGAGCATGGGAAGGATCTAAAACAAGAAAACATAGTAAAAAAGGTAAGGTAGAGTTTGCTTATTTTGAAGAGCTCTTGCTTAGATTGAAGGGAGATAATGACTGTGGGTATGTATGATGGATTAAGGTCCAATTTAGGATAGTATATAAAATATATTAAAACCTTATTATCCACTCATGCCTTGATATGAATATGAACTAGTAAAAACATAGTTGGGACCTATTGAAACCTAAGAAAACTTGTACACAGTTAATGCATATAGACAGTTTTAGGAAATTTGAGGTTTTGAAGCCTCTATTAGCATAATTAGGCCTTCATATAAAATAAAAATTATAATTATAAATATTTAAATCCTTTCATTCTATTCTCAAATGTAGAAAACCAGTGGAGACATTCACTAGTTTGTCTCGGAACTACTCTAGTCTATTAATAGTCTATGATGAGACTAGGTGAACAAATTAAAGGTCTAAAAATAAGAAATGGATCTTAAAATTAATGAAGGAGTTTTAAATAAATAAATAATGATATTATTTTATTTACATTCTCTTTGTATTATGTGACACTCATCTTTCAATTCAATATGCCCTTAAGGGCTAGTTGAATAAGGCAGACATATAACTAGCTTGTTCACACCAGTTGGAGTTTTATACATACTTGTGTCATTGTTGAAGATAATATACCTAATATGTGGGTTTTATATGGAATATAAGGTGTTTTATAATTATAATAACCTATATTTATATGATATAAAACTAAACTCAAGTCTAAGGGCTATATAAGCTTAACTACATGTAAAACCTAGGCAAAGGAGATGAGGTATACAGAGAGTATTTTAAGATAAAACCTATTGGGAGGGATATTAAAACATATTTGAAAAATATTATATGAATAATAAATACATCACATGGTGAAATAAACATAATAATACTTATGAATTCATGATGTTATCAACCACTCAGACTTAGCAGTCTAGATAGTGATCTATAGGTAATCTTATGAGATAATGGAGATAGAGTGGTATTTTGACTAGTTAGGGTAGTTTTTTAAGGTGAGAATAAGTGGGAAACAATTTATTATGTTTATATTAATTCCATAAAGTAACCTATAGGGCATATAGACCCATAACATGTAGTATTAGGCCTTTTAGGCCTAAATTCAGTCTTAGGTCTCAAGCTCCACCACTATACTTGAGACACCTTCAGACTCTCCTAAGAAATTTAAAAATAATGATAAGGATTAAGGGGATTATTAAGGTCCTAATTATATGTTTAAATAATGTAAAATTAATATGAAGGTCAATTTGGGTCTTAAAAACCATCTCAAATTCCATAGTGTACATAGATAGCTTGAGTTGCATGTTCAAGATCTTGGATCTCTCACCACAAGGGGACTTGTATAAAATGCTCTTAATGGGAATATAGGACCCATATACACTTAAAATCCATGGTAGAGGGAGTTATTTTATATTTTCAACCTTATGACTCATTTTTAATACTAGTAGCATGTCCAGATTGCTTGTAGAAGACTATAATAACATTTCCCTACATTCATATCTTAGCCCATCTTATGCATGGGAACTCAAGTTTATCTAGAAGGTTAAAGGGGTTATTTTAATTAATTTCCATAACAATAATTGTTGTTATGGATATCCATAACTTATGAACCATCACTAAGATGGTGGACCTCCAAAACCTTTCACAAACCCTATTACAGACTAGTATTGAGAAAAATGGATATTTTGGCAAACAAAAACTTATTAATGACCTAATAAACACTATAATCATAAATTAAACTTAGAGAGGGTCTTGACCATGGTACTTTGTTTGTATGAAATTATATGGACCTACTATAAAATAGTGTTTTTTCAAGAAAAAGAGAATAAAATGAGGTACAAGGTAGTTTAAGAATTGAAAATATTTGGAGATGTTTTTTTGGAACTTTTTTATCTCCTAAAGCCATTATATTCCAAAAAACCTTCATGTAAGTTCCTCTACAAGTCTCTTCTAAATGGCCAGTCTATAGAAATGAAGGGAAAGGTGACCTAGTCACCTAATTTGATAAGGTTACAAGTGTTTCTTGCTCAATAGGACCTATATCATGGTATGTATCATTTATTCAAGCTTAAAACTCAATGTTTCATAGGTTATCAAGGTTTCATATTTGATTTCATGGCCATAAAATTTAAACAATTAGGCTACTAGGCTTAATTGGCATAGTAGACCTACACGATCAACCAAGAGGAATGAATAATGGCATAGATTGACAATTGGAACGGTAAATAAAAGATATTACACCTGGTAAATGAATGCATTGAAAAAGTCAAGTGTAATTTCAATATACATAATGAAGGAAAAAGTTAGTTTCTTGATTTATTCAAATATGCTCAAAAGAAGGATGGATGTTGTATATTATATAATGACCTAATAATATCTCATTAATTTTGTAACTACAATAAGATAATATTTTAAACCAAAAATGGTGTATTCATGCTTTTAAAGAGGTTTAAAAATTAAACCACATCTTTCACTACCCCACCTCAATGCTTAAGGAGTCATTGAAGACCATCAAGCATGGAGAGTCTTATGGAGGACTATGTAACTACTTTATAGCGAGTAGTAATTAATTTACTATGGTCATTGATGACCTTTTCCTCTCACATCATTTCCCCCATCCTTCTCCTTCTCTCCTCTTTTTTTAATTATTCAAGCTTAAAGACCTTAATTTGTAATTCCTCTTTTTGGCATGAGGAAACTCTACCAAGATTGAAATTTTTAACCTCTTAAGTGAATACAAATGACTTTTTTTATATTCCTTGATATAGTTTTAGTGTTTTTTTACTAGTTTTATTTTCACATGTGGTAGTTTTTCTCCCTTTGTAGGTCCTAATCTCACCTATTTACTAGTAGATGATCTTATGCAGGTCACATATGGTGTTTGAATGTTGAGTGGCTAATTTTGGAGTGGAAATATTGATTGGTTAGTGACTTGAGTAAGTAATTACATCATTATCTTCATGTTTGAATCACTTATGAAACATTTATGTGAAATACTTTTGAATATGAGTGTTCAGAGTTGTAGGATTCAATCATTTGCATTGCTTACTAGTATTTATTAAAGTCCAAATTAAGTGGATGAGTGTTTATGTTGGTGCATCACCATCCCTTAGAATAGGTTTATTTTCTACACTTCCTATCCCTTTTCACCCCAATAGTAGTAGGTTTTAGTCAACTAAGCCATAAGTGATGTACCAAGGAAGCTAGCCGCATAATATAGATGTTTGGTCTAGTTATAAGGTCACCCACAACCTTTAAGCCATTCCCATGTTAGTCTAGGCTTGAAATAGAATTGAAAACTTTATCTCATAGGGTGAAACTTGGGTTGCTAATAGGTAATATTAAGATGAATTTTCAAGAACTGTTCATGCAATTTTATTATGAAGGCAAGCTAGTGGAACTGAGGGGATTAAGATTTAAATCTCCATAATTGGTTAGTTCATGTTAGATGACCAAGATGATAAAAAAAGGTGTTGAAATATTTGTGGTATGCTTGTTTCCCATTGATGTTCAACAAATTAAGGAGTCTACCCATCCTAATTTACAACAAATATTTGATGAGCATTTAGTTATTTTAGGCCCCATACCAAATGATCTTCCTCCTAATCATACCCATGATCATGCCATTAAACTAATTCCTTGAAGTACACCACCAAACATTAGACCATATAGATATCCTTATGCCCAAAAAAATTAAATTGAAAAAAAGGTACAATATTTATTGGAGGCAGGAACCATTTTTCATAGCTAAAGTGAATATTCTTCTCTAGTAGTCATGGTGTAAAAGAAGGATGAAACATGGAGGATGTGCCTACATTATAGAGAACTCAACAAATTCACTATCAAATATAAGTTTCTTATTCTTATAATTGATTATTTTTTAGATAAATTACATAGTTTTGTTTATTTTACCAAATTAGATCTTCACTATAGGTATCATCAAATCTGGATCCGTGAGGAGAACATTCCTAAAACAAATTTTTATTCTCAAAATGGCCATTATGAATTTTTAGTCATGCCTTTTGGTCTCACCAATGCACCATAAAATTTTTAGAGTTTGATGAATATGGTTTTTAGGCTATTTTTGAGAAAGTTTGTGCTTGTGTTTTTTTATGACATCCTTATTTATAAAAAAAAAATGGGAAGACCACTTGCAACATGTGAAATAGGTACTCTCAATTCTCAAACAACATTAGTTGTATGCTAAACTATCCAACTGTGCTTTTGGATTCCAAAAAGTAAAATATTTGGGTCATATTGTGTCACATTAGGGAGTAAAATTTGATCTTAAAAAAATACAATCCATCATGGAATGGCAGATTCCCAAGACACTTAACTAAGGGGGTTTTTGGGGCTAATTGGTTACTATCATAAGTTTATCAAAAACTATGGTATTATTGAATCACCACTCACTTCCTTGTTGAAGATAACTTCTTCCAATAAATTGATATAGCTACTAAAGCATTTGAACAACTGAAAATGGCTTTGTGCACCACCTCGGTATTGACTACAAATTTTTATAAAAAAATTGTGGTTGAATGTGATGCATTTGGATATGGTATAGTTGCATTAATCATGTAATATGATAGTCCCATTGCCTTTTAAATTCACTAATTTAAGTGTAAAAATTGACTCAACCCATATATGAGAAAGAGATGATGGTTATTCTACATGTAGTCAAACAATGGATACCTTATCTATTAGGTCATCACTTTCAAGTAAAGATTGATCATGATAGCCTTAAATATTTTTTGGAAAAATGATTATCTTATAAATAAAAATAAAAATGGGTAAAAATAATGTTAGGTTTTTATTTTTAAATAGTCTAAAAGAAAGGAAAAGAAAATGTGATGGTTGATGCATTATCCAAGCAAGATGAACTAGTTGAGGCATTATTGTGTCATGACCCTTTAGTAGATAGCCTGGATGTTGGGCCCCTATTTTGTCTAATTATGAATCAAAACCAACTAAATATAAATCTCAACATGATTCAATCACTTGGTATGATTGTTGTTTTGGCATCTTTTATACTAGCTAGAGGAATCATCATAGATCTTGCACTAGTTTGTAGGTAGTTACTTGGCACCTAGATTTCTAAGGACATGTTCATGAGTAAAAACACATGGAAACTATAGTGAAAATGGGGTAGGGTGATGGATCTATCATAATGATTAACCAAGACTCTATCTCAACACCCAATGTGAACCCTCCACCTTGGAATGAATATTTGGTCATTCTAATAATCACATTGGTAAGTTTAACTAGCCCAATGCAGGCCTCAATTCTTTCTCTACTAAAATTTGGGTGAGTGCATAAGGCTTGTACCTTATGTGAATTGATGCCAGTGAATTTGAGTGATAAATGTTGAGTACTACAATAACATACTTTATTTACACCTAGTTGAAATGAATTAAGAACTGACTTGGAATAATTAGAAAAGTGCCTGACTGAATAAATAAATTAAAATCCCAAGAAAAATAAAACATTTTGGTTTTATTTTTGGTACCTAGTTTGAATTTTTTGGTTAAAATGGTGTAAAATAATAATGCTTTAAATCTCCCTCAAGAACATTGAGTGCTGGTTGAAATAGGTAAATTATGGATTTGTGTTAAAGCATTCATCATGTAAAGGATAAAAGCCAATGAAGTGGGTCTAGAATAGCCTATAGTATTCTCTATATGAGTTCTTATTTTGTGATTTCCCTGAGCATGTGTATTGATGATTGGTAGCCTATGTGACCCACAAAATATGAAGCTATGGACAATGCCTTAAGTGGATGAAGGAGAACTTAGAAATTCTTGATAACTTAGATGCTATTTGGACTAGAGCTATAGACAAATGGTGGTAAGGAGTGTTGAATAGTTACATGCTTGAGTTCACAATGTCGACATACTCCTACCCTAAGGAAGTAGAGTATCAATTTTTTCATGAACCCATAGGAATTTTTGTGAAATATTTTGGTATGGAGCTTAAGAAACTAATGGTGGATTATGGATTTAAAACTAGGAGAATGGAAGGCTAAAGTCCTTTCATGTATGAGTGGTGCAATGGGGAAGAAGGGGATGTGTAGGTTAAGCATAATGGAAAGGGATTATAAGATTGACATCTGAGAGTTCAGAAGATAGACTTATAATAAGAAAAGGCACAAACTAATAAAATATTTAGAATCTGAAAGTGCTAAGAGTACCCATATCAATTGGGAAGGGCATGGGGAAGGATATTTTGAATTATAGCAGTTCAAGGAGAGGGATAATAAAGCCATAGATTGAGCTTAACTATTGACAGGTGAAAAATGCATTGGGTTCCTATAGAATTTTACCATTGAATATACACTAGAAACACTTACCCCCTTTGAAATTATAATTCAAGCTCATGTACTGGATCCCCCACATGAAGAAATAAGATTGATAACTAAAACTATTGTCAAAACTAACTTTGATTAATTTTTAGACTTAAATTATAATTTTATGATTGAATAAGTTGTTCCTTATGAATAGTTGAGTGAGAATACCTCTAGACCATTAGGCACTAGCTTGATAAAACATAACATGAATTCAAGCATCCTAGTTCAACCAATGTCAATTATGTAGACTAGGTATCAACCCATAAAAAAGGTACTAGTGCCACAAATGATTAGTATAGTTCCATCCTTATCATTAGCACTAGTAGTAACAACTAGATCAGTGCCTAACCTAGTGGCTAACAATGTTAGATACTACCACCAAGACAAGTTCCAGGGGGACAAGTACCTCAAATACTAGTTGTGATCCCATAGAAAATTTACTATGATAGGGCCATGCATTTTGTATAGTATCATAATGTGGAAAATGATGTCAATCATGTGCCAAAATGTGAACTACAATGGCATGCTTTGGGCCAATTCATGACCACTGTGCTTGATAACACCCATACTTGGTATAGTAAATTTGATCCTAAATAGGTTATGATTGACTATGAAACTTTAAAGGAATCATCTTTGAAAGAATTCAATATACCTGAGTTTGAATAGCAAAGCATTACCATGATCAAGGAAATTAACCAAGGACTATTAGAGAGCATGAACCTATACAATGCTAGGTTCAAAACTCTTCATTCTAATGTTTTTATGACATTCACAACTCCTAACATGAATAATGGTTTTTTGAAGGATTGTTAGTACCTTTCATAAGAGTGTTTTCTATGATGACATTCACAAACCCTCATGAGGCACTTAAAGCCATACTTATAGTTGAGGTAGTCATAAGCATTGATACTAAAATTAGCCCATTTATGCAGGAAAAGATTATGTTTATAGCCTCCCAACTATATAGGTTGATTACTAATTCATCTAAAAATTTTTGAAGTGGATTATGGTGCACTGACTATGATATGGAAAGCCATAATAGGAATAACTACCCTTGAAGGTATATGTGCACATTACTTCTAAGCTATGAGGTTTGTCATGAGATGCATGATGTTTGCAACTATCCTTTATTGAAATGAATTAGTTTAGTTAACATAACCATCTATTTCTAGTTATGTGATACCTACACTCATACCATTATTTATTACTGCATAATTGATGAGATGCATGAAAACATGGAGAGAATCACATGATAGGCAACTGCAGTAGCTAGAGGGAAGGACACCTAAGGAAATGATAGGCAACTGCAGTAGCTAGGTCCAGAATGATCACACTTAGAAAAAATGAGTCCCTTGCACCAAGAAGAAGGGTAAAAATGTGTTTCACCTAAGCAAAGGTAAGCATGTGGTTCTCCCAAGATATGAGGGGAGAAAACTTGTGGAAGATTATGTCCATGATCTAGATCATGCATCCAAAATGAGATAGATATAATAGGCACACTAATATATACTTTAAGGATCAATTCCACTCATTGGTGGGTAGTGGAAAGGCCTAGCTTGATAACTTGGAAAGATGTAAAAGTATAAGCAATGAGGACCTATACATCTCTACTTACTATGTTGATTTTGACCTTGTAGCATATGTGTACTTATGTGAAGAAACTTGGACTATCTGTAGTGAGAATGCCCCAAAAAACCTATGTGTACATGCCTTCTATAGAACCTTGAAGATGTGGGTGTGATCATGGTACATTTTTAACAAGATACATCATGAGATATAAAATTGGGATGCACTCAAGCATATGTTCATGCACACCTCTTTTTCTTCCCATAACCTATAATTGATAGAGCCAGTGCAAATAATTCACAGGGAAGTGTTTGAAGACACTACCATCCTAGAGGAGTGCCTAAGAGATATGTTTAAGGATATAGGTTTGAAAATGTTAAATTTATTTAAGGATTAGGTGCTCAATAATGACTCAATTTAATAAGATGATGAAACCTAGAAGGAGCACAACTAGATCACCTTGACATGCAAGAAGAAACTAGTGTGCCAAATAGAAGATAGTACCCTCAGTGGAGAAGACCCAAATCATCTTCAAATAGAGAAAACTGAGGGAACTTAGTAATTCAAGGACTTGTATCAATAAAGTAATGATCCATAAAATTCACTAATCAATACCACCTAGGTAAATATCAACATATAAGGGGAGCCAAAGATAGATACTCTAGGTGCATATTGGTATGATGCAGAGTTAGCACAAATTATGGATTTCAAGAAGGAGTTCTAATACTTGTTCCCTCAAAATTACTAGGACATGAAGGGCACCTACCCATCCCTTGGTAAAATGAGTATAAATCTAGTGGATGGCATAATACCTATCAATAAGTTTCCCTATAGAATGAACTCCAATGTCCACACCAAGATCAAGATGGAGATTGATGATATGCTAGTTTCATGCATCATCTACCCTATGTAAGAATTTGAATGGGTGAGACCCATGGTGATTAGTATCAAGAATGATGGGAATATTTACATTTACATCAATTATAAATTATGTAATGCCACCTATGTTACTGACTCCTCTTCTCCATTCACTAATGAAGTCTTGGATGGAATTGCAAGATGTGAGATCTACACCTTCATTGATGGGTTCTTTGGATACCATCAAGTACATATTAAAGAGGAGAACAAGCCCAAAAAAACCTTTGTGATTGAATGAGGTTATTTTAATTATAACATGATGCCATTTATACTAAATAATGCACCATCCATTTTCTCTAGATTGGTGATCATTGCATTCAAATACTTCATCCATAAGTTCCTCCAAGTGTACCTAGATGATTGTACTATGTATGGGCTCATTAGGGACCATTATTATAACATGTGCCTAATGTTTTAAAGGTGTAGGCATCTTTATATATCCTTAAACTTGGAGAATTTCATCTTCATGACACCCTTTGGAACCTTAATTGGGCATGTTGTCTATAAATATGGTCTACTCATTGATCCTGTGAAGATTACCATAATCATTTAGCCCTAAACCCCTTCAATGCAAAAAGATGTTAGTGACTTTCTTATCTTTCACAACTATTATAGGAAATTCATAAGGAGATATGAAAATATTAAGGCACCATTGGAGGAGGTCTTGTATAAGGATGACCCATTCTATTTGTGTATAGCATAAGAGGATGCCTTTGAAACACTAAAGATCAAATTGGCTAGCGTGCCTATTTTATAATTTCCCAACTAAATGACACCTTTCCACATCCATTTTAATGCATATAGATCTATAATTTTCACCATTATAGTGTAACTTGGTGAAGATAATATAGATCACCCCATCTCCTTTGCAATCAGGAAATTGACCCAAGCAGATCATAACTATATAACAATTAAGCATGAGGTACTCATCATGGTCTATGCCCTACAAAAATTTAGGAAATACTTGTTGGTGACCCTATTCATTTTCTTCACCAATAATGAGGTGCTTAAGTAACTTATGAATAATCCCATTCTCCATGAGTGCATTTATATATGGATAGTTATATTTCAAGAATTCTAGTTTTTAGTTGTCATTAAGCCTTAAAAATAGAACTTGGGCCCAAACCATTTATCTTGTAATGACTCTAATAATGCAACAACACCTATTGAGAATGACATGCTATATTCATAACTCTATATAATATAGGGCATCCTTGAGGACTTGGTAGAGATATATGATTTTAAAACATTTGGATCTATGCCCTAAATAATGGCAACCAAAGATTTAAAAATAGCTTACTATTCACACTACCCCTTTTCATCTCATCAGTGGGAATCCTTAAAAACTAGGTTGAGATGAAGTCCTGTACTGATGTGTCTTATAATATTAAAGGGAATCCATTTTATGTGAGGCACACAAGGGAATAGCAAGAGGCCATTTCACTAGAGATACAACGACATGCAAGGTATTGCAATTAGGTTTGTGGTAGCCAAGCCTGTTCTAATATGTAAATTATTGTGCCACGGCATGTGACATATGTTATCACATATGGAAACCCAACCACCAGGATGAGATTCCTCTCACCCCGTCTTGAGTAGACACCATTAAAAATCTGGGCCATTGATTTCATTAGGCCAATCACTCCCAAAGCAAGGTGCATAGGTGTAAGATATATTTTTGAGGCCACTACCTATTTCACCAAGTGGGCCGAGATAGTGCCAACCACAAACTACATAGCCACTATGGATTAAAGGTTCATATGGGAGAACATAATATTTTTTTATGATTTCCCACTCAGTTTGACTAGTGACAGAGACACATAGTTCATCAATGAAACTATGTAGAACTTGTTGACCAAAAAAATGATGGTGCACCATAAGATAATGCCTTATCATATATAATCTAATGGCATGACACCACTAAGGAATTCAAAAATATACTAAGGATATGCCTCATGAATATTTATGACATTGGTTTCAAATATTGGGATGATTGAGTGTCAGTAATACTATGGGCATATTATATAACCTACAAGTGCCTAAACAAGGCTACACCATTTCAACTATTGTTTGGTGATAAGGCAATAATACCAATAGAGTTCATAGTTTCATCATTGTGCATTATGTGTATTATTCATTTGGATGACCAATACTCATTGAGTGTGAGAATGAAGTACTTGGAGCACTTGGACAAGGTGTGCACCTAAGCAAGGTGGAGCTAGTAGATATAAAAGGCCTACTAAAAGTTATACCATGACAAGCATATTAAGTACAAGGTATTGAATAAAGGAGCATTGGCCTTTCTCTATGAATCTAAGTACTTCAAACATCTAGGAAAGATAAAAATTAGTTATATGGATCCATATATCATCCATAATATAATGGAAATTGGTGCATGAAAGTTGTGCATGTTGTCAGGTGAAATTCTCCTTGGGCATTTCAATGGAAATTTATTGAAGCCTTATAGGTGATAGGATGTCACTTATGTCATTATAAATTGACTTCTTGGTAACAATTTAGTTGTGTTGTGCTAACCCAAATAATGTCTGGCACAAGCCAAACATTTCATTATTTTTTGTGGTGTTATTCTTGTTAAGGGAATAAGTGACACTTTAAGGCCTACAAGTACAATCTTTTGGTTCTTCCATAGATAAATCTAGCTAGGTGAGCTAATCATGTATTATTTTTAAATTACCTAAGGCTAGACATATAATTTATGGGCATGAAAAATTTGATAGATTTATAAAATAGGTGCATAAGATCCTCATGCACAAGATTCAAGAAGCAAGGCACTTTTAGGCCCATAGGAGAACCATTCTGGCACTTCTATGTATAATAATAGTTGGGTGAGTCGAGTGAGGTTAATTTTTAATAACTTAAGTCTAGACACCTAAGTTTTTAGGTTCATATATGATCCAAGCAACAATTTAGGCGATAATTCGGGTGATAGTTCCACCCTAATTGATGATGGAACTTTCGGGAGCCATAATTTTTGCACCGTAGCTCCAATTGACTCGTCGTTTGAACTGTTGGAAATCTAAGAATGAGGAGAAAATCATGAAATGGAATTGAATTCTGATCAATTAATTTTGACCCTATAAAACCAAATGGAAGTGCCTCAAATTTCAATTTTAATAGTGCAATCTAAAAATAGTAAGTTTCTAAAAATAGTAATTCCTCAAATTTTGTATTGTTTTAAATATTGGAAGTTGAACCACTTAATCTCCCTTGAGATTTGTGACCTTACACCTCCTCCCCATGCTTTCGAAATGTTTATAAATGAAGAGGTAACCCAAAATTTGAAGACATACATCTCTTCCCAGAGATAAGCATATATTTGTATTGCGATCTTGAGTAATACTACATCTCTTCTCAAAGAATTCATTGTTACTATGTTATTTCTATGATATTGAGATATTTATCAACTAGAAATTCTAAGTTTTGGATCAATATAACTTGCAAGACATTGAAAATATGAACACAAAGTGATGAAGAAAGGTGCATAAGATGGTAGTGTACATAAAATGAGAAAGAGGTGCACATGATGCTAAGTGCATAAGACACCTAGAGAGTAAAGCATTGAAGGAATAGTGTAAGTTATTTTTATGGGTTAGGATAGGCCAAGGAAAGAGATGAAAGCATACATAAATCAACCAAGATAGGAACGCATGCTTGAAATAGAAGTGTAGTAGGAAGAGAAAATGGAATTGTGAAGGCTGAGTCACATGCATGTGAGGCACTACACCTAGGTTTCCATAAGGAAGGAAAAGATCATTCCAATTGAATAAAGCATAAGAGGAATATTTTCAAGACAAGCTGGCATCTACCCAACGTGAGGCAAGAAGTGACCATTCAAACTACATGTCACTTTACCAAAAAATAGTTAGGATAATTTATTAAGGTGATGGTGGAGGCACAAAGATCCACATTGAATGCATAAGTGATCATATATTTTTCATGGATTTTGTGGGTTCTAGAAAATTTCAATAAATCTAGGCATTGCCATGCCATTAATCACTAACAATTAAGAGGGTATCTAAATTAGGGGTATAAAGCAGTGAAAGCCAACTAGTTTAGGTTACAAGCCTTAAGCAAAACTAAGCACAAAACCAAATCTGAACTAGAGATAAAGTGAGAAAATACTAAAAGAGTGAAACCTTGAGCACCCACAAAAACAAAAATAGAATTATTAAATAGAGAGAGGAATTACATTCTCTTTAAGATCAGCATAGAGAAGTGTGGGGCACAAATTATATGAGAACTAGGTAGGAGAAAGTTTCAATGATGTTGAGGATGCCATCAATAGTGAAAGAAGCTCAAAATCTGAAGTCATAGTCATAAATTCACAAATTTGAGGAGCATCAACAAAAATTATAAGCTTTTACAAGTTAAAGAAACCACACTTCAACACTTGCCGGTTCAAGATGGGGAAGAAACACATGAGTTTTGGTCTACTATAAGTGTAGATGGATGTCAAACATGCATAAAAATATAAGATATGGATGATGTAAATATGAAAGTGTATCCTATGGTAGGAGTAAGTGTCATATAAGTTGACATTTAGGCACTTACAAAGATGTCATACTAGGAAATGTAATTTCTCACAGACTTTTTGGTAGGAGAAATTTGGACATCTTTCATGCACACTTTCTAGCTAAAAGAATATATCCACTACACCTTAAGCAATGTATAATATCTAGAACAAGACTGGGTGGTTGATGTGGGGGAAAATACTAAGTAGGCATGACATTATTCAATGTCTCCATTTAAGACAAGCTTGCAACCACTGATGCAACTCAGCTTTATGAGTTTCCATGTTTTAGGAATCTAGAGGAACTCATGTAGTTCCTCCTTTTGTGATTCTATGGGGACCACTTTTAATTTTTATGGAGGAACATGTGGTTATTAGCAAGCCTAATTATAAGAATCACCAAGATCCCAAAATCTAGCATAGACATCCACCAGATGATGATCGATGATGCTAAAGTGGAAAGGGTCACAAAACTCCTTGGGTACTACAAGGGAGGGTTTATGTTCCTCATAAAATATATCAAGGAACTTGGCACAATGGTGGCACACCTCATAAGTTCAAAAAATTTCCCTAGTTGATGGTGGCACTAGTGCCTACCTGTGTATATCCCACCACATGGTGTAAGGGGTCAAGTTTAATATAGAAATGTTCATTGTAGAAGAAATGGTGAAAAATGGGTTTGAGTGTCACACGATGTGAGAGATATTTTGGTGGGTGTCAATGTTGATTATAATTTTGATGTTGGAGATCAACATATTCAATGGAGAAGAAGATAACCTTTCGCTTGTATCCCCATCACTAAAGTACCAAAACTTCACTTGCCCACCCACCTTCTCCTAGAAGTATAAGGCTTGAGTGATGGGATGGTGTGCTCAGTACATAGAGGCATTTGGGATGGAATGGTGCATCCCCAAGGAGCTCTCTCAAAACATGTTTGGAATGGAAACCTTTGTCATTATGTAACACTTCTATGTGGTGTGTTTGGTGCTCATATATGGTAATTGATCATGTTGGCTAAAACTCCCTTACACATTTTTAGCCAAGTACTTTAGGGATGCACTAAAGATAATTACTAATACACAATAGCTAGATATCCTAGTGAAGGTTATGGATTTATAAAAAATTACGCTATGGTGCTAATATGTGCACCCAAAAGGAAAAGATGCCAAAGATGATGAGGATGACTCAGATCGTATTGACCTCCATCCCCTCCAAAAATAAGTGATCCTTAGGCACATCCACATGTTTTAGTATGAGATAAAGTAAAGAAAGAAGGGCACATGCCTTGAGAAGGATGATGACCTCCTCCTCTAGATCAGTGATAATGAGAAGTCAATTCTAGTAGCATAGATAAAATCTCCCCAAAAAATTAAGGAGAAACATTGGAAGAAATCTAAGAGTACCTATGGTTAAAGATCACCTCTAGCTATGAAGCAACTCCTTCCTCCCTAAAGAAGAAGCATGTGACCTTCATCTGAAGGACTATGTCTCCCAATAAGAAGGAGAAGAAGAAGTCCAAAGGGCTTATTGTAATGCCCATAATAACCTTGGAAAAAATGGAGGTGTATGAGGTAATGGAAGAAAAAAGGCATGTGAAGAGATGGAGAATGAGGAAGAAGAATTAGGGATAAAGGTCTATATTATCCAAGAAGAAGTAGGAGAAGAACCCAACATCACAAAAGTTTATGAGGCCCTCCAAGGTAGCACTACCACTATGCCTAAAGAAGTAGAATAGCTAGTAAGTGCCTCATATAAATAACCTACCACATATCCCCTATAAATTGAGGAAAAGAGAGAGACATGGATGAAGCTGGGGATGAGAAAGGTATAAATCTAGAAGGCACTGGCACTAAAGAATAAAAAGGGTATCACAAAAGAAAAAAATGATCCAAGAGGAGATTGAGAGGGTTGAGGCCAATGATAGAAAGGCCAAGGATGAAAAGGCATTAGCATAGTCCAAAAAGAATAAGTCCTAGGATAAAAGGGATAAGAAAGAGAAGGAAGAGAAAGAGGTTATTACCAGTGTGAAACTTGTTGTTCCCAAAATATGTCACTCATTTTTGGGACAACATATGAACTATTTTGGTCCTACAAGCCAAAATTATCTCTTCCCTTCTCAAAAAATTGTTCTGAGCATTCAAATTCTTCATTATTCAAGCTTTTTTAGTTAAGGGACTAGCATGTTCAATAGGTTCAACGGCTTCAATAGGAAATTTCTCATAAAGGAACAAGTTCTCAACACTTAGGCAGTTTCAATCTTGGTTCAACACCTCGGTTCAACCAAAAATGTTCATCGTCAAGCTTCAAAGGAAGGATTGATCCATTGAACCCAACTTCCAAAAAGATTCAATGGGTTCAAAGGTTCAACAACGTTGGTAAGCTTAAAGAAGTTAAGCGCTTCAATAGAAGTCCAAAGTTAAATGGGTTCAACGGCTTTGAAAGACTTAGAAGAAAAGAAGGCTTCAAAGAACAAAGGAATGAACCATTGAACCATTAAACCATTGAACCTTGAACTAAAATGGTTTAATGGGTTCAGTGGGTTTGAAGAGATCAAAAGACTTAGAAGAAAATAAGGCTTCAAACACAAGATTGAATTGTTGATCCATTAAACCAAAGTTGGTTAAATTGATTAGTTCAAAGGACTGATCCAAAGCCAAAGAACAAGTTCCCTTGTAGAGGGCAGTGAACTAAAGGTAGGTGCCCTTGTAGAGGGTAGGGAACATTGGTTCAAAGATCAAAGAGAAGGCCGAAAGGGTAAGGTTTCCTTTGGATTTTTGTCCAAAGAAATTACCAAGTAAAGGAACCAAAAGAATTCCTTTGAAAAGATTTTCCTTGGAAAAGTGAACAAGACAAGGCAAATTCTTTTGGAAAAAAAGTTCAAAGGAATTCCTTCAGACTTTTGTCTGAAGGAATTCACCTGAAAGACAAAGCTTCGAATAAAAATAGACAAGGCAAAGGAAAGGTTTCCTTTGGACAAAATGTCTAAAGGAATTAATCTTAAGGAATTAATCCAAAGGAATTAACCTAAAGGAATTAACTTGAAGACTGCTCGAAGGACCTCGAAGGGTAGGTACCCTTACAGAGGGCTCTCGGCACCAAGAAAATGGACCTTTCTCAAAGACCTAAAGGGATACCTTCCCTTCGAGATGTCCCAAATGCATAGAGTTGAAGGAATTTCAAGGCTTCAAAGAGACTTAGAAAAATAAAAGAAACAATGGAACAAAGAATGAACCAATGAACTAATTGAGCCTTAAACCAAAAGAGTTCAAAGTTCAATGGTTCACAGGTTCAATGGTTCAAAGAAAGCTCCAAGCAAAGGAAGAACACAAATAATTATAGAGACCAGTTCAAAGGGATGGTTCAACCAAATAACAAGGAAGTGATTGAACTAGGGAAGTGATGAACCGATAAAGATTGCCTGAACCATTAAACTATTGAACCAATGAACTTTCAAAGGTTTAAAGGTTCATGATTCAATATGGTTCAAACAACTAGCAACCATTGACATTCCCGTAGACACCAAATTCAAGGTAATGGAATATCTATTGATTTTTAAATGTGGCATAGAACTTGAAAAATAAACCAAGCGACTAGTTGAAGAGAGAGCCTGAGAGCTCAAATTACTATAGGGAAGAGATAACAATACAAAAAGATTAGAAATATATACAAGGGAGTTATTTCTAGTAGGTGAAACAGTCCACCAAGTAGACTTTTGAGTGCACTCAATCAAAGACGTGGCCTATTTTTCTTCCATGAAGTAAAGGCAAAGTGGACAGCTACATAACTAAGGAGGAAAGGACTAGGCAACTTATACTTTGGAGGAGACATATGAGATGAATTGGCATGCCACATTTAAGACATATACACTGTTCTAAGCATGGTCCCTCAACAGAGATAAAAATGCATTTAAGGCATAGAATGCAGCATGGGTCATTCCATGGAAAAAAGGGCCAAGCCTTTCTTAGCTGCCATATATTGTAATCTCTTATTTTATGCAAAGGGACTTTTCCATTATATAAGGGAAACTCTACCCAAATTGAGAGGTGATTATTGAGACTTTGAGCTCAAATTGTTCATCATATTTCTTTGTTTGAATGAGAAAGCAAGTGACTTTCAGACTTTGTGTTGTTATAGCTTGTGTCATTTTAGGAGAATGTTCTTATGTCTATTTCCTAAATGCTTTCTTGTCCATTTTATTGAAAAAAGAAAAACTAGTGGAAGTAATTAGGAAGGTGTCCTGAAGCTAACTGTGGAGAGACTTTGTGCTGTCTACAATTGCCTTTAGTGTGTTTGTCTATTTTCTATTTCTATGTAAAGGACCTTGGGATGACTTTGTGCCCTCATTGTCCTTCATATTTCACTCTTGGGCAGTTGAGGTGAAGAATTTGTGCTACATCTCAATTTGTTGGTTACTACATCCCCTTTTGTTATCAGTTACTTGTCACTACTTGAAATAACTCCTGTTGTTTCCTGCAAGATCACTTCTAAAAGAAGAGAAGTCCCTTCAGTGTTTTCACCAAGATTTTTTCCTTTGTTTGTGAGCATCATCTCTAAAAAAAGAGAGATGGATGGTTTTATCCTACCCCTGAGTGTTATTTTCTACATATATTTATGTTGGGAAATAAACCAGAAGCACACAATTTGATTACCAACTTCAAGCAACTTAATATGCCGAAATAACCAGAATCAACAAGTAACTAGAATTCAGAATAACACAGCATATGAGAGACAATACACAACTTGTATTAATAACTCTTTTAGAAGGAAATACAACAAAGAAGACTGCCACAGTTCTTCTTCCTTACACACCTCTAGGGCTCACACACCTCTAGATGATAAACAGTAAATCTTCCCTCAAAGCTCTCTCTACTAGGTCCCAACACCCAACTCAAACACAGAGTTGGTGTTCACCTCCCGTGCTCCACGCACACCACAAGTGCTCCATGCACTCCACAAGTACTCCACGTACTCAACAAGTACTCAAGGTACTTCAAGTAGATCTCCCATAAATCTGCAACAACCTGCAATTCAACAGACCATACTTATGGAAGGAACTCCCTTGCCTTCCTCTCTTGCTCTATCCGAGTACACACCTATACTCCACGTAGATCCTACCTGATACTGCTCCCTGTTGTGTTGCTGTCTATATGATCTTGCACACCTACAAATCAAACAACGGTTCTACTCACTTGTGAACCTTGACCTTGCACACACATACACCTGCAGATCAACGATCTTACTTACCATGTAGATCTCCTATATAGGCCATGCAACTGTGACCAAGATCCTACACTCTTGAAGAATCTAGCTGACTCTCCAAAACTAGCACCTACACCTGGTACTGTGGAACTAGGAGGAACACCCTTGCTCACCTCACACATAGAAGGAACAAACTTTGCTCAACTCAAACTAGAACACTTTTCCAATACAATCATGAGTCTATTATATAGATCTCATCCAAACAATAATTAGACATCTAATTACAATAATTAGATTTACAACTATGAGTCTAAAATTAGCACTCATCATGCAAACACTTGGTTCGTCAACCAACTGCCCGTAATTAACTTGCAGTCGAACCACATAGGCGACCGACGTCGGTCCCTGTCTGCCTAGAGGTGACCGACGTCGGCTGATATATGACCGACGTTGGTTGCTTCTCTCTACTATCCTGCCAACGTCAGTTGATCAGACTGACCCCAGCTTCTCTATAACTCAGCAACCTTCAGCAACCTCCTCTCCTGTTTGCATCAGTGAAGCTTTTAGCTCCACAACCTAACAATCTCCCACTTGGAGATAAACAGCTGCACTATACCTGTACCTGTACTCTATCTAATTTGTTTCCTGGTTTGTATCCCTCATCAAGCTCCCACCTGAAGACAACCCACCACACATCCCGTGGTGTACCACCTGTCATTCGAGTACCCTGCCACATCCAAACCTACAAACACATGTAGTGAAGTCCTGACCCTGCATGTATACTTGCTGCTGGTCCCTCTCAACTCCCTGAGAACTCACTTCCCCGAATTGGCTCCTAACTCTCTGACAGCTCCCACTGCATGGGAATACTCAAGCCTATACCAAACCTCATGTGATTTCGGACACTGTACCTGTCCAGCCCTTAGTGTTCTCTGGCTCTGCATCCTGAACCTCGCCAACACCTGATTCACATCAGCTCCCACTGGAGACAAAATCTACCTGTGATCTCCATGCCTCCCATGTCAAATAATTTCGTTGCTCCAAACTCCTCATGACATGACACTGAACTAATCTTACCCTTAGCTCAACAAAACCCTGTATGTACACCCCTGCTAGCTAGCATACTATCCACATACAGCAACAGAATGATGTCATGACTCATCATCCACCTGGTAAGGCAAACCACAGTAGTTACCTGACACTGACTGAAGCCATGCTTCGTCCTCCACCTGTCAAACCCTGTACCACTGTCCTGCAGCTTCCTCAAGACCATATCCCTGGTCTTTCATCTCACATATCCATTCTCTCTATTCTTCTACTAAGGAATCCATTCATCTCTGTGCTTTCATCCAGCTGGCAAACCTACCAAAACTCTCGTTTGGTTCTACATCATAATCCTGCCTACCTCCCACCTATTTCCTGGATCCTTCCTGCTCTACAGTCAGCAACAAGTATGAAGAAGAGGAACACAAATTTGAGGGCCTACTTACGTCTTCAGTCCTCCGTATGGGTGTTTGAGACTCCTTGACAACATGCTGTCCACCCAAAATTCGTTACAGTGACTGACCTCGGCCACACCACAGTCTACATCCGACCGACGTCGGTTTCCATGCGTCTGTCCCTGACTACCAACCTACCAGCGCTGGTGTCCCTATTGCCGACGTCGGTCCTCCTGATCGACATCGGTCTTACCTACTGCCGACATCGGTCCCCTTGACCAATGTCGGTCTTACTCTGCCCGACACTGCTAGCTTCGGTCTGCACATGACCGACATCGGCACCTGTCTGTTCGACGTTGGTTCCTCCTGACTGATGCCAGTATCTGTGTACGCCTGTGAGTGATGACTTTTTACTTGCGAGCTCCTTTGAATCAAAGCCCATGTCCAAACTGCTCTGCTCAGAAGTATCCAGCACCATCCACTGATTTTTGTCTGCCATCTCCTCCAAGAACACCAAGGCTTTCCAGTTCTTAAGCCTGTCAAATACATCTATCTTCCACTTAAAAACATGCATCTCCTTCCTGCTCATGTGACCAAGCCTATGAAGCCACGTCTCCACAATGGAAGAAGAATCAGTAATATAAACAAGTAGATAAAGAGTACCTGTCTTCTTACCACCAGCTAATTCAAGTGCTACTGCTGTGAGAGTTCTTGTGCATCTCTCATCACCCAATCTTTCTAAAGAAATTAGCCATATCTCCAAACCTGGGACCTGCATGACCTTCATCAACACCTGTGTGTTGGCCGCCTACAATTTCAGCTTCACTTCCCCTTTGCCAATCCTTTGGCAAGGCTCACCAGCTCCTCTACCTGGGGCTGCATGGAAAGAGGCAACCGAATCTTTTATCCAAGATTCAACTTTATCCAAGAAACCTGCAAGCACATCCTGTGCAATAACACCTGCAACATCTGTATCTTCAGTTTCTTCATGTTGATCTGCTACCGACCAACAATGTTCTTTTACCTGCTCTTTCTTTCCATTGGACCTTAAGTAACCATCTGTGCTTTTCAACTCCTCCATTCTTAGCTTACTTTGATCTGCCATTGCTCTACTCCCACTCGATTAGAAACCCCTGAGAGTGCCCTATAACCAAACACAAAACCTGCTTCCTGCAACCTTAGCTCTGATACCACTTGTCAGGGTGTGAAACACCGGAAGCATATAATTGATTACTAACTTCAAGCAACTTAATATGCGAAAATAACCAGAATCAACAAGTAACTAGAATTCAGAATAACACAGCATATGAGAGACAATACACAACTTGTATTAATAACTCTTTCAGAAGGAAATACAACAAAGAAGACTGCCACAGTTCTTCTTCCTTACACACCTCTAGGGCTCACACACCTCTAGATGATAAACAGTAAATCTTCCCTCAAAGCTCTCTCTACTAGGTCCCAACACCCAACTCAAACACAGAGTTGGTGTTCACCTCCCGTGCTCCACGCACACCACAAGTGCTCCACGCACTCCACAAGTACTCCACGTACTCAACAAGTACTCAAGGTACTTCAAGTAAATCTCCCATAAATCTGCAACAACCTGCAATTCAACAGACCATACTTATGGAAGGAACTCCCTTGCCTTCCTCTCTTGCTCTATCCGAGTACACACCTGTACTCCAAGTAGATCCTGCCTGATACTGCTCCCTGTTGTGTTGCTGTCTATATGATCTTGCACACCTGCAAATCAAACAACGATTCTGCTCACCTGTGAACCTTGACCTTGCACACACATACATGTACAGATCAACGATCTTACTTACCATGTAGATCTCCTATATAGGCCATGCAACTGTGACCAAGATCCTACACTCCTGAAGAATCCAGCTGACTCTCCAAAACTAGCACCTACACCTGGTACTGTGGAACTAAGAGGAACACCCTTGCTCACCTCACACACAGAAGGAACAAACTTTGCTCAACTCAAACTAGAACACTTTTCCAATACAACCATGAGTCTATTATATAGATCTCATCCAAACAATAATTAGACATCTAATTACAATAATTAGATCCACAGCTATGAGTCTAAAATTAGCACTCATCATGCAAACACTTGGTTCATCAACCAACTCCCCGTAATTAACTCACAGTCGAACCACACATGCGATCGATGTCGGTCCCTATCTACCTAGAGGTGACCGACATCGACCGATATATGACTGACGTCGGTTGCTTCTCTCTGCTATCCTACCGACGTCAACTGATCAGACTGACCCCAGCTTCTCTGCAACTCAGCAACCTTCAGCAACCTCCTCTCCTATTTGCATCAGTGAAACTTTTAGCTCCACAACCTACCAATTTATAGTATATAGCTCCTCATATTTAATAGGGAACCTCCCCTTGATGAGAGGAGAGATTTGTCCACCTCTAATGTGGTAAACTTGCACATTTGGTTGACCAATCTTCCTATGATGTGGTTGAAGAGACCTATTTTTCTCATCAGTTAGCTAGTGACAAAATATTCACCCAATAAAACCAACAAAGAAAGCAATAGAAAAGGTGCCTAGTGATCCTACCAGCACAATAGACCAAGCTACATTACAATCACACCTAAGAAACAAAGAGGTATTTGAAGATAAGGAAGGCAATGTTGGTACCTTTAAATAAAAAATAGAGAGCATTGAAGAGGCCCAATAAGAACAAGAGGAGGATAAATCTAGTGCTAAGGGAAAAGATGAAGTGGACAAGTCTAAAGAAGAACCCCTACATGAATATGAAGAAGAAACCTTAGAGGAAAGCTCTAAAGAAAGTAGTAGCACTGTTGAAGAGGAAGAAGAATAGATGGAGTTGGACTTCAAAGAAGAAGAAGGTATGAAGTTGAGACTAAGAGAGAAGACACAAAAGGGGTGGATTGACAAAGATTTTTACACGTTTGAATATATGCCACCCAAATTTATCACAATTAGGATGCACTAATAACTATCATTTACCTTTAATAGCTATATGGATGAGCCTCATTTCAAGGTGCCACAAAAGGCTATACTAGGCATATATAGATTGGAAAAAGGGCATGATTCCCTTTTTATAAGCCCCTGTGTAATGAACCCATTCAGGTTAGCAAATACACTCATCCAGATGGCATCTAAAGTAGCACAAAAGAACATTGTCAATGTTGTTATGAATTCAAAATGGAAAAAGATCACCCAAGATGTAGAAAAGGAAGTACATGTCATGAAGTTTAAGTTATCACAACTAGTCGAGTGGACAGAGACCAATGAGCTATCCCTCTTGGATGGTGTTGATACTTTGAACCTCTTAGATATTGATAAGGTTTGCATTCTAGTGGATTAGATGATCTGTAGGTTGAAGTTAGTACATGCACAAGATGAAGAGGAGGACCCATGTACCATGCTAAAAAGGGAGAGAGCTAAAACACTTGAAGAGATATAAGAACTCTTTATAAAATTTCAAGAGGGAGTAGATGCAATTGATGCAATTTTCATGAACTTCTCTAACTAATAATTAATCATATACATCTTCCTCAAATAGGCACAGGGGGAGAAGGATGAGATAATGGTTCATGTCTACACTTCTCATAGGTCTAAAAGTACAAATATCATGGCAAAGGTCAATACCTTGAGAACCCAGATAAAGAACCAAGAGCAAAACTTTGAATATCTCTTCCTCACCTTATAAACAAAGCCCTGTGACCAAGGAACAATCCTAGATGGAGGAATGACAAGGGAAAAGGAAAGGCTAGAGGCCTTTAGGAACGAGTTAGATAAAACTAATGTGCTCACACTTAGTTTCACCTCTACATAAATATATAGTTCCATGGAGGAAATCAAGCTTGCTATCTAGGGATTTGAAGACTACAACACCAAACTAAAGGAAAGTGTGCCTAAGTTCTACATGCCAAAAGTATTGAAAGACTAGTCTAAGGATAGACTAAAAATTTTGTATGGGGTAATTTTGGGCCCCTATTTCATCCAAGTATGGATCCATGCCAACTTAGTAGACATATCAATGTAAGGCAATCACCTAGTATGATTATTGTTTTGACATCTTTTATGTCAGTTGGAGGAATCATCATAGATCTTGTGCTAGTTGGTAGGTGCTTACTTAGTAACCAAATTTTTAGGGGAATCTTCATGAGTAGAAAAACATGAAAATAATAACAAAAAATGGGTCATGGTAATGGATCCTATGGAATTATCAACCAAGGCTCCAACTCAACACTTGGAATGCACCCTCCACCCTAGCATGAAGATGCTCCATTATTTTATAAATCCAAGCTCGATCTAATGAGTAAAGAGATGAGAATTGAAATAGTGATGCTCTACAGAATTGACTTTGGATATCATATATGCCATTAGCATAATTTTTATTATGGATGCCTTTGAGGATCCACATTATAGTACCCAAGTTCATCTGTGAGCCTCTAGGCCATGTAGTAGCTTAGCTAGCCTTCATTTTGTTTTACATAACATGGACTCTATTATGCATTTAAACTTTGAGTAATGAAAAAAAATAGTCATAGTAATTCATGGTGTTCCTAGGATTAATGTATTTAGTTTTGTTATTGAAATTCATAATTAATGTGATGATTTTAGTATTATAAATTCAATTTGAATGTTAATAATGTTGTTTGAAAACTTTTGATTCATGGTGCTCATGGTGTCTCTTTAATTTATGATGGCATCAGCATCTTTTGTGGGAATACTTAAGTTTAGGAAAGAACCCATTCCAAGTAATGATATATGTGCCTGAAGTTCTAGCCTGAGCATGAACCCTTAATCTAAAGCCTTTCATCAAACCCTCCAAGCACCTGAATGATGCCAAGCTATGGTAAAAAAAGGATTACACCCATGAGACTATAAAACCAATGCAATATAGGATTACACCCTTATGACTAAAATTATCTCCCCAAATAGGATTTGCACCTATAGACCATCAACCTAGCCCAAAAATGGCTTGCACCAATGAACTTGCCAATATTGTTGTTGTAATGACCAAGTCCTATGAAGAATGAGTTGTGCCATGGCACAACTAGCCCAATTTTAGCCCCAATTATTTCTCTATTGTACTTTAGGTGAGTGCATAAGGCTTGCACCTTATGTGAATTGATGCTAATGCAGTCGAGTGATAAATATTGTGGCTCAAAGAAGCAAGGTCAGAATGGGAGAATGATAGTACTATCCATGCATTGATTTAGAATCTACATTAGGGTCTAGATGGGATTGAAAAATTTACATGGAAGGGGAATGCAGTATGGTAAAAAGATATATTATATTTGTGTTATAATTCTCTTCTCAAATAGAAAATCCTTCAATAACTTCATGCATCTCCACTTGATGGTCACTCTGGTTTTTTAAAAATCTATCATAGAGTCAAAAGAGATTTTTTTTTTGGAAAAGACTCAAGGGGGATGTACATAAATATGTGTCCAAATATATGGTCTATAAAAAAAATAAAGGTGAAATCATTAAAACCCCAGGTATTTTATAGCCCTTATCCATCCCTAGTAAACAATGGGAAGAGGCATCTATGGATTTCATTACTAGGTTACCACGATCTAAAGGTAGAAATTTTATCATGATTTTTGTGGATAGATTCACAAAGTATGGTCATTTTTGTTATTTATCTTAGCCATTAGTGGCCAAAATAGTATCTTACTCGTTTCTCAATATAGTTCAAAAATTTCATGGTACTCTCAAGATTATTGTTAGTGATCGAGATCCCATATTCACTAGTAATTTTTTGATAAAATTATTTGCATGTTTAGGAGCCCAATTGGATCATATCTCATCATATCATCCTCAATCCAATGGAAAAATGGAGGTATTCAAAAAGATTATATAAGGGTACCTTCATTTCTTTGTGTCAGATAATAAGATAAATGGGTTCAGTGACTGCGCTTCATTGAATGGTGGTGTAATACTTTAGTGCATAGTTTATCAAAAATGTCTCATTTTATAGAATTATATGGATTCAATTCTCAATACCTCACTTCACCCTTGAAATCCCACCCAAAGGTGTGTGCATTGGAGAAACATCTTCAACATCAATAGGAATTCCATACCAGTTTACATGAAAATTTAGCTTTGTCTTATAATCATATGAAGTAATAGGTAGATCAACATAGGAGTAAGAAGGATTTCTTAATTGGTGATTGGTTCTTTGTTTTCTTTCAACCACATAAAAATATTTCCTTAAAGCAATATAAAAAGGATACCAAGCTTTCTCCCAAGTATTATGGCCCTTATCATATCTTGCAAAACATTGGTAGTGTCGCTCACAAGCTAGAATTTATTCCATCAAGTATTTCATGAATCTTGCCTTAAAAAGGTCATTGGACACATATTTACCACTCAAATTGAGTTACCAGAATTAGATGATGAAGGGAGGGTTATTCTTGATATTGAAGTGCTCAGTCAAATGCATATTAAGTAGCTAAGATCTAAATTGATTATAGAGTATTTGATCAAATGGAAGAGTCTACCTTCTGAATATGCTACCTAGGAGGATGAATCTTTCATAAAACAACATCTAATATTGATTCAACATTGAGGACAATGTTTTTTTTAAGTGGAGGGGCATGATATGCCCTTAATCATTGATGTGTCTAGGAATATGTGTATCTGACTTATGGCTTGCATAACCCTTTTGCATATTATTTTAGATTTATATATGCATTCATATGCTTAACATGTTAGCTTATGGGTTGTCCATATCCCTGGTAGACTATATGTATGAGGTAGGGTTAGTTTTTCATCATCATATTTGAGTATTCATTTCTTATTACAAGCATTTGGGAGGTTGCCCCCTCGAAGTGGCTTATCTATTATTCATATTTTCTACTATATTTCCATATCATTGTGATATGTTGTTGTATTTATTCATATTTTTTAAATTAATATCATTCCAAAGATATTTTTCAATGTGCACAACATGACAAAGCAATGTAATCCAAGAAACTTGGATTTGTAACTACCACCCTACATTGTGTTGGCCAAAATAAAGAGCTATCTTGCATTATTAGTGTCATAAAAGGATTAAAATTTGTGGAGGTTTGTATATTGAGTAATATTATGTAGTTAGGAGAGGATAAATTCTAATGATAGAGGTGGATATCTTCAATAAAAGACAAGAAAAGATTCAAATTTGAAAGAACTTTGTTTGCCTTTATAAATTTTGTGTTTAATGGTTGTATGAGCAATGAGACTAACAAATAAAAGAATTATTTAATACAATGATTTTGGACTTAAAAAAGTTTTTTTTATGATATCAATATCATATTATATTGTTTCTTTGATTATATTTAAATCTTGATACATATCTATAGGACACAAGTTGCTTTACACACGCTACAAGAACTTTGTTTTGACACAATCAGGATAAAAGAGAGAAGAGTGTTCTTTTTGAGTTTCATTAAATGGTTTTGAAATGTTTAGAGTGTAATTTATTATGTATATATAATTATTATTATCCTTTTGATGCTCATAAATCCACTTAGTAGTTCAATATTTGACTCAAACTTCCATATAAGTTGACACAATCCTATAAGTGTTCCAAATTTTTTGTAAAATTGCATATTAGAGTCTTGGAAGGATTTTTCATGAAAAAATAGATATTTTAAAAGGTTAAGTGAATTGAGGAAAACCTCATATATGACTTATAATTGGCTTAAAGTGTTTAAAACTCATCCTAGACAATTTTGTAAGCTCTCATACTTATACATGCATGTGCAAACCTAAGTTAGGATTTAGATCTTACAATTGGAATAAATTTTGTTCACACTAGACAAAAATTATGGAATTTGGTAATCCATTTTTTTAAATATTATATAGAGTATTCACGTGGTTTTAATTTGATTCATTACCATATAGTATGATCACTAAGTCTATGTCATTGAATTAGGCCTAAAGAGACCTAATTGCCAGGAAGGTGTGGTGTGTTAGTAGGTTTCCATTAGGATTTGTGACTTGAAAGTTTGTGTGAAGATGTAAGGGGATAATTGGTATCTAAAACTTATCTTATTTTGTTGATAATATTTGTATATCATTCAAACCTTCTAGATTTGTGTAAAAAGAGGGTTACAAAAAGTAGGCCTTAAGGAAGAAAATGTGGATTGTTTGGTAAGAGATAGAGAGTGAAGTCTTGAAATTTTTGTATGAGAGGATGGTATTTTCATTAATGAGGATGATAATGAAATAAATTATGATAGGTTACATGCTAAGTAAGTAGGTCTAGATCTAGAGACATAGTACAAGTGAATCAATCCTAAATAGGCCTAATGAAGAGTGAGAGAAGATAAGTTGGCTTATAAGAAGTCAAAGTAAAAGGGAGAGTTGAGATTTGAGTTTAATATATGAAGAGTTTTGTGTCTTGGAGAGAGTGAATAATGAATACGTATGCAATGAGGTTTATGAGCCTAGTAAATGCAAGATTGATCAAGGGTGTTAAGAGAGGAGTAAAGTATCTATTGAAAGAAAGAAAATTAGAGTACAAAGAAAGAGATTGAAGACATAAATTAGAGACAGGTAAATGTATAAGTAATGTGTACCTCTACCCATAAATTAAGTGGTATCATATCCTACGTCAAGCATGTTGTAAATAAATACTATATGCGACAAGAAATTTCATGATTCTATGTGATATATTAAAAAACATGTATATGTTTCACCCATGCTAAATACGAAAATGAAACAAATAAATCTACTAACTACAAGACAATTAAGGATAAAATATGATCTAAGAAAGAGTTTTAATGGTTTTTAGGCCCTTATATATACTATATCATTTATTGATTAGTGATGACCAAATATTTCAGAGCACTGACAACATAAGTATAACCATTTTTATGGCCCAATAACCCTAGTTTCAAGCATGGGTTGTGAGTAACTTACTTGTGTAATATGATCCTCTTAGGTGCACCAAAAAACATACGAATAAAAGAGGATTCATATTCATGTAAGTAAGAGTATCCTATTGATTTTTACTATACCATGAGGTAAGTGGAAACTAGATTCTGTGTTTATATTTGTATTATGACAATGAGCATTGGAGTAAAAAATCTCTTGTCATGATGCCTATAAACATAACACCATGTATCCCTTCATGATAGTAGCTAATTAGTTTTAAAAATAAAATATTGGAACATAGAATCTGAAATAATGAAAAAGTAAATGAAAAACAATTGAAAAGAAAAGAGAAATATTTTTAAATAGAAAAACATAAAAATTAAACCTGAGGTTGAAAGGAAGAGCCTTTGTGTTGGTGTTTAATAGAGGTGACAAGATAAAGAATTTTAGTGTTGGATTACTTCAAGGTCAAAATATTTGAATCATTATGTTATGGATAATATACAAGTTTGAGGACTATATTATTTTAGTGTTATGAATTTATATAACTAAATTGAAACCCTAAGACAAAAATCAACAAGCAATAAGTAGTTTTCAATATGAAATGTAGGTTCACCAAAAATGCTTACACTAAAATTAATTAGAAGAAATAATTAAATATAATTTTAAATTTATACTACTTAAATATTATATAGGAAGTTAAATAAGATATAATCTAACAAATAAAGAGATCTACATAATTTAAATAAGTTGTAAATTGTTAAAATTAAAAATTAGGGCTAGGGTTAAAGAATTGTCCTTGAAAAGTAGATTAATTAAAACTGTATCAAATTCTTGTTAGTTTTAGTTTTCTTAAATAACCTTAAAAAAATACATTAAAAAGTAGAGATCCATTTTATACTAGGATAAGGATGCAGAAGGAAGATAAGGTCTTAATGCACTATTGTCTATTACTAACGCTTTGTTTGGAAAGATCACATTAAATCTAAAATTATGGGCTTATTTTCCTCTATTTTTAGGTAACCTATTTCTATGGGGATCCCTATTTAATAAAAATAAGACTTAAAAAATAGAATCCCTAATCCTACACAAGCATAAAAAAATAGATCAAATGCAAAAGGAGTAAAAATGGGAATGTGGGAATGTGAGAGCTATCATTAGAAAATCCCTTGTTGACTGAGTATTTGCAGTAAATCTACATAGTCTGAAGACCTCAGTTTGGTGTAGTTCTCCTTTAAGGCAATATCATATGAATGCAACTATAAATATTTTATTATAATGATTTAAAAATTATGCCCTTCACATGCAATAAAATAATACTTGACTTGGCTAAGGACTATGATATTGCAGTAGGATTGAAATAGGAGTCTTTACTCAAAAGATATAAATGCTTTTGAAATCATAAAATAGATGATTTTGTTAGTTAGAGTTAGGTAGGTTCAAGTTTGACCCTTTATGTCTTTTTATAGGAGGAACTTTTGAATATTTTCAATAATTGGCCTATTCATTTGTGTGGGAGAGTTGTTATGAAACACGCCATTTTGAAACTATGACCATTAGAGCATTGTGGACAAGGCCATAATGCACCCTTGTCTAATAGTGTATTCTTATCCAACAATGATAGAGACTTCTAAAACTAAAGTGATAGTGAAGTATATGTTGAACATGGATGAATAGGGATAGAATAGGGAAGTCTTGGAGATATGCATAGTAATTGTGATACTTTGAAGGCTTTCTTAGAAATTATGGGTTATTGGAATGGAAAATTGACCAAAAAAAGTAAAAGTTCAAAGGACAAGCATTATCAAGCATTTTTTTATTGAATTTCAGTGTCTAATAAATTCACATTTATATTACCCAATATGAAAACTAAGAAAGAATTACTCATTCACTTAAATTTGATGACATTTTAGAAACCAATATGCCTTATATGGATTTGGGTGCATGATTATATTCAAACCAATCTTCTCTACTATCGCATTGGACACAATTTTATTAGTGCTACCACTATCAACAATATATTTTATTTTATTTTATTTTCATATGATTTGGAAAATATATTTTTTTGTAATTATTCATCCTCTTTCTATTTTATAGATTCTCTATTGATCGTGAGAGTTTATCTATGTTTTGTTCTTTCTTTATGATTGTGTGATATAAGAATTTATTCATTTGCTTTTACAATTTAATTTCCTTATTCATTTATTCCGCCATTATTTAGATTAACCTTAGGGATATCAAAATTTATGTGCAAAATGTATCCACACTCAAATAATTTACACATGAATAATATTCCTCTTCTTTTTCCTAAAGAATAATACTCTATTCCACTTTCTGGCTAGCTTTTATTTTATGAAGTGGTTTCTTCACCTTTATGAGTATTTGTCATCTACCACTTTTTACTAGTCCTCTTACTCTAGAGAACTTTGATATACCTATTTTATATTTGGTTTTATCCTAGACGATTTCTTCTCAACCTTCAAACCACATTTATTTGCTTCTAAAAAAATATTAACATTCCAAACTCATTTTTTATGGAAATATAAAGTTCACTCACATACTTTGATATCTAATTTTGATCATGTTAAACACAACTAGCTCAAATGATGAGATCTTAAAAATCCTTTGCTTATTTCTTTATATTCATATCCTTTTGCCTCAAATTATGTAATTTATTGAACAAACTTAACCAATAATCAAAGAGTAAAACTTTACCCTTTAGTTTTACATCCATTCTATCCCAAGAATTGATATAGTCTTTATTTATTATGAATAATTTCATATACACATGATCCACCACAAGGATACATGTCCCTTCATATTTTTAGAAGAAAACATCACTCTCTTGGGATCCTCTATTTGCTCATAATTAGATTATTAATCAAAATTAGTGATCCAATCAACGAGTTCTTTAGGACATAAGATACCAAATAATTATGGGTGTTTAACTATTGATTATCTCCTATTTTTGCAATGGATATAAAAAAAATTATTATATTTCATATTCATGTTCTTTCACATGAACCTCAGGTGTGCCTTCCACCTCCCCATTATTGACATCAATAAATCCTCTATGTTGTCTATTTTTTTTAGCTTCCAAATGGACTTGGATTCCTATCATCATATTTTTCAAGTTATAAATTATTTTAACTATTCCTACTCTTCCATTAGAGTCTCATTTTTCACCCATTTATTCTCCTTAGACATAGGATAATCTATGATAATGTGTAATTGATTATATAAGAGTATCATGTATACAAACTAGCAAGGTAAAACCTTACTCTAATACCCATTGATTCAATAATGGCTAAGTAGTCTAATGAATCACCACCTTAGACCATGAAACTTAGATATTAATCACACAATAAAATGCATACATGTAGTCCACACATATATTAAAACAAAATATACTTAGTTTTTATTAATTCAATGAAAAAAATTACAACACACAAAAAACCTAGAAAGTGGCCTTAAAATGACTTGAAAATATGTTGTATTGTTTTATATATATATATATATATATATATATATATATATATATATATAGAGAGAGAGAGAGAGAGAGAGAGAGAGAGAGAGAGAGAGACATGGTTCATTCAACTACAATTGAATACTCAAAATTACATGCTATATATATATATATATATATATATATATATATATATATATATATATATATATATATATATATATATAGAGAGAGAGAGAGAGAGAGAGAGAGAGAGACATGGTTCATTCAACTACAATTGAATACTCAAAATTACATGCTCCCAACAATTATTTTCTCATAGCTATTTGTAATGGCCTCTAAAATATCTTTGCCACTCCCAATCTCTAGTTGTTGAACTTTTGAAACTACCCTCTACTGAAACAAACTTCTAAACCAAACTAAATGAACCCCCCACTAAAATAATGCATCTCCTTATATAGGCACTCCTTCAATATCCATTATGAAAGTATAACTAATTCAACTTCCATTTATGAATAAAAAAATTTCAGCCCTTAAAATACTTTGCCTATCTATGTATGTGTGTCTAAGGTGGTGTACATGAGTAAATTTTAGGTGCATCATAGGGTGATACACAATTTGTGCAAGTTTTCAGTGTTCCAATGGAAAAATGTGTAGATCATAAGTGTTATGTAATTTTGAGATACTTGCATGAGGGCTTATCCTTAGACCTTTATTTTATGATTGTAGACTTGGAATGCTAGCCAACATAATATTATTATTTGCACTAGAACTATGAACCATGATAAATTTGATGACGTGCAAAAATTATTTTCCTTCAAAGACAAAGGAAATTGAACATGAGGTATTCGTGATTAGACATAGTGAACATTTTTGTGTAGATATACTCACATGATAAAGTACTTAGACCCAAATTACTTTATGTTGAGGGATAAGAACCCTTTAGATGCTATTGTGTGTCTATACATGAGACTACATGTGGACACCGAGCTATGAGCTATGCAAAAATTAAAACACATATGTAAAATAAAAATTATGCATGAATCACTTATTCATGCAAACAGTCAAAATAAAGGATGTGCATAATTAAGTAGATGACCTTGAATAATGTGAAAAACTACGTAAACAACTAAATTTCACTCCTGCACAAATATACCCATGAAACCTATGAACTTGTGACTTTAATCCACTCGAGTCTTTAGAACATTACTGAATACAACTTATATTTTTGTCTAATGCAAGATTGTTTGTCGATGTAGTTGTTGTTGCATCAATTTTTCACTTATTAATTGGTTCTTGCATATCAAACTTTGGCTTTCCATAATCATTAATGCTTACACAAAAGGTATTATCACCAAAAAAATAACATCACTTGTATATTAGATTAGTTTTATATGAGTAAAACTTATTTTTCATAACCCTTCATCAATGTTAAACTCACTATCATACTCATCACAATCGATATCTTTTACATCATTATGAAAATACATTACATTCATCGAATAATTTTTAACTTATTGAAAAATCATATCTAAGGGGTGAACCATTACAAATACTCTAAGGTTTAACAAAATTCACAAAAATGTGGAAATAGTCATCAGGAACATCGAACAGAACGAGGGTGTTCAGATATGGATATTCAAAACCCATTAAACTCACAACATCTTGAGCACTTCACCAAAATTATACACTCGACTTTTTTAGTAAATTAGGTTTATACACTATAATTTTATTTTAGAATGTATATAAACAAAAACTAATTTGATGGCCTTGTTCTTTAGGTATAGGGCTTTAAAAACCTCACTCGATTCTTTGAAATTCTACGTGAATTATTGGAAAGTTTTTAAAAAAAAATCCTAATGAGGTAGCCACATCTAAGATCTCTCAAAAAAAATGGGAGATGTATTCTTGGGAGTGTGTTACTCTTCACTTGATTATTATGATGCCCCTAGAATACTTATGCAACTTTGCAATTAGCACACCAACTATAAGGCATGTTCAGCATTTGGTGAGAAGGTAGATTCTACTCTATTTATTTGTTTTTCTAGAATGAATGCTCGATGGAGTAATAAATGCTGTAAATTTGTTTAAATTATTGAATCGTTGCTTTATTTATTTGAATTGATTGCTTTCACATATTCATAATATATCAATAGCATGTGTGGTATTAATTGATGTCCTAAATATACTAATACAACTATGTATTTATAGACTCTTCGAATTCAAATAAGGGTCTTCATCAAGTGAGTTGTATTCCAACAATGATGTTGAGATGATGATGTAAAAGGTGTTGCTTAGCCATCCACCAAGGTACAAATATGAAGAGATACCAGAAAAAAAGGAGGTCAAAATCATGCATTAGACAAATTAGTAGAATGAATACCTCTCAATCCTTAACACTAAGACGAAAAAATATTATGTATACCTAAACAACACCCTAAACTTCGGATTTCCTCCCAACAAATTAAATGGACAAATGTAAGATACTTTGAAGAAGTCTAAAAATCATGAAAGAGCCGTTGCTATAGTTAATTGTATCGCGTTGCCAATCATATAAAAGCACTCCTCTCAGCAAAGCCAAACTTGAGAGAAATCACGAGTATGATAAGAAAGGCAAGTAGTCTAACTGCAAATATATTGAGACGGGCATTAATTATTGATGAATATAACCGTGATCCCTTGCAGCCACGTGATGAACTCAACCTTTTACAGTCAATAATTGCAGAAAGAGATTCTGCTTGTTTCTTTTTCCTGTTTAATCAGTCACTTTCAGTGTTTTTTCTTGGGAAATGGGAGTAGTAATGGAAGCGTGAAGGAATCTCGTGAGGGTATTGCTAATCCCTTCTGCTTGCGATTAAATTCCATATCACCTGTCATTGTTCTTTCATTTTCTCAAAGTGTAGTCCCTTTCGGCTGAACAACATCATTGTCTTTTCAAATCTTATGCAGATCAGAGACATAGATACTAGCAATAAATAGGTACCCACAACTCTTCAAAACCCACATTCTTCGCTTTCACCACTTCACTCAGGGATAAAGTGTCTAGATTTATTATTGTTTATGTTTAGTGCATGAATAGGATGTCTGCTTCAATATATTAAAAAACTAAAAAACGAGATCAAATATAATAAAAATAGGGATATCCGTTCTTATAGTCAAGAGTCATTTCTCCCCTCTTCCTTTTCAGTGGAGGGATGGAGTCTAACGCTGTACAATAAATATTTTATTGTCTTGTCTGGGTAAAATTTGTCTGTGTAGGGTGGAGGATCAATGAGGTCTTATGTGCATTCGTTTTTTTTAAGAATTACTCTCTTCAACACTTAGCGAAGTTATTAAGGAATGCTCAACAATCTAAAGATGATTCATCTCTACTATGTTTTGGGGTTGCGGCTTATATCTTATTTTTTTATTTTAAAATATTTTAATGTTATTATGTATAATCGACAGTTTTGAATATTGAAATATATTTTTTATCAATATAAAAATCAAATACAACCAATTTTTTTATATCTATATTTATATATGTTCAATTTAATACTAAAATAAAAACATTTATCCATTGAAAGTTTTGTTTTCAAGTGAGGAGCTTAAAAATCAACACTTACCTTTCTTATAGTCAAAGTTATTTCTCCTCTCTTCCTTTTTAGTGGAGGGATGGAGTCTAACGCTGTATAATAAATATTTTATTGATTTGTCTCAATCAAATTTGTTTGTGTAGGGTGGAGGATCAATGAGGTCTTATGTGCATAAGCCTTCTTATTGAGGAATTACAGTGTCTCCCATTTTTTGAAATTGTAGCTTATACTTATTTTTTTTATTTTAAAATATTTTAATATTACTATGTATAATTGACAGTTTTGTATTGTGAATTATATTTTTTTATTGACACAAAGATCGAACCATAAATAGTAAATGATCATTTTTTTTTACATCTATATTTTTATATATTCAATTTAGTATTAAAAAAAAATTGTTTATTCATTAAATGTTTTATTTTTTAGTGAGGAGCTTAAAAGTCAACACTTACTTAGGTTATACTAATTGAACAAATGATCTTTGTTTTAACATACATGGTAAAAGAGAGATTAAAAACATGTATGTTAACATTTAAATATGTTATTGAAAAAAAAGATCTTTTGACTATATAAAAATTTTGGGTAAAAAATATTTTAAAGGGATCTAAGCAAGATTTAGGTCTCTTTATTCACGATTATTGTACCATCTTTTAGCATTGTAGACTATGCCTATCTTTCTTATTTTAAAATATTTTGATGTTGTTATGTCTAATCAATGGTTTTGTATTTAAATTATATTTTTTATCTGTGTAGAGATCAAACCGTAAATAGTAAACAATCACTTTTTTTACATCTATATTTATACATGTTAAATTTAACATCAAAAAAAAGGTTTATTCATTAAGGGTTTTGTTTTTGAGTGGGGAACTTAAAAGTCAATATTTACTTAGGTTATACACATTGAACAAATGATCTTTGTTTTAACATACATGGTAAAAGAGAGATTAAAAACATGTATGTTAACATTTAAATATGTTATTGAAAAAAAAGATCTTTTGACTATATAAAAATTTTGGGTAAAAAATATATTAAAGGGATCTAAGCAAGATTTAGGTCTCTTTATTCACGAGTTAGGATCTTGCAATATTTCTTATTGTACCATCTTTTAGCATTGTAGACTATGCCTATCTTTTTTATTTTAAAATATTTTGATGTTGTTATGTCTAATCAATGGTTATGTATTTAAATTATATTTTTTATCTGTGTAGAGATCAAACCATAAATAGTAAACAATCACTATTTTTACATCTATATTTATACATGTTCAATTGAACATCAAAAAAAGGTTTATTCATTAAGGGTTTTGTTTTTGAGTGGGGAACTTAAAAGTCAATATTTACTTAGGTTATACACATTGAACAAATGATCTTTTGACTATTAAAAAAATGGTAAACGAGATATTAAAGACATGTACATCAACATTTAAATATGCTATTTGAAAACAAATCTTTTCGACTATATAAAAATTTAGGGTAAAAATATATTAAAGGGATGTAAGCAAGAATTAGGTCTCCTTATTTATGAGTTACGAATTTACAATATTTCTTATTGTACCATCTTTTGGAGTTACGGCCTATGCCTACCTTTCTTATTTTAAAATATTTTGATGTCATTATGTATAATCAATGATTTTATATTTTGAATTATTATTTTTATATATGCAGAGATCGAATCATAAATAGTAAACGATCGCTTTTTTTTCCATCTATATTTATACATGTTCAGTTTAATATTAATAAAAAAGGTTTATTCATTAAAGGTTTTGTTTTTGAGTGGGGAGCTTAAAAGTCTAACACTTACCTAAGTTATATAAATTGAACAAATGATCATTTGACTTTAAAAAAATATGGTAAAAGAGATATTAAAGACATGTATGTCAATATTTAAATATGTTATTAAAAAACAAATCTTTTGATTATATAAAAATTTTGGGTAAAAAAGATATTAAAGGAATGTAAGCAAGATTTAAGTCTCCTTATGCACGAGTTACAACCTTGCAATATTTTTTATTGTAGAATATTTTATAGTTGCAGCCTATGCCTACCTTTCTTATTTTAATATATTTTGATATTGTTATGTATAATCAACAGTTTTGTATTTTAAATTATATTTTTAATCGGTGTAAAGATCGAACCATAAATAGTAAATGATCACTTTTTTTACATCTATATTTATAGCTATTCAATTTAATATTAGAATAAAGGTTTATTCGTTAAAGATTTTATTTTTGAGTGAAGAGCTTAAAAGTCAACACTTACCTATGTTATACAAATTGAGCAAATGATCTTTTGACTATAAAAAATATGGTAAAATAAATATTAAAGATATGTATGTCAACATTTAAATATGTTATTGAAAAAAAGATCTTTTAACTATATATAAATTTTTGGTAATAAAGATATTAAAGAGACGTAAGCAAGATTTAGGTCAACTTATTTACAAGTTATGACCTTGCAATATTTCTTACTACCTTTTAAAATATATTTTTTTAATAAATTTACAATTTACTTAAATCTACTTAATAAATTTTAATATTTTCACAATTATTTATATTTTTTTTTTTATTTTTTTCCATATTAAAATAATTTAATTACCTATAAATCAATATAGTAATAAAATATATTATATATTTCATTTTTAAAAAAAAAATTATTTTAACTATGTGACTTAATTGAAATATAAATTTAAACGCATTCCACTTTATAGAAAAAAGATATTAAGTAATGCTTGGTAAATGTGTTATGTTTTAGAATTGTAATTTTTATATTTATAATTTATAATTATAAGTTTGTGTGTGTGTGTGTGAGAAGAGATATTAAATTTGAGGTTTTTATTTAATATTTTTTATATATTATATTGATTAATGATTTTAATATTTTATTTAAAAAAATATTAATTAGTTATAGATGGATTCAATCTAGCGATAACATTCTATTATGTATGTAAATTTTTTTAAGAAAACATGGTTATAGAACTTATCATATATACAAGATATTAAATTTTTTGATTGCTTCTCCAAAATAAGATACAAAAAAAGCTTCAATATGATAATAAAATAAACATCAGATTTAAGGTTCAAATTCTCTTGTGGTGGTGGTTGGCCAAATTTGGCCCACATAAGAATATTTTACCTAGAAATGCTTTGAAAAGATGAGCAAAGTTCTAGATGGAATGAGTGAACCAAAATTAAGAGAAGAAGACCTCATATTGATTACAAAGCTTTTGAAACACTTTAAGCAAGCTTAAAGTGTAATTTGTTAATCCTTGAGAAGTAGGCCTTGAAACAGGTCTAAGATTGTAAAGTGAAGAATACTAGTAGATTTTCATGGTGTTTCAAGCATTCAAGGGCATGAATCAAGTTGCACAAAGTTTTAGAAGTCCATTGGAGCCTTATAAAGAGACAACAATTCCTTGTATAAGTCTAGAAGAACCAGATCATCTCAAGCACATCACACAGGGATAAACATGCCAATCTGGTTGTACATTTGATAAATACACTTAGGAGATTGATCAAGGAAAAAAACATGGACATAATGTTTTTCATGCCAAAAAGGTCCCCTGTAAATTTTGTATCTTGATGAGTTCTCTATCTCAAAATATAAGCTTCCAAAGTTGAACTTGCAAAGTGGGACATGTATGCAGACATCAAATTTGGGTCTCATAAAATAACTATTTGGATTCAAATACTCCTAAAGATAAATGTGTAGCTGATAAGTGTCAATATTTTAGGAGCTTAAGTCAATATCTAACAATGTGTGGTGATTGACAAATCTAGTGGGTCCAAGTTGATCGATGGTGCATGATCCATTATACCAAAGTAAATCAACACAAGTGAAAGGTCAAGAAGTCAATGGATCCTGGGAACAACAATGTAGTTGCCAATTGTCATGAATATAATAAATATAGGTTAAATTAATGGTGCACATGTAATCCATACAAAGGGAGATCGATGATGCATGTAAGGTCAATAAGTCAATGAGATCAAGATAAATGTGAGGTTATCATGTGGCATAAGTGTGGAAGAAGATAAACTAATAGAAAGATCCTGAAAAGGGACGTGTCACTGACAAATGGCATGATCAAGGAGCCTAGATCAAGATTAATGGCTGATATTAAAAGTCTAAGCTAGGAGACTTCAATAGAGAACAAATGCAACCTAAGGTCAAACCAAGGAAAATATTTCAAAGGATACCATTGAAGCTTAGTTGAGACCTCTGTTGGAGGATCCAATGCATACAAACTCAATTTTCTTATGATTTTAGCATCATTTCATGAAGAGAGATCCTTGTGTGTAGTGGCTTCTTAATTCCCATAAGGTTTAGAGGTAGAACAGGTCTATTTAAACCTAATATAGTTCAAAAATGATGTTATGCAGTTTATAAAATCTTCATGGATATTAACTATAGGAAAACTAATAAATGCATTGGTTTTCAATCTAAAATAAACCTATGCTTAGGTTTGGAGTAAGGGCAGATGTGTAAGAGTGTCTTTTCCTTCGACAAAGCTATAACTTTGACAAGCATGTACTTGTAGCTACTTAAGTAGACTTAGGCATAGCTCTATCAAGTCCATGGCTATGAGGACTTTGTCCTCATAATGAAATCAAGGTGAGATGGCATAGAAGATCAAAGCAGAGGGATTCAAGGATTAAAGAGTATAATGGAGTATTTATTTCTTTTCAAAGAATTTTAGTCCTATTTGAATCAAAGATGGTTTAGAAATCAAGAAGGATGGCAGCTCAATTAATGATCTTGGATGGCATGCTCCCCCCCTTTCTCCCCTTTCTCCTATATCTCTTATTATTTTCCATTTACAAAAAATCTCTCACTTTTGATAAGAATTTCTCTCTCAAATCTAGAAGAGTAGAGACTCTCATTTGATAAGGCTAACCCCTATCAAAATTTGTAAGAACTACGTCTTGATGTAATAAAATAATTTATTTACCTATCTCTTACCTTTGATTAGTTTTTAGTAAGCTTCTGCATGATGGCCGTGTGAAGGAGATTCTTCCATGTCCATTGTCTTTCTTGCTTACCTCTTTTAAGGTATTTTCAAGTTAGTTGCAGTTCTAAATTATTGTTCTTTTTGCCATTGATGTGATCTTGGTGTGAGTTTTATAAATATTTTTTTTTTTCATTCATTGCTTCCTAAACCTAGTTTGTGAAATATTTATGCAATTAACTAGATTGTGAGATTGTGTGAGCTAGTATTGACTTGTACAGATATAGTGTGGGTTCAAGTAATGAGAGCCTCATTTAAATTTGGTGATCACCTTTTTAGATTTCTTAGGAGCCATATTTCCCCCTTTATAACCCTTTTCTCAGAAATAACATTGGTATAGGTGATCCATCAAGAGGAAGTCATCCTTCTCTATAGGTTCAACCCCACCATAAGATACCCATAGCCTGGGGTTATTCCCATACTGTGACTAGGAGTGGAGGAGCCTGAAGAACTCTACCACAAGGGTGAAATCTCAAGTCATAATAGTTTTTGGCATGCTTGATGAAACTTACTTTCAAAGAAGATTGGTCAAATTTTGATAGTGGTTTGATCAATTTGCAGCAGCTATAGCTTCCAAGCAACAATATCTAGAGACTCCAAAAGAACATTCAACATTCTAGTAGTAGAATAGTGATGACATCTCATGCCAAAGGTTACAACAAGGTTATCTTCTAGAGGTATTCCCTTTAAATTTGTTGAATTTCATTTAAATTCAATCAAAAGGTTAAAATTTTCTAATACAAACCCATATAAAGGCAACTTTGTTTCTAAGTCAATTTCAAGGCCTACCCCTACAAGAAGACATTTGTTAAATCACTTCATTATCATGACATCTCCTAGAAATTTTGTGGCTTTTAATGGCCAAAGTCCTCTATACCTCCCTCAATATGATCCTATTCTAATATCAGCTCTTAAAAATGTCCCTTATTTTAATGGAGACCAATCTACAACCCGTTATGAACACCTCATGGATATAGCCAATTTATAATATTCATGATATCAACGAGGAAAATGTGGAAATTAGGTTATTAGACATCTCTTTCAAAGGTAAAGCCTTAGAATAGTATAGAAGCCTTGATGCTAATTCCATTTCTAGATGGGATCAGTTAGGAGATGCATTGTGTAAGATATTTGAAGATAAAAGTGACAATTTGTCACTTGTAGATAAATTAACCACAATTCAAAGAGCCCCTCATGAAGCTATGTAAGACTTCAACACAAGGTTCCAAAATACTTGGGACAAAATCCTAGTCTCTGTTAGGCCTACCCATAACTTTACCTTTATTTACTATTTTAAATCTCTAAATAGTGACATTACAGTAATGATCTCGTCTATGGGAGGGAATAGATTTCCAAATGCATATGATGTGCCAATCAAAGAAAAAAATTATCTAATATAAGCTAGCAAGCTTACACCTAAACCACCAATGCCTTTTTTCCCTGAGATCCAACCACCTCTTAGTTCTATTCCTCCCCTTGTTATAATCCCCCCTATGCTTACACCTTTTGCCATACGTTCACCTAAGCAAGAAAAGGCTTCCACTAGTCAATTTAGTGATTCCCAAGAACAAAAGAACATTCAAGAGCTTAAGAGTATGTTCAAATATTTTGGAAATGAACTAGTGAATGTTAAGAGACATCAAGCTTTCAATAGGCCTTACCAAGCCTCATGTCAACCTCAAAAAAAATCTTATCAAGTAAATAGACCACCCTACAAAGAAAACTTCCAAGGCCAATGCTAAGGTTAAAGCCAAGGACAAGGGCAATGTAACTATGTTAGGAAAAACAACTATAATCCAAATATTGAAAGCACTTCCAACACTTTGGTCCCTATTCAAAAAATTTTTTATTAAGACCCTGAGGGTACCATGCCTTGGAATCAATCTTTAAAGAAATCCATTGTTCTAACCACTGATTTCAATCAATATTTCAATTATCAATGGCAACAGGCTACCAATTATGGGTACAATCAAGCTCTTATGTCTCATAACATAGAGGCACCCATGATGAAAAAACTAGAAGCGACTCAACAAGGTCAAATACTTGATCAAGCACTAAGCCAATTGGGTACTATGATGGTAAACTATGAGCAAGAAGAGTGTTATGCACTCAATCAGTAGGCCAGTTCTAGCCATGCATATATTCTAGTGGTAACAAATACAAGGTTCAAAAGAAGGAACATGGATCGTAATTAGGAATTAATTAAAGAGATTTATACCATTACTCCCTCAATATCAAATCCAAATGAACTTGTTGTTATTCTAAAGGTTCCAAAAACATTAAGGAATCAAAATTAGGGGAATGCCTTTGGCCCTAAAAATCACAATCTCAAGGAGCATTTGTGGCTCCCAAAGCACAACCAAAGGTTGGTGGTTCACCCATCAAAATTGTGGAACAAATGAAAAGTTCCAATGTGAGTGTGCCAATGTGGGATATGCTCTCCATGCCTGGTCAAGTAGACATCCTCCAAGAAGGGTTGTCAAGAATCAATGTTTCAAAGAAGCCACTAGTCAAGGAGAATGTGGTTCTCACCAATGCAACTAAAGGACTAAATGAAAGGCAACCATCTAAGGTGGTCAAACCTCTCCCTTCTATATTTTAGTGATCATTAGTAATTATTTAGTACATAATTTCTTGGTAGATAGTGGGCCTAGTACCTCAGTAATACCAAAGTCCATAGCAGACCAACTTGGTCTAAATTATGAGCCCTAGTCTAAAGGAGTTATGAAAAATGATAGTTCTACTAAATTATTTGGTATCATCAGAGATCTTAACTTAACCTTGCATGCTTCTTCTAGTGTCTTAGTGGTTCAATATGTATTGATCCTTGATGTGCCTCCTCATTTTGCATGATGTTTATCTAGAGAATTCACAACAAAAATTGGAAGTTATCTTATATAAAATTGGTCATACATGGCATTTAGATTAAGATATGGAACTAAGATATCTATTAAAGCTAAGCCTGTTACATAATTCCACATTGAACCCTTTGGGTCAGATAACATAAACCTCAATTGCACCATCCTTGATGAGGATGAATTCTTAACTGGTCGTGAGCTAAACACTCATCCTAAGGAGATATTAGATATGTTTTTAGATGAAATATAGAATGAAAATCATTAAATTGACCCCTTGGAAGGTGTTGAGGAAAAATACCTAGGTGTCTATTGTTTTAATGAAGAGAATCAGTCCATGCCATCCCTTATTGGACCTCAAGAAGATCCTAGTGGCTTATGGAAATTGTTCTTTGATGGTACAAGGAGAAAGCATGAAATAGGTGCAGGGTAAATGCTTGTATCCCCTTCTAATGACAAGTATTTATCCTCTTATAGGTTTTTATTCAGTTTCTCTTGAAATGTAGTAGAATATGAGGGTCTTTTTCATGGCCTTCAATGGGCTTATAAGAGAGGGATCATAAAATTATGAGTTTATGGGGATAATGAACTGATAGTGCACCAGGTTAGAAGCTAAAATATCACCAATAATCCTTTGATGAAGTCTTACAAACATAGATTTTGGGACCTAATTGAGGATTTTAATGCCTTTAACATCTAAGCAGTACCAAGGAATTAGAATCAACATGCTGATAGATTAACAACTTTGGGAGCTTAGTTTGACATCCTAAGGAGTTGAGAAAAACCAAAGTGTAGCCACATGTTAAAGTAGTAGTAATAGCATCAGTTCCATAAAATGAAACTCATTGGCAAGTATTTGAAAATGATAAACAAATTGCTTGTTTCTTATAGTAGGAAGCATAATTCTCTTAAATAAACCAAGAAAATTTTTAACATCAATATGAAGAACAAATAGTTCAATTGAGATCCAATAATCTTCCTAAAGGGTTAGTCACCATTGAAGGTAGTTTCCATGAATCATACCATATGAGGAGGGATAAATAAATATTGTTAACTAATGAGGATAACTATGAAAGAGTTCTTATCCTCAAAGACAAACTCAAGATTGGAAAGATAAGTACCAAGGTTGAAAGGTGTGATTTTATTGAGATTTTTAGAGAACATGCAAACATCTTTACTTAGGAATACAATGACCTGAAAGGTTTTGATCCCAAGTTAGCCCATCAACTATAATTGATAGAGAGTGAACCTATGAATGTGAGGATGGTAGAGCTCATATAACTTGAAGAAATTAGGGAATTTCCTATGAAAACATTAGAGTCACATCAAGATCAAGTCCAAAAATACTTTGACAAGATAGACACAAAAATGGACTTCAAGGAAGGGGACCTAGTCCTCAAATGGGACACAAATAAGGCTAAACCAGGAAACCATACCAAGTTTGATAGCTTGTGGAGTGGTTCTTATTTGATCTATGTATGTAAACAACATAATGATTTTTAGCTTTTACCCAACTAGATGGAGAGGTATTACCCATCCTAGTCAATGGGATTCATTTAAATCCTTGTTATTAAAGGAGTTTGCAACCATTGTATTATATTGTATATATTAAAGTAGATTTCAATCTTTCCTCCAATTGCCTTGTGCACATTTCTTTTAGTTGTGTGTTTCCCCTTCAATAAGTGCCTTGGGAACATTTTTTTTGTTTTTGTTTCCTTTTGATCGTTGTTGGTTCAAGAGGAGGTTTTGTAGAAAGGGGTCAGCATTTGGTCAGTTTCACAGAATCAGAGAGAAAATACTAACTCCATATGCCCAATGAATCAGTTTAAGGTCACTAGTCTATTACATAGCAGGCGTGCAACCCCAAGATGTTGCCAAAAATGTTGGCCAAATTTGGCACACATAAGAATATTTTGCCTAGAAATGGTTTGAATGGATGACCAAAGTTCTAGATGGAATGAGTGGACCATAAGTATGAGAAGAAGACCTCATATTTCTTACAAAGATTTTGAAACACTTAATCAGGCTTAAAGTACATTTTTTTAATGCTTGAGAAGTAAGTTTGAATATAGTTCTAAGATTGCAAAGTGAAGAAGAACAACAAGTTTTCATGGTGTTTCAAGCACTTAGGGGCATGAATCAGGTTGCACAAAGTCTTAGAAGTCCATTGGAGTCTTATAAAGAGACAATAGTTCCTTGCACAAGTCCATAAGAACTAGATCATCAGAAGAATGTCATATAGGTACAAATAAGCTAGTTTAGTTACACATTTGATAAATACACTTAGAATATTAGTCAAGGCCAAAAAGCCACATGGACATAATTTTTACATGCTGAGAAGGTCACCTAAAACTTTTATATCTTGATGAGTTCTCTATCAAGATATAAGCTTCTAAAGTTGAACTTACAGATTGGGACGTACGAATAGACATTGAATTCGGGCCTCATACAATAACTATTTGGATTCAAATGTTCCTAATAATAAATACATGCTTGACAAGTGCCATGATCATAAGAGATTAAGTAAAGATATAATGATGCATGATGATTGAAAAAGCCAATGAATCCAAACTAATTGACAATACATGATCCATCATACCAAAGAAGGTCAATGATGAGTAAATGGTTAACAAGTCAACAGATCCTAGGAATAAATGAGCAATTATCAAGTGTCACTACCATGGTAAGTTTTAGGTAAATAAATGGTGTATTTTAAATCCATGTAAATGGATATTGATGGTGTACATAAGGTCAATAAGTCAATGAGCTTAGGATGAATGTGAGGCCACCACGTGGTGCAAGTGCAGAAGTAGATAGATTGATAGCAAGATCCTAAGAAGGGATGCATCATTGATAAATGGCATGATCCAGATCAATATCAATGGTTGACATTAAAATTTGAATCTAAAAGAATTTAATAGAGAACAAATGTGACCTAAGGATAAACCAAGGAAAATATTTTAAAAGATGCCATTGAAGCTCAGTTGAGAACTCTGTTGGAGGATCCAATGCATGCAGACTCAATTTTATTATGGTTTAAATGTTGTTTCATGAAGGGGGATCCTCATGTGTAGTGGATTCTTGATTCCTAAAAGGTTCAGAGGCATAATAGGTCTATTTAGACCTAATATAGTTCAAAAATGATGTTATATAGTCTGTATGCTCTTCATGGATATTAACTGTAGGAAAACCAATAAATGGATTGGTTTTCAATTTAAAATAGACCTATGCTCAGGTTTGGAGTAGGGGAATATGTGTAGGAGTGTCTTGTCCTTCGATAAAGCTATAAATTTGACAAACATGTACTTATATCTACTTAAGTAGACTTAGGCATGGCTGTGTCAAGTCTATGGATATGAGGACTTTGGCCTCACAATGAAATCAAGTGGAGATGGCATAGAAGAGTAAAGCAAAGGGATTCAAAGATTAGAGAGTATAGTGGATCATTTATTTATTCTCAAAGCCTTTTAATACTAATTGAATTAAAGATTGTTCAAAAATAAATAAGGATGTAATCTCAATTAATGATCTCATATGGCAGGATCCCCCTCTCTCCCTTTTATCCTATATCTCTTAATCTTTCCATTTGTAAAAACTCTCACACTTTTGATAAGAAATTATTACTCTATTTTGGAAGAGTAGAGAATCTCATTCGATAAGGCTAATCCCTATCAAAATTTGTAATAACTACCTTTTGATGCAATAAAATACTTTCTTTACCTAGCTCTTGCCTTTAATTAGTGTTTAGTAAGCTTGCACATGATGGCCTTGTGAAGGATATTCTTCCATATCCATTGTTCTTCTTGCTTACCTATTTTAAGTTTTTTTTCAAGTTAGTTTTAGGTCTAAATTATTATTCTTTTTTCTATTGATGTGAGCTCAGTTTGAGTCTTAGAATCCTCTTTGTTTTCAATCATTGCTTCCTATACCTAGTTTAAGAAATACTTATGCAATTAGATAGATTGTGAGATTGTGTGAGCTAATATTATCTTGTACAGATCTAGTGTGGGTTCAAGCATATGAGAGCCTCATTTAAATTGGTGCATCACCTTATTAAATTTCTTAGGAGACATATTTCCCCATTTCTAACCCTTTTATCAATAATAACATTAGTATAGGTGATCCATCAAGAAGAATTCAGCCTTCTCTTGAGGTTCAACCCTACCATAGGATAACCATAGCTTGGGGTTGTTCCCATATTATGACTAGGAGTGGAGGAACCTAAATAAATCTTTCACAAGGGTGAAATCTCAAATCATAATAGTTTTCAAGTGGATGCCAAACATAATTTGATAATTATTTGTGAACAACTCACAAATATTACACTCGAACACTACCTACCCCACTACCATTGTAGAACACCTATCAACACAAAAATATTGAGAGATATGGGTGGATGCATAAATTTAGGAATAAAAAAAGTGTCAAAATGGAAAATGTAATCACCTAAATGTAGTTTTTGAGTGCTAAGAGTGTTACTTGAGACTACCTATTCTTAACTTAGCCATAGACCTATCTTAGATCCTATTATCAAACTTTTCTAGCCTTTGTGTAGGCCACATGCATCCCTAATAATCTCAAACATAGTCACAAACCCTCATTTCCTGATCATGGATCTTCATTCTTAGTGTTCTACCAGTTGTACATTAAAGCCACATTAAGGACACTGGTGTAATGAAATTACTTGGATATTCACATAGAATGATTTTATATTACACATAATAAAAAAATATGAGAGATTACACAATGATAATTGATAGTAGAATAGAATAAAAGATAATATATCAAAGCCAATTTGATGGGGTAACCTCCAAAATAATGCACTAATAGCAAAATACTTCACATGATGATTAAAGACTAACCACTAACTCCTATATATACTCTACTTAGCCAAGGTTATTCCATAGTCTGACCTATCTAATAACATAGATAAATGTAACAAGTAAATAAAATAGGTATGTAAGACATAAGTTAGCCATACATATCCATAAACACACCATTGGTTAAGGACATAAAAATCCCTTCCCCTTAAAAACAATGTTATCCTCAACATTGTGGCAAATCTGGATGTTGTTGCACAAATGCTGCATCCTCCCAAGTGGCATCTTCAGATGGCATATTATTCCATTTGATCAAGTATTTTGTAATTACTCTAGAATGTAGTTGCTTGGTGCACTGTTGAAGGATCACCTCAGGATCAATAATAAACCTACCTTCCTCATCCAATTTTAGTAATTCTATTTGAATGGTAACCTTGTGTCTAATGAATTTCTTCAAGCATGATACATGAAATATTGGATGTATGTGAGTGGATGAAGGAAAATCTAACTTGTAGGCCATAATGCCAATTTTTTGCAAGATCTGATAAGGCCCATAATACTTAGGGGACAACTTGTTATCCTTTTTGTGTTGATTCAATGATATCTATTTGTATGGTTTTAAGTGAACACAGACCCAATCACCAATGTAAAAATGTATCTCACTTTTATGTTGATATGCTTATTGCTTCATGTGATTCTGGGCCATAGCTAAATTTTCATGTAAACTTGCAAGGACCTCTTGTTGATGGTGCATATGTTATTCAACTACACGAACCTTAGGATGGACCTTTAAGGTTGAAGTGATGGATGGAGGGTGGTATCCATATAATGCCATAAAAGGAGACATTTTGGAAGAACTATGAACAAAAGTATTATACCACCATTTAGTAAGTGGTAGCTAATGAACCCATTTATCTTGTTTATCTAAAACAAAATAATGGAGATATCCTTCCATACATTTGTTGACTACCTCAGTTTGTCCATCAGATTAAGGATGATAAGATGAACTATGAGCCAATTGAGTGCCTAAACATGTAAATAACTCAATCCAAAAATTACTAGTAAAAATAGGATTTCTATCACTAATAAAGATCTTAGGGGTCCCATGCAATTTTTAAACTATATTGAGAAAAGCAGAAGCTACTGTACTAGCAATAAATGGTTGAGATTATGAACAAAAATGAGCATACTTACTAAGACGATATACAATAAATATGATAAAATTTTGACCATCAGATCTTGGTAACTCTATAATGAAATCCATATATACCTCTTCCCAACACTAGCTAGGGATAGATAAGGGTTGTAAAAGACCTGTAGTTTTGATGGTTTTGCCCTTGTTTTGTTGATAGATCATACATTCAGCCACATATTTTTGGACATCCCCCTTGAGGCCTTCCCAAAAAAATCATGCTTGATCCTGTGATAGGTTTTCAAAAATCTTGAATGACCCCCAATTGGAGTTGTATGAAGTTCTTAAAGGATTTTTTATTTAAGAAGAAAAATCTTACATAGGTACAATCTATTTTTGTACCATAATGTATTACCTTTCCATGTGAATTTTTTAAATCCATCTAAACCTTGTTGAATATTTTGAATTAAATTATGAGCAGTACTATCATGTTCCCATTCTGATAGTTCTTCCTCTAGCCAATCTATTTGTAAAATGGTTACGCCACATAGTAATGCCTCAACTGATTCATCTTTTATGGATAGTGAATTTTCCACCACATTATCCTTGCCTTTTTTGTAGAATATTTCAAAATCATATCCTAGCATCTTAGTTACCCATTTCTGTTGTTCTTCAAATGACAAATTTTTTTTTCTAAAAATTATTTAAGACTATCATGATTAGTTTTTACCTGAAAGTGATAACCCATCTAATAAGGTCTCCATTGTTTAATTGCATACAAAATGGACATCATTTCCTTCTCATAGATGGGTTTGTGTTTATTTTTACCCTTGAGTTGATGAATTTCAAATACCAATGGTCTACCTTCTTGCATGAGTACAACACCCATGCCATACCTAGATGCATCACATTCAACCATAAAAGTCTTAGAAAAATTAGGAGTGACCAATACTAAAGTAGTGAATATATCCAATTTCAATTATTCAAATGCTCAAGTAGCTACATCATTACATTAAAAGGAGTCTTTATTAATAAAGAGGCAAGTGGGGCTATAATACTACCATAATCTTTGACAAATCTACGATAGTAACCAATAAGCCCCAAAAATACTAAAGTTGCTTGAGTGTCTTAGGAATTAGTCAGTCCACCATTGCTTGGAATTTTTAGGATCCACTTTAACTCCTTCATAAGTGATCCAAATATTGAAATATTTGGTTGAAATATAATTCAATAAACAAGAACAAAACAATTCAAATAATGCTATCTCTGAGAAGAGATGTTTTATTGATCAAATTTGTAGACCCAAACATATGCTTATCTCTGAGAAGAGATGTCTGATTTCCATTTTGGGTTACATCTTAATTTATACATGTTTTTAAGGTGTGGATAGGATGTGTAAGGTCACCAATATCAAGGGAGATGAATTGGTTTGACTTCCATGATTTACACCAATAGAGAATTCAAGGAATTAATATTTTTAGAAACTTATTATTTTTTGACTGCACTACTAAAATTGAAATTTAGGACACTTCCATTGAGTTTTAGAAGGTCAAACTTCATTGAGAAGGTCTCATGCCATATCAAAATGTTCCACTTATTATTAGCTTTCTAACAGTTTAAATGATGAGTCAATTGGAGCTATGATGCAAAAGTTATGACTCCCAGAAGTTTCATCATCAATTGGGGTGGACCCATCACCCGAATTGTCATTTGAATTGTTGCCCAGATCAATATGACACCAAATGTCCCAAATATTCAACCTCACTAGCCATAAAATTAAATTTGGAAGGTTTGGCATACAATTGATTTTGATCCAAAATGGAGAGTACCTTTTTCACATGTTACAAATGGTTTACCCAATTTTTATTATAAATAAGGATATCATCAAAGAATACCAAAATAAATTTCCTCAAAAATGGCCTTAAAATAGTAGTCATCAAACTTTGAAAAGTATATGGTACATTTTTTAGGCCAAAAGTCATAACTAAAAACTCATAATGGCCCTCATGAGTCCTGAAAGTGGTTTTGGGTATGTCTTCATCATGGATCCTGATTTGATGATACCTAGAATGTAGATCTAACTTGGTAAAATAAAGAGCACCATTTAATTCATCAACCAAATAATAAATGATAAGAATTGGAAACTTATCTTTGATAGTGTATTTGTTGAGTTCTCTATAGTCAGGGCACATCCTCCAAGTGTCATCTTTCTTTTTCACCATGATAACTGGTGAAGAGTATTCACTTTGACTATGGTGAATGATGTTGGGTAGTTTAATACTAAGAATAAGTGTGATATCATGATCATGCATGCGGCTAGGTGGAAGTCCTTTTGGCATGTCTCCAAAAACAATAGAATGAGTATCAATTATTTGTTGTACATCAAGAGGTGGAGATGTCTAAGTGGGCTATACTTCCATAGAAAAAAATCAATCTAAAAATCCCTCAAATTCCTTATAGAGAATCTTTTTCATTTGATGGGAGATAACAAGTTGGGGAGATTTAGCCTTTAATCCTCTTAGCTTAAATGTCCTTTACTTAGAATGAAAATGCATGAATAATTATTGAAAATTCATCTTAATAGTGCCCAAAGTGGATAAGTAGTCTCCCATAGCCAACTTAATACTATGACTTTTTTGTGAACAACTAATAGTACCACCATCTACAATCATAACCCAAAATTATAGAGTTGGATAAATGAAACAACTCAAATGAGCAGCCAACTTACTGTGGATGAAGTTGTGTGTGCTTCCAGAATCAATCAAGAAAGTGACCTTCTATTTCTTAAGGAAACCCATCACCTTAAGAGCTTGGGGAGTATTAATACCTGAAAAGTCATGGTAGGAAATAGTAGGCTAAGAGTCTTCAAATTCTTCCTTAGGAGCTTCTACCTTTGCATCATGTACTTCTACATCATTTTCATCATCATTTACACCTTCAATGTAAAATAACTTCTTTTCGACATAATAATCATCTTTACTCCATTTGCTATCACAATCATGGCACAACCCTTTGGCTTACTTCTCCTCAATTTGTCATTGTGTTAATCTAGTGGGCTATGAAAATGATGGTGCTAGAAAGTTATGATCATGACCAGTAGTGAAAGTTTTCCTTTTGACCATCTCTTTTTATTCTATCATGAGTGCCTTAGGGATAACTTTAGATACAAATGTTGGGCCAAACATTCAAACCTCATATTAGATGCTATCTTTGAGGCCACCCAAAAATAGATCCATAAAATTTATCTTAGTGATATTTTCCACCTGTAAAGAGAGAATTTGAAATTGTTGAATATAATCCTTCATAGGTCATTTTTGCCACAACTTGGCTAATTGGCTAAAATAGTTCTTAGAGACATTATTCTGATAATGATCTATCAACTCCTTAGTAATAATAGTCCATGTAATAGGAGCACCATTTTTTTAATTTTGAGTGCATAACCTGTGATACTAAATGAATTAATTAGGTTCCATCTACAAGGATGCTACCATCACCCTCTGAGAACAAGGGGTTTGATGCAGCTCAAATAAATGATCAATATGGTTAATCCAAGTGAGAGGATCCTTACCATCAAACTTATGCATGTCCATTTTTGTTAACATCAGTTTCATACCAGTATGGGAGTTTTTGAGAGGAGGATTGAATGCTGAAGTAGAGGGTTGTTAGGTTGAAACTAAGATGTGAGGGTAGCCAATTTTGTAGTGATCTATTACAATTCACTGTGAACTCTATTAATCTCTTTGTGCATCCTTAAAACATCAGCTTGGATTGCAACAAAGTCATTATGCCTCACCAATTTTTTTATGTCCTCTTGAAGCTGAGAAATTATCAAATCTAAAGTTACAGATTCCATGTCATCAGTAGGAGTCTTAGGATTTTATGGTGCCTCTTTTCTTCCTTGAGTTGAAAGACCAACCATAAAAAAACCCTAGGAGGGTTTTGACCCAAAAAAAAAGTGTACTAAGAAATGGTACCATTGTGATCACCTTGTCAAGACAAATATAATGATTACCTTTGCATACTAGAGTAAAATTTTTGGTACCAAAAAAGTGTACTGATAGAATATACTATTGTGATCAACTTTCTGAGATGAATCCAATGATTGCAAGTGTGCAAGGGGAAATTTTTTTTCTATACTTTTTTTTAAATATTTATTTTCAAAAAAGCATTTCAAGCAATACTGTGCTAATGGAAAAAAATAATTCTTCCCAGATTACAAGTTATGTTTTTTTGGTTTCACTACTCCCAGAAGCCATGCCTAGCCAGATCTAAAAAAAATGCCACAAGAAACTTTCCCAAATCAAATATTTGATACCACTTGTAATAAAATTACTTAGATATTCACACAATTATTTTAAATTACACAAAATAAGAAAATATGAGAGATTACATAGCGATAATTGACAACAAAATAGAATATTGGATAATATAGAAAAGCCACTTTGAGGGGGCCACCTCCAAAACAATGCACTAATAGCAGAATACTTCACATGATGATTAAATACTAACCACTACATCTTATATATAGTCTACTTAGCCAAGGTTATTCCATAGGTTGACCTATCTAAGAACATAGAGAAATGTAACAAGTAAATAAAAGAAGTATGTAAGCCACAAGTCGGCCACACATATCCCTAGACACACCAATGGTTAAGGGCATAACAACTAGAGACACATGAAACAAGTGTCCCCAAAATAACACCTATGTCCTTTACCCTATGTTTCTTGAATGAATATATTTTTAAAGGTAAAACCCTCATAAGCTCAGTCTAAGCATATTTTATTATCTTCATAAGTAATAAAACACTATAAATACATGAATTTTATCCCTCTATCCACTAGATATAAATTAGATAAAAAAATACCTATTCAAACACAAAATAAGTTGAGAAATATCAAGGTTAATAATCCCCATTATGCCCTACTTCTACATACTACCATCTACAACTGCCCTAAGCTTAAATATTCTAGATTTCCAATATCAAGCACATTCAAGGAACTCAAGGCCACTATCATTGTAGAATCACTTGTACTTGCACCAACACTTAGGTGGGGATAACTACATTGGGCTTGATCCCTTCTGAGAGTATTAGTCTATAGGTAAATCTCTTCACAATGAGACCTTGAGGATGTCTCGCCTATCCTACTAATGAACACACTTTTAAGCTCATGTCTTAATTGAAAGAAGGATTAGGGTTTACATCATAAATTAATTGTTACAGGCACAATACAAATTTATAAAATTTATACTTACAAGAATAGAACCCATAAACATAGACATAGGTGCACCTAGAAGTTCAAGATAGTTATGCACAAAAGACATTAACACTATTATTAGGATACTAGAACCATATGTCACCTCTATCCAAATGTGGTTTTACTATCCAGGAGGGGTTCTAGTACATAGATCTAGTTGATGACACTCAGACCTATTCTTATCTTAGTTTCTAGAACTCAGATCATCTATATAAAGTGTTTTCCAAATAAGTTTTCATTTGTACATATTTATTACTATTTTTAGAAAGTCAAAGTTAGTCAAAATTTATAATAAATTAGTGGTTATTTTATGTATATTATTTCTTTGATTTAATCTACTCATCTCTTTAATCAAACATAGTATTTACATTATTAAAACCCTAAAAGGTTAAAACATTTGGTGAACTTGACTTACTTTGAACATTGTTCAAACCCTAACCCTAGATTCTCCTAGGGTTTGTATCCTTCTTTTTCTTATTTTTATTATCTACTTTTAATTTTTTAGATTTCCTACATTCTATTTTAGAATATTCATTCTAATTTGTGTACTATATGTCATCTAAAAAAGCTATCTCTATTACATTAAGAAGTGTTAGACTAGGTGGTAATCCTATACAACATATTCATATTCCTACTATTCAAATTTATATCATGGATAAGGGACCTATTGTAACTCCATATATTGATCATTCACACCCTGATTATGTGGATTTCAATGTTAATGCATCTAAAGATGAAAAATATAATCAAGAATAAGGTGATATACAAATTGAAAATTATGACACTCTCCCTCCACTTAAGAATGATAACATGATTGTTAATAAATATGAGGTGTTACAAAGATTCAGAGATAGAATTCATGAACAACACCTTATCATGCACAAATATTACAAGCCATATTGGAAATTAATTATAAATCAAACAAAGGTCAATATTCAACTCCCCTAACTAATAACATTGTCACACCTATAGTAAGGCCAACTTAGCTAGAAAAACCTACAATTATAATTAAATAATCTAAATTGATAACTACACCTCTTGTGGCTAGTTCCTCCACTTTATATGTACAATCCCTTATGCATGAGGTATAGAAACTATAGGTTAAGGTGTTATATCTTGAGAAGGGAGCCACTAGGCATCACATGAATTGGATTCTAACATTCCCTTACATACACCTTTGGCACATCACATAGAAATAAATCACTTGCCTTCTATATTTGTAGCACTTAATCTTACATTATATGATGGCAAGGGTGACTTAGAGCATCATCTTAGAGATTTTCATGCAACATGTTTGGACTACGTGTCCATTGATTGAATTCTCATAATGTTGTTTCCATGTATTTTAAAGGATTATGCCCTAAAGTGGTTTTATGACTTACCAAATCAATCTATAATAGAATTCAATCCTTTTGTAGACATGTTTTTATCCACTTCTCCATCAATATTATTGACAAGCTCTCATATGCCCAAGTTGCATAGTTGAAACAAAATTCAAATGAACCTATCATAAAATATGTTTTATGATACAAGACTATATTAGCTAAATTTAATAGCCCCATGGTACACAAAGAGCTTTAGGACATCTTTAAATAGAGTCTTTGACAAGTATTACATAAAGCTATCTTGTTTAATAAGTTTCCTACATTTACAAATTTGTGCCACACAATAAAGGAAAAAGAGGTTAAGATTTTATCAATGGGAAAACTAAAGTATACAATGGATCAAAATCAAGTACTAAAAGTTAAAATAATTGTTCATAAAATTTAAGGGGAATTGAGAATAAGAATGATCAAAAGGTCACAATTAACATAACTTCAAAGACATCTCCTATATTGGTTTTATCCACTCCTTAATGTCGAATCCTCACCAACCTTATAGAGTCATTAGAACAAGTTTTAAAATAGATTTTAGAATGAAATGTCATATCCCTCCCTCCCATTAATTAGGTTGATACAAGACAAACTCTTCCAAGGAACTATGGTTCCAATGCATTTTGTGAGTATCACAGGGCACCATGTCATACAACAAATAGATGTGTAAGCCTAAAACATAAGATACAAGATTTTATTGAGGATAAAATTATTGATGTGGACACACCTATAGAGGCACAAAAAGTAAATCAAATTAAATCTAAGGAATTATATGTATTTTTAAATCCATTTCTAAAGCACACAACAAATGAGGTAGAGAGCACATTAGTTACTCACTACACATATCAGGCACATCCACCACCAACTTCATATCATAATATTATAGAGGAGGCACACCCATTACACAACATAATTGAAATATAACATACTAAAGTTATATCTAGACCCCACTTCACCTTCTCAGACTAGGATATTGTTGATGATGATATATATTTACATGCATTATTTGTATGAGCATACATAGATCATCATCTTATCCAAAGTGTTATGATTGATAATGGGTCAAGCATTAACATGTGTACTATATAACATCTGGGGTATTTAGAGAAAAATATATTCCTAAAAACATAATTATTAGTGGTTTTAGTGGTCATGTTTAGAGTTGCATTGGGGATATTGTGCTTTCATTACAAATTGGACCAACATATATAACCATCGGTTCTTAGTATTACCTAGTGTAGGCATGATTGATATGTTATTAGGTAGGCCAAACTATGTTCCATCCCATATATAGTGTATAGATTCCTAAAATACATACACACAAATTAGGTGGTCAAAGTCGAGGGTCTTCCATATGAGTATCCTCTACCTATCCTATAGGTAGATACAACATAGTCACCAGTTATAGTTCTAACATAGTTACCAGATATAACATAGTTATTAGTTATAGCTTAGAGGACAATTCCTATTGATACATCATAGAGTTTTGTAGATCCACCAATGTAGGTGAGGTTTATGGTGATAATATCAACACATATGCATACTATCCCACAAAGACCATTATTAGAGAGGCCCCTATATTATATATATGTCACAAATTCTCAAGGGTCTTCCTCCACCCACTTTTTGTTAAGATCATTAATATTGGGTTCTCAAGTTTCTCATCACAAGGCACCTATGTCACCTATAACTTATTATACCATATGGGTTCTTAATACCCTTATAGTTCATTAAACACCACAGCTAGAGCGCCACATATTCCTAGCCCCACTACACATGTAGATATAGACACAAATATAAATTACTTGATACAACAAATTATGGGATCATAATTGCCTTTTAACATAGCATGGATGATCATAATTCTTTTATTTGGCATAGGTCACAGTGATAGTGAGTCTCCCATGAGACTCATTGGTTAGTATGGTTAATATATTCTTGTACATACTTTCCTTCTCTCTTGATCTTTGTACATAGTTAATTTTCATTTGATTGTACATATCTTATATCAAAAACTAGAAAAATAATACAATATTTAAAATACATAAAAACATTCAAATAATTACTTATAAAACACAAAATTTATAGATTTTATGCATTGCTATGTTTACATTTATTATATTTCCCAAACACTACATATGGTATTTATCTTAGTATAAATGGCTTTATCATACTACATGTTTCACTTAATTATTTTTGATTGCTCATATATTTATTATAGGACTCAATTCTACTACACTGATCTAGACTTGATATCATCTAACCACTAGGGGCATATACACTGATTCATGGTTACTCATTTGGCACATTCACCCACTTGGAGTGATCTTATACACAATTTCTATCACTAGGTTCAATCCTTACATACTCTACATTATAGTTTTAACATTTTTATATCTAGATATTGATCATTGATACTCATACTCATATATTTCCCCCTGTATTACTAATTTATACTCAACATATATACATCCTATCTCTTACATAGATTTGTACTACATAATCATGCATGCTTCCATTTCCAGCTTTCCTAGTTTATACTGAATCATATCTTTATGCTTCTTCTATTTGATGGAATTTGAGTATACCATTATTATTTGGCTATATGCCACTTCTATTCATAGTAGGCATTCCTTGGGCATGTGCCCATATCCCTTGTGTATGCTTTCTTAATTGTGTATGAGGACATTTTAACATGTCCTTTTATGTGGCTCTAAGCCAAATTGACTGTTGCTTACATATGACAACATTTGAAAATGTCTTTGTATGTCTTGTTTTCTCATATTTAGTGACATGTTTCCATGTCCCTTGTATTATGGCCCCTTGGTCTATTTTGTGTGCCTCAAGTGTTTTATATGTATGATTTATTATGTGTCATAGCCATGACACTTGTATTTTCTTGTTACACACACTAATTTTATATGTCATGAGAGAACTAATGCATCTACCCTCCCTAATTGGGTGTCATGATGTACATCATGCCTCATCCCACTAGGTAGTTACTCAGTTTTACTTTATTTTTTTGTTATATACATTTATTACATCTATCTTGACACTCTTTTAGAGTGATAGACATGCCATACATATTACATTACATATTTATGCTTAGATTATCTTACATTATTATGTTATGTTTGCACATTATATTGGATTATCACATAATTATCATAAATGCTCAGGATAACACACATTTTGTATAACTTTTTCTTTTGAGGACAATTCTTACATAGGTTCAAAAACTACCCTCAAAAGAGGGGGAATTCACAGGGTTTTATCACAAATATTAGGCTCCTATATTTCATTCAAATAAGATTTTTTTAACACATAGACTTTGTTTCAAAAAATCAAACACAAGTAAACATAGAGGAAAAAATAGTGATTCAAAAAGTAGTATAGTAACATAGATTTTAGACCAGATAAGCATTAGCACCCAAATAGGGACACTATCACCACATGGTGAAACTATCTATGATATGGTGATACTATCAATCAACCTCTATTTTAGGATAGATTATATTGTCTAGAATAGTACACCAAATAAAGTACAAGTATACACATATCTAGTCACATGGTTGATAGTTATACTTAGTTTTTACTCAGATTCACATTAACTTAGCTCATATTCATATAAATTGCTCAAATTTGGGGCATAATACCTGACATGTACATTCTAATATTTAATTTATATACTTAGATAGAGTTATTACAACTCAATCCAAAATTAATATACTTAGATACTAGATTGGGGATATGTGCACAACACACTATTTCCATATGCTCAATTACACATTGGTTGATTAGATGGAATGGAAAAATTTATGGCATTCTCTATGTTGTATACACTTGACATTATTTTCTAGGTTATCATTAGTTTCATGCCTTACTCCATCTAAAGTGGTTGGCATTATTGAGTGTCCCATAGCCACCTAATGTACCTGAGTGGTCATAGAGCTAATATACATAGTTAGATATACAAAGTTAAACATTTATAATACTTTGTGTAGTTTAGTTTTAGATGCATATACTACACATGGGTGGGAAATTATGGAGTCATATCCTACTTGAGTTTTTGATCCACTGACATGAGAGGGTTGGACACACTATCAATCCAATCCAAGCTATTCATAGGTCATGATCCACCAAGTAAGGGTGGGTAATGATGGATTCAAAACCAAACTAGTTTATTGAGCCACCCATATATAAGGATTTAATAAGATATCAACTCAATCTAAGCTATTTAATGATTGATCACTATATACATGCACACATATAGGTTGTCACCAGGTTCATGCATTAGTTTTTGTACCCAACAAGGTGTATTCATTCCTTTCCTCTTTACTATCTATTTACTTAGTTTTACTTAATTACTTATTTACTCAACATAGTATTTTGATTTTGATATCTCTTAAGTAAGGATTGATTTAGTCATGCTTCATTTGTAGGACATGCTTTTGATCATGTTTTACATATACAGACCTAGATTTACATATTTAGACTTAGCTTCATGGGCTTTAATTCTTAGGTAAGTCTAGGTATGCTTCTTTTTCATTTATATTACTCATTTTTCTTTGTTAAATTTATATCATAAAGGAGGGAGGGGGGGGAATGTAATCACCTAAAAGTGGTATTTGAGTGATAAGAGTGATAATTAAGACTACCTATTCCTAGATTAGCCCTAGACCTATCTTAGAGCCTATTATCACATTTTCTAGTCTTTGTACAGGTCACATGCATACTTAATTAGCTCAAAAATAATCCTAGACCCTCATTTCACAATCCTAGCCTTTCATGCCTAGTGTTCCACTAGCTCGACATTAGTGCCACATTAATAACATTAGAGCCATGTAGTGTTAGTTTCCCCAAAATGGTGCCTATGTTCTTTACCCTATATTTTTTGAATGAATATATATTTTAAAGGTAAAACCCTCCTAAGGTCAACCTAATAATATTTTATTATCTACACAAGAAAAAAAACACTATAAATACATGAATTATACCCACCTATTTACTAGATGGAAATTAGGCCCAAAATACCTATTTAAACATGAAACAAGCTGAGCAAAATCAAGGTTATTTATCCCTATTCTTCCCTACTTCTACATACTACCATCTACAACTTCCATAAGATTAGATTTTATAGATTTCTGATCTCAAGCACACTCAAGTCACTTAATAATACTATCATTCTAACATCACTTGCACTGACACCAGTACTTCACTTATTCTTTTTGAGTGCCTGTAGATTACTTATATGACTCAAGTTTACTACACTTATCCAAACTTGCCATCATCTACCCATTTGGGGCATATACACTATTTTATGGTTATTCATTTAACACATTCAACCACTTGGGGTGATCTTATACATAATTTCTATGACCAGGTTTAATCCTTACATACTCTACAATCTAGTTTTAGCATTGTTATATCTAGATATTGATTATTGCTACTCATACTCATATTTTTTTCTATCTATTACTACTTTAGATTCAACATATATATATCCTATCTCTTACATATATTTTTACTACATAATCATGCATGCTTTCATTTCTAGTTTTCTTAGTTTAGACTTTATTGTATCTTTATTCTTCTTTTATTCAATGGAATTTGAATATAACATTTTTATTTGGCTATACACCACTTTTATTCATAGTATGTATTCCCTGGACATGTGCCTATATCCATTGTGTGTGCTTTCTTAATTGTGTATGAGGCCATTTGAACATGTCCTTCTATGTGGATATAATCTAAATTGATTATTGATTACATATGTAAACATTTGAACATGTCCTTGTATGTCTTGTTTTTTTAGATTTAATGACATGTGCCCATGTCCCTTGTATTATGTCCCCTTGGCCTAGTTTATGTGCCTCATGTGTTTTGTATGTATGATTTTTGATATGCATCATATCCATGACACTTGTTTTTGCTTGTTACACACAATAGTTTTTTATGCCATGAGAGAACTCATGCATCTACCCTGACTAATTAGGTGTTGTGATGGACATCATGCCCCATAACACTAGGTAGTTACTTAGTTTTACTCATATTTGTTTTTATATACATTAATTATATATATCTTGACACCCTTGTGGAATAATATACATGATATACATCTTACATTACATAATTATGCTTAGATTATCTTACATTCTACTGTTATGTTTTCACATTATACTAGATTATCACACAATTATCTTAAATATTCATGATAACACACATTTTGTAGAGATTTTTCTTTTGAGGGTAATTCTTTCACAGGTTCAAAAACTACCCTAGAAAAAGGGGACATTCATAGGGTTTTATCAAAAATATTAGGCTCCTATATTGCATTCACATAACATTTTTTAGCACACTAACTTTGTTTCAAAAAATTAGACATAGGTAAACATAGAGGAAAAAATAATGATTCAAAAATTAGTATAATGACATAGATTTCAGACTAGACAAACATTAGTGTAGACACTAGAAAACCACACATGATGGTTCTAGATGTCAAAATACCCCTAAATTAGACCATTACCCAACTTCTAATCATGACCTTGAGTCAAGTTAGTTAATTAGCTAAATCAAATCATTAACTTACCTTTTCACCCCACTTGACCTTTGACCCTTGACCACTAATGGTCAACTTGATCACTGATGGTCACCTTGACCACTGATGGTCAGGGCCCTACCACCTAACAACTCAAACTCAATTCATATATGAATCCAAACACATCAAAATTTAATTCATGTAGCAAGCTAATGCATCAAAAATTAAATTTGTGTAACAAATTTCACCCCTTTTATAACCTACACCTCCATCTCTTTTTCCTATAAAAGAGAGGAAAAACAGGTGACAAAGGATCCAGGGATCAAAGATTTTACCAATTAGGAAATCAAGCTATCAATCAATAGTCATCAAGAGCTTCTAGCATCAAAAACTTCTTTGCGGGTCTTCCCTCCAACAAGTCAATAGCTATGATAGAGACTTGAACCTCTACCAAAATTTCTCTTCAAGAAAAGTACCATTACTCTACCCAAATCACTCTTGGATCAACTACCAACTATAAAAAAACCAATTAGGCATACTTCTAGTTTTAAAGTTTTGATTATGTAGGTTCTAACCTAAACCATTCTACATAATATCTTCTAACCTCCTATCCATAACTAGACCTTTAACAATCTACTACCCGACTACTAACTACATCAACCCAAGCTTTTTGTAACACTTCTCAGAACCTTTAGCAACAGTTGATAGTCAACCTCAACCACCGATGGCCACCCTAAATCATTGATGGTCATCCTAAATACTAATGGCCATTATGGTAGAAAATAAAAATTAGTTATTTACACCTATTTACCCTAAGAGAAATTCCACTTTCTATCTTTCTGTCTATTCACAGAGTCTCCACCTATTTTTTGAACCCAACTTGACCTATTTAGCATTAGTATTGACCCTCTTATTACTATAATTATTTTATTTCCTTTATCAAGCATTTATTTCTTCTTGCATTCCCTTTCAATATTTTTTATCATTTGATGCAAGTACTTCATCTTTATTTCCACCAACTTAACTATTTTAAGATAATGGATTGATAGCCTCCTAGTAATCTCATGCTTCTTAGATCTAGCTCATGCTAGGCAATCCACCTTGATATCTATTAAACAACCCCTTTGTTTTAGTATTTTATTCTCTAGAGGTCATTCTTCCCCAGATAAAAAGGAACTATTCACAATCATCTAGATCATGTGTGCACAAACAAATAGGTTCTTATACCATACCTATATCTAGTTTCTTCTTCTTTTCCAAGAAAATAAATTGAAATTGAGAGAAACATTCTGGCATGCTCGATGGTACCCTAGTAACATCTAGGTGCCCTTTTATTCCTTATTTTATGCTCATATAAAGAAATAAAAATTTATTTTGGGTATAAAATAAATATTGCATACATTGATTACTTGCATGTTTATCTCACATAGTTAAAATTAAAGGCTAAGTAAATCAATCACAACTTCACCTTTATTTTCACACACCAAAACCAAATCACTTAAATAAATTAAACATCACAAAAATTGACATAAAGCCTAACTAGTGTTTCATCTCCTAGTGGTTCACCTTCAACCTTTGGCTATCTTACTTGGAGGTCATTACCAAGAAAAGAAACCAAAACTTATCTCTCTGGTTGAGTCTAAACTCTAGAAATTGGTATATACTAGATAAAAACCCAACACCCTTATCTATGTAGTGTGCAAAGGGAGGGGAAAGGCCCCAATAACAAGATACATATTGATTTCTAACATAGATTATTTTGAGATCCTTAAACACCTATAACCAATTGTAGACTTCTTTTCTAGTACCTGTTCTACAAACCAATTTCTTCTTCACACTCTCGAACTAAGGCATAAGCCAAAAATGAGATAAAAGGTACCCTAAGATTTTAAAACACACTCTATTATATGTTTTTGATTTCCTTGAGATATTTTTCTTTTTCTTTTATTTTTTTTTGAGTTGTGATCTTTCCTTTATTCCTTTCTATTCCTCATATGGTTTTTACTAGATAATAGTTCAGGAACCAAGCCAACCAAGAGCCACCTTCCTCTTATTCTTCCTCCATAGAGTATACCTCAGATGTTGAGGTTTCTTCACATCCTTCTACTATCCCTACCATACCTTGGATATTTATCCAAGGTGATGAAAATTTCACCACCTTCCTTGATAAAAACCCTATGTCCCTCCATCATTACCTCAACACCCTATCTTATCACACCCCTACTTCAATTCCTTTTAGTGATCCACCTTATGGGTTACCTCCTCATATTATGGGAGACACCTTTTTTTCTTCTACCTCTATCCAACCTATGACTACTCAAATATCTTCCTCCACCAATAACCCATCTACTTCTTCCATCCAAACTCAATCAAACAAACCAACTAATAACCAAACACATCCTACACCAACCAACAACCCCTCCAACATAGGGGAAACCTTAAATTTTGTTACCCATACTCCACCAATAATGGGGATACATTATAACCATATTTTTATTATTCACCTTATCATTACCAACCCAAAAATCTATACCCCACTTCAAAATATGGTGCTTTCTATACCTTCTACCCTTCTACCTATCAGTACCAGAGTTACCACTCACCCACAACCAATTAACCTATTCATAAGTCTAGCCTAATCCATATCAATTCCACAATATATCAATTTGATTGTACCTCCAAACCAACCCACATCAACTCCTCAACCAATACCTATGAATTTATGTTCCTAATCCACAAAGATACATAGTTCCATCTTCCACCCAACCTCTTGTTTCTATTAACCCATATGTGGAAACTTTTACCCAACCTCTTGTGCCCATTAACCCTTATGTGGCATCATCCTAACCCTTAATTACCACATACCAACATGTGGCATCTTCTCAACCTTCTACCTGTGATCTAGGAATTTGACTCAAATGAGGATCGTTAGTATGCTATTAGTTCCAAAATGAAAAAAAATGAAATAAACACACTAATATCATAACATATCTAGACCTAGACACTAGGGAGAGCTTAGTTAACAAAAAAAAATAACAAACACAACTAAAAATTAATAAATAAAACACAATAATTCCTTCACCTTCCTTGGATGCTCCAAATGCCTTTGTAGTGGTAGCTTGCTCAGCTTGTGTTCATGAAGTCCTTGGCAATGGAAGCTTGGCTACCTCCATCTCTCCTTGGCACCTTTGGCTTGTGGCTTGGCTTGGATTGGAATTAATTTTACATGGTAACACTAGTTTCATGAAGTTTTTAGAACCATTTAAACATTATAACTTTACATAATCAAGACTTCAAAATGATGTTCATGGCCTCTCTATTTATAGATTTTTGAGAATGTCTAGAATCAACTTGAACCATCCATCTCAAGGTTGAGATGTTTAGTTAAGGATTAATTTAATTTTTGGAATTAAGTTTGTAATTATCCTCATCATGACATTGGAAGAATGGGAAATTAAGAGGCATGAAGGGCATCATGGAAGGCATTGATGAGGCATGAAGGGCATGAATCCTAATATTTATGGAATTTATGGCCTAGGGATGTCTTCCCAAGAAATGAGGTCACTTAATGATGAAGATATTCAATATTAATTTCTAAAAATAAGTTTTAAACAATTTTTGATGGAATTATTAATTATGCCTTGATTTGGGTTAATTAGCTTTTAAGCATGTTTAAACACTTTATGCACAAATTACTCAAATTGATCAAAATGCCTTGTTATTGATCATATTTTGACTGGATTAGAATTGGAAGTCCACATTAGATGCATTGAATCCATTATCCCATTTAGGATGTTACCAAAAAAAAATGAAGGCAAATGTCTCATATAGAATATTTGATAGGAAAGAACAATTTAGAGCACCTAGGTACAAAATTGACATTTTGACTCAGAAGATCTTATCAAAGTTAGTTGGCCCATAAATTGCATTGTCCCATTTAGGGATACCCTATCCAAAATAAACACTTGAATATGTTAGTTTCATATCATTTATCATGTTTTAGTGTTTATAGGCCAAATTTTACATTTTATAAAGGTGGAAATTGGTTAAAAGACTGATTGGCAGTTATTGGTGGCTAGATTTAAATTTTTACAATTTTCCCCTATTTGGTAAGGCATTGCAAACTATAAGTATAGTAACATCTTATCAAAGAATGAAAAGGTCATGTATGCTTACAATTGCAAGGATGATAAACTAACTATATGATATGCTTTCAAGGGAATGGTTGGCACAAGCAGGTCGACAAATGGTCCCTTGAAAAGAAAGAAGTGAAATGAGGGGACCAAAGAAAGGAAAGATGATGGGGTGAAAACATAATGATATTTAAAAAGTAGTCAAATTCACTAAGAATGCAAGTGGGATGGTGTATAATGGTTTTTCTAAAAGAAGTTATAAGCATTATACCCTGATAGTGACAACATGGTATGATAGCACAATGATTTACCCAAATGCGATTATAATTATTGAGAAGATGGAGTTGCCCTAGTTAAGATAGACAAAAAATATAACATTCCCCTAAATGGGTAGAAAAATTAAAGTGGTGACAACATAATGATTTGACTAAAGGTGGTTATAATCATTAATAAATGCAGGTGGGATGGTGTGTAATGATTTTCTCATAGGTAGTTATAATCATTGGACCTTGATTATGGAAAACATGATAAACTTGGCCAAGGATGATGATAAATTAAGATAGAGGGTAATGATGAATTGGAATAACCTACTAGTAGGGAGATGCTCATTTGAACTAATAAGGGTTAAAATTATTTCATGTTTAATTACTTTGTTTGGGATATGATTAGGATTGAATTAGGATCTCAGTGGCAAATAGATGCTACCATTTGCTAAATAAATTTCTTAAAGATAAGGTTTATTATATCACGTGTTGGTAGGCATCATGATATAACATCATGAGGACTTGGCCAAAATATGCATGAGGATTGACTCTCGTAATCCAATACTCAATAAAAAACAATGCACCAATGATAGAAAACATGATGAAAATGTAAAAATATGAATATGGATGGATTCAAGTGTAAGTGTGGACAAGGAATCACCCAATGAACACACATAAAATGAATCAAGGTAATAGTGTTGAAAGCAAACAAATAAATAGAAAAACAAATAAAATAAGTAGAAATAAACAAACAAACAAACAACACAATAAAAACCTTATGAATATTGCCCCTAGAAAATAGGTGACAAATTAACAAAAGAAAAAAATGGGGGAATAGAAGAAAAGGAAGGGGGTGGTTGAGCTATCTCCATATGCACTAAGAAAGTGGATGCTAGCTACATAGTTTCATGGATGTAATATCTAGTAAAAAACTTTAGGTCAAATGTAGTTCTCCTAGGGAATGGGAAGAATGTGATAATTAATGAAAACAAATAGAATGGATGTGAGAGAATAATAGGAATGGTCTTGTAAAATGATAAGCACATGAGAGAAAAAGGCCAAAAAGGATGGGGAAACTAAATGACAAGTGATTTAATTGTAACTTAGTGAGGGTTCCCAAAATCCTTAAGGCAAAGAAGTGGTTAATGTTTTTATTATTTTCTAATGATTTTTTAAATATTTTTGGAAGTTTTTTTGGAGTGTCTCAACTCAATCAAGGATGATGAGACATTAAATGGTTCAATCTCATAAAAACAATGAGAGCATGGCTTAGGTTTCTCACAAAATGGTGAGAGTGTGGCTTAGGTTGACTGAGCTAACCTCAACAAGTATTGAGTGCTACCTACATATTCTTAGAGTAGGACCTCAAGTCATAGTAATTATGCCTTTATAATGGAGGAATTCAACTAGTGTAGTAGTCAATTTAAACAAAATAGGCACAGTTGGTAAAAATGCATAGTATGACATAGGAAGGGGAAATTTGGTATGTCAAAGCTTAATGTTACCCCTGATTTGCCCAAAGGTGGTTATAAATAGGACACAATGGCATAGATCAATGGTACTAATTTTCCCAAAGGAAGTTATAATTAGTATCAAGACTAATGATAAGAAATGAATAACAAACAAATGATGAAACTACCAAAACTTTTGTCACACTATCCCAAAATATGATCTCTATTTAAAGGAATTGAACCAACTGATGAAACTGATTAGATACCTTGATGATGAAACTATGTAATGAATGAAAAAAACCAAGGTCAAATAGGCTAGGCTTTAGAACACACTAGGTCGATAGAATGGAAGTAACAAGTGGATACGATGGATAAGGATGGTATTTGTATAAAGAAGAATAATGATAAAATGGCATAACTAAAATGGTCCTTATAGAAAATACACCTTAGCGCTCAAGCCTAGTACCACTTGAGATGAATAATATTCATCAGCTCTAGAATTTCATCATCATCTGGTGTGGCAAGCCTATATGCTCTTGATCCATAATCTACAATGATGATGAAAGGCCCTATCTAGTTTGGTTTGAATTTACCTTTATGTTTCTTCTTAGTCATGGTATTCTTTTGGTTTTCTTTAAGAACAAGATCACCAAGTTTAAATTTTCTATACTTAACACACTGATTATAGTGGCATTTGAGTAAGTTCTGATATGTTTGAAGATTGTTGAGCAGAATCATGAATTTTTCATCAAGTAGGTCTAGCTCTTATATGCAAGTTACTTGATAGTCATGATCATCTAAGACATGCTTGAAAGAGATGCATAGTGAAGGAAATTTGACCTCAATGGGAAGGATGGCTTTAGTACCATAAATAAGTGAGTATGGAGTGGCTCCAGTGGGGGTATGATGATTGGTATGGTATGCCCAAAGGGTAGGGAATATCTACAAGTGCTAATCATGATCAACATCATTGATAATTTGTTTAAGAATATTGACAATGGTTTTATTGGATGCCTTGGCTTGGCCATTATCTTGAGGGTAATATGTTGTAGAAAAATGTTGTGTGATATTGTATTTAGTACTTATTTGGTCTACATCCTTGTTCTTTAATGATCCTCCATTATCTGATATAATGTCAAAGGGGATACCATAATGGAAAATGAGATGGTTGTAAATGAATTTGGAAATTTGCTTTCTAGTCACATAAGTGAGGGGTATAGCTTTAACCCGCTTAGTTAAATACTCAATGGTCGTAAGGATATGTTTATGGCCATTAGATGAAGTGGGGTCAATCTTTCCAATGAGGTCAAGTCCTCATGTAGAAAATGGCCATGGTGTCAACATTGATTTTAAAGTTTTTTCTAGAGCATGAATCATATTAGCATGCCATTGACATTTATCATACTTTTTTACATATGTAGTGGCATCTACATCCATTATGGTCTAATAATAAATAGTATGAAAAAGGTTTTTAGATAATGCTACCCCACTAGAATGAGTGTTACATACTCCTTCATGAACTTCTTTTAACGCTAGTGTAAACTCTACCAAACTTAAACAACGAAGCAGAGTTCCATCAAAATTGTGATCATAAAGGGTGGATCCAAGTAGAGTATAATGAGTGAAATGATGAATGAAGGATTTGGTTTGTTTTTAAGGTAATTTAAGTGATAAAACTTGGTCATGAAGTTATTTTTAAAGGTCTAAATATCAGCTAGAATTAGGACCAACAATATCACAAATCATGGTAACGGTTAAAGGTTCATGAGCTAGTGCTAACGAATTCTTGATGAGGAATTAATACTCTCTAGCTTTAATTATTTATTGAATCAAATATCCAATAGTAGCCATGGAATCTATAGTCTTGTTACTAGCCCTTGGTATGTGTTCAAATTGAATATTGGAAATTTATTGCTTAAGAGTGTCAACCATGGATTTATATGGAACTAGCTTGTCATCTTTGGTCTAAAAATGATATGTGACTTGATTGATGATTAACTAAGAATCACCATAAACTTGGAGATGAGATATATTCCAATTCACTACTTGTCAAAGTCCTAAAACAAGTTCTTCATACTTACACATGTTTTTTGTACAAGGAAAGCTAATTATGAATGATTTAGGGATTAGATCTCCATATGGTGTAATAAACAATAGGCCTACCCCTGATCCATGTGTAGTAAATGAATCATCAAGATATAGTTTTTAGGGTTGATACTTAATTCGTGTTTTAATAATGATCATAATGTATTCATCAATAAATTGAAATGTGAGTCATTGTGTGTCTATGAGAGGTGCTTCAACAAGTTGATCTATAAGAACTGTCCCTTGATTACCTTCTGATTGATATATTCTATGTCAAACTCACTAAAAATCATGATCTATTTAGCTATTCTACCTTGAAAATATATTTTAGATAGTAGATACTTGAGTGGATCTAATTTTAAAATAACCATGGTCCTATTATTCAACATGTAATGGCACAATCTCTGAGCTGCAAAGACCATGGCTAAACAAGCTTTTTCAATAGGTGCATAGTTATGTTCACATGTAACCGAGGTACATCTTTGGTAGTACACATCATGATATTTTCCATTGGCATCATGTTGAGCCAAGAGTGCTCCTAGAGCATGGTTGGTAGCTAATAGGTATAACAAGAATGGCTTTCCTGGCATAGGATGTAATAAAATAGGTAGATTACCAAGATAGTCTTTGATTTGTTGAAAATCTATTTGGTAGTTATCATCCCAATGAAATTCAAATCCCTTCTTTAAAAGGTGTTTAAACAGATGGCACTTGTCTACTAACTAAGAGATGAAGCATCAAATTAACTGGATCTTACCCTAAAAACTATGAAGTTTCTTCAAATTGGTGGGTGGTAACATCTTGGTTATAGCATGGACTTTAGATGGATTGAATTCAATACCTCTATAGGATATGATGAATCCAAGTAATTTTGTTGAAGTTACACTAAACACCCATTTATTTAGATTGAGTCTAATTTTTTACTCCTACAATCTTTCAAATATCTTACATAGCACTATTGGATGGTCGACCCCAGTTTTGGATTTTCCTAATATGTCATCAACATAGTCTTCAATAATATCATGCATCATATCATGTAATATGACAGTCATGGCCCTTTTATATGTATCTCTAGCATTCTTAAGGCCAAATAGTATTACTTGATAATAAAATGTTCCCCATGGAGTGGTGAATGTTATTTTATGTTGGTCTTCTGGTGATATTTTGATCTAGTTATATCCTAAAAAGCCATCCATGAGTGAAAGCATTTCATAGCCTACGATGGAGTTGATGATTATGTTGATATTAGGCAAGGGAAAATCATATTTAAGATAATATTTATTACTACCTTGAAAACCAGTACAAATTTTGATCCCTTCAAGATTTTACTAGTATGTACCACATTAGAGATCCATTTTGAATAGTTAATAGATCAGATACATCTTGTTTCTAAGAGTTTTCCAACTCTTTTTTTACTAGTAAAACAATGTGATAATGCATCTTATGTAAATTTTGTTTTACTAGTTTGACATCAGGATTAACCATAAGGTAGTGTAGAACCAAGGTAGGGTCTAAACATGGTATGTTAGAATAGCCCATGAAAAAATATCTACAAATTCTCTCAATAGAGTTGTAAAGACATCATGTTCTTCCTCAGTGAGGGACATGCCTAATTTTATCCATTTTAGGTCTAATAGAGTCTTGATATTTACCTCTATGGTAGCTTTGACTAAAAGGGTCAAACTATTTTCTAAGATAGTAGGTAATGACTTGAACTATTGTATTATGTCAGGGTCTTTTGTTAGGACTTGCTCTTCAACTTCTCCTAGGCATGATGAATCTGAGTCCCCTAATGGGAGATCTAGACATGTAACAAAAAAATTCAAAAATTCTTGGAAAATTTGATCAAATACTTATTTTTTCTCAAATCTAAACTCGGATCCATAGCCAAGTTCATCATTGGTGGTCACTTGGTCTAAATTCAAAGAAGAATGAACACCCCCATCTAAGGGTGCCTGAAATAGGTTTTCATCACTAGATTGGACTTTATTTTTAATTTTTCCCTAGTCAAAAAGTGCCTCAAAGAGGTTTTCACTTTTGGACCTTAATGTTTTACTTATTTGTTTTTGGCTAAGGGTGTTCACTCGCTCTCCAAAATAGGCAGCAGGATCTAATGTGATGGAGAATCCTGATTTGTGATCTCCCAATGACACATTATCTCTAAGGCCTAAAAATTCATAAAATGCCTTATCATTCTAGAACTTATCAATTGGTAGACTAGATTCTTCTTGGTCCCAATGTATTAGTTATGGAAAATATAATGGTAATGGGTTATGAAGAGTGGCTAAGGTAAGGGTACAAATGACATTGTTATCAAACAGGTTGGTTTTAGCTAGGTTATCAAAGGTGAGTCTATGATCAGACTCTACCTCATTGTCAACATCATCATCACTAGTCACTGGTGATGGAGTTTGAATAAGATATGTGGGTTCACCCCCAAATAATTTAAATCTAAGTCCATAAGGTCTTTCATACTTAGTCATGGAAATTGGCTTGATGGTTCCTTGCTAATTTGGTCTGAGGCCTCTTCCTTCATAATTGTGACACTTCATGATCCTATTGGGAATAGGATACATTGAAATTTTATAAAAATCAGATTGGTTGTCATTGTATAACCATGATTCATCCCCTTTAAGAGGGTCAGGCCCTAGGCCAAATGCTGGTATGTGATAGGTCCCTTATTTTTATTTTTTTATTTCTAATGAATTTGTGGGATGACTTTAGGTCTCCCACAGGTTTTTAGATTCTGAGGAAGATTGGAAATATGACATGTATCATGGGTTACATACTCTCCTAGTCCAGTATCTAAAATGGTAAAATGATTGGAAGCTTCAGGAGGTAGCATGTAGGAAAGGGAATCCAAGGTATTAGGATCTATGCAATTATGCGATGAAGGATCAGTAAATATAGCCTTTCCTTTATCCTACTTAAAACTTGGATTCATGCCCTACTAATAATTATAGATTTAAAATTCAACCTCAATATGTTTTTAGTGTTCATATGTGTGTAAATCTCTTAGAATATTCACTTCCATCCCTGAGTGGAAAAACTTGATATATTGGTGCAGTGTTGATGGGACTGTATGAATCTCATGTAACCAAGGCCTATCTAGAAACATTTTTTTATGATAACTCAAGATCAAGCACATGGAAAAGTATATCATGGGTCAAAGGCCCAATGATAACTAGAAAACTAATGGTGTCTTGTGATTCTCTTTCCTAATTATCATAGGCTTTGATAGTTATTGTTTTTGGCTAGAAATATGTCATTTTGTACCCAAGGAGCTTAATGAGCTCTAGAGACAGTATATTTAGGTTGAATCCATTATCTATAAGGACATGTTTCAATATATGTAATATTATATAAACTTCTATGTATAATGAATTATTATGGAGTGGGCAAAGGGAAGATATATCACTTTGGTTAAATGTGACTTATTGGGTTGGAGCTAGGTGTCCAACCAAAGCTTGAAATTTATTAGGGGATATGTCACTAGCAATAGTGGATTGGGTCAAAAACTCAGTCAAGATGTTGTTGTGGATTATTGACATTTATAGAAAATTTAAAATAGAAATTTGTGCTTGTGTCTTCTATATTTTTTCCACAATATCAAACTTCTTATCTTGGTCAGTAGTGAATGGTTTATTCTGAGGCTGAACAGTTAGTTGGATGATAGGTAAAGTGGCAGATAGTAGTGGGCCTGGGATAGTAATCTTTGAACTTCAAGTTGTGATTACACAATCAAAATTAAATATTGGACCATTATTACTAACTAATGTTGTAAGTGGTGTGGGACGAGACATGACAAGTCTTGGTTACCAATGCAATTACATGTGGTCACGTGGCAAGAATGATTTGTCGATATAAGGTCCAAAAGGGGAAGTCCTAGTTTTTTGGTTTGCCTATATGCATTCCTAAGTCAAAGAAGGATTATCCATGTAATTTGGTTGAATGGAGTTGTTTAGCAATGGTCTAGGTTGATTAGTGCTTGGTCTAGGATTAATGGAGTGGTATTAATGCTACCCCCTACAATATGACCTAACACTGTATTGTATTCATGCAAAATTACATGGTAGGTTTCTTAGTCATTACCATTTTGACCATGGGTTTATCCATTGTTCTGTCATTACGGGTTCTGCTACTAATTTGCTGATTTTGCTAGTTTGGCCTTTAATTTTGATACTATTGATTTTATTGTTGCACTGGTCATTATTGTTGTTGTTACTGATTATTTTAATACTACTAATTGTTATGTTAGGGAAAGGGGTTTTGATAAATCCCAAGAGTTTGATTAGAAGTGGAAACACCATTATCTAATGTTATTTCCCCATTCTCCAACATATTCTTAATTAAATGCTTGATTTAGATACATCTTCATAAATTATGCCCATTGACCTGATGATAGTCATAAAATTCATTTTTATGGTACCAATCAGGATAAGGAATGCCTTGCAGATAATGCTTTGGTATAGGCTAACTAATTAGATTAGTATCAACAAGCTTATGAAATATAGACTCAATAAGTTCTCCTAGGTCACTAAAGACGTGATGTGTAGGCATGGTTCTCCTAAGAGGAGGGGTTTGCAATGGTAATAACTATGGTATTTATTGAGTAGGTTTTGGTTGTTGTGCTTGTGGCACTAGTTGAGTAGGATTAAGATGGAAAGGCATTATAGATGATCTTTTCACTATTTGGACATTATGAGACTTGGTTACTCCATTTATCACAACATTCCTATTATAGTTGAATTGCTTTGATATTTTGTGGTTATTGGCTTGGTCCAGTTGTGATGCTGGTGCTTGAATATGATGTTGGTCATTTCCTTAATTGGTACCTTAATTTTGATTAGTTGAATTAAGCTTGATGACTCCTTTATTGATGAGCTCTCACTTAATCAACAAGCCTTTTTCAATTATTTCCTTAAAAGCATGCACACATTGTAGTTCCAAATGATAAGCTATCTCACTGTGCAAATTTTTGGTAAACATAATGGCTAATTGTTTATCTAGTAAACTATGGGTGAAATGGCTTGCAAGGGATCTCCATCACTGTAAACAAATTGTAAAACTCTCACCAGATTTTTGCCTTGCTTGCATTAAGTCCACTAATGCAATATCATGCTCGAGATTATGGGAAAAGTGTTGCACAAACTTATCAAAAATATCATCAAAATTTGTTACTAAATGTTTGGAAAACTTCAAAAAACACTCCAAGGCTTGTCTATCCAAGCTCCTTGGAAACAACAACAAAATCTATATGTTGATATATACCACTGGTTGACATGTGACAAAGAATTTGGTCAAATGAGCCTTAGGGTCACCTTTTCCTTTGTATTTATCAAATTTTGATGGTTCATATCCTAGAGGAAATGGTATCTACAAATAATCCGTATTGAATGGATAGGAACATACATAATCCAATTTGAACTTTTTAGTCTATTTTACCACCTAAATAACAACAATTAAATCTTTCATCTATTACAATTCTTGGGATCGAAAACTAGAAGGAACATTGGTTTAAAGGGAGAATATTGGTTTGGGTAGATGGTTGGGAGGTCACAAATGGGAAACTTTGACTAGGGTAGGATGGAGATATCTATTGGGGTACATTGGTTTGGTTGGGGAATGGACAAAGAATACACATACATGGATTATGATGTATTTGAAATTGCAAACTTGGTTGTGTGATATTTTGGTTTAGGTTGATGATAAAGGATTGACTTGGAGGATTTTTTGGTTGGGACAGAGGGATATAACTATACTATGACTACTATGGTTGAAAAGGGACATGTCACCAACTAATCAAACCTTGTTGTTGAGTGAAAACTTGTGGTCCAAGACCCTGTCTCTAAATTTGTGGCACATTTTGAACTAATGGTTATCTAATAGGTACTTGAGAAACATGGGGACCTCCTTATTACATGAATCCCTATGAGGAAGTGAAAGTAGGTTGTAGATTTGGCATCTATTGTTGACCAATATTTGCACATTATTGACTAGTCATTACCTGGTTTTGGATTGGCATATTAGTCTATGACTGAAGAGGTATGTTCATCATTATCTGGCAAGGTGGAACATTAGTTTCCCATGATTAAGGTGGTAATGTATTTATCCTTTGTTGTGTTTATAAACTAGATTATGCCTATTATTATGGAATACTACTTGTTATTTATTGAGGAGTAGGATTCATCACATTATATCATTGAGGCATGATATTGGCCATTGTTTGATTACCTAATCCCATAGGTTGTACACTTGAGGAAGCAACCAATTGAGGTTGGGGTGTAAAAAATCCTACTCCCTAGTATGATGACTTATTCATAGGATTAACTACATGCACATGTTGTTGGCTAGTTATTTGCATGTTAGTACCACTTTGATTGGAATTAGACATTGTTTACATATTGTCTACTATGTTTGGCTCACTATTTTGTGTACAGGCTAAGGACACGTCTTCAATAACAAGCATATATATCAAGTTATCTATCAAATAATTTTATATGAATGGGTCAGAACTTAGATTCTCTTATCCAGTTAACTCTATCAACACTTCTATTGAAGGAACTAGGTCAATAAGAGGCTTACTTACCATGTTCATATGATTGAAATCATTTGCTATATTTAGGTAGGTTTGATATGATGTTTTCATTTGGTTAAAGTGACTTTCCATGATGTTTTTGCCTCATTCAGATATATTGGGGTCTTGATATGTTTTTAAGACTAGAGCCATAGGATTTCTAGAAGAAACCTATTGATCGTAAATGATATTATGGGGAACTGTTACTAGACTTGGTAAATTCTCATGGGGAAAGTCTACTAGAAACTTGGCCCCTACCTCTAAGGCTCTAACAAAAATCTCATCTTTGTTCTCTAACAAATGTCACTCAAATAAAAATGGATCATATGTGGAAGCTGTATTAGTATAATATGACTATTGAAGTACTGAGTCATCCACTACATGTATTGTAGCAAGGCATTATGTAGTTTGTTCTTGGTCTTATTCTTAATGAGGTGGTGTGTTAACCAGATAGTTAGCCAATAGATAGTGGCTTTGTGTCCCTGATTGAGTATTATAAGAGGGATAAGAATCCATCTCATAAGCAATATTATATGCATAGGGGTCTTAAGCCATTTCTTCATGTGTAACTACATTACTAATCCTCATATTGTACATGAGTTTACTACGAGTGTAGGAATACATGTTGGGATCCATAGTCAATGCTTTTATGATAAAAGGTCAAATAGTTATATAAACTCTAAAAAGGACAATGTCTAAAATAGATGACATCCCAACTTGGTCTAGATTTGTCAAAAGGATAAAAAAAATTATGCAAATATTTTTGAGAAAATGAGATAGCGTGAAGTATCTAATGTTTCACTATTGACACAAAGATAAGCAAGTAAATGGACCAAAAATCAAAATTCTAAACTCTAAGATTGAAGTGTTTTAAATTAGTCTAATCTAGGAGTTTAAAAGTTGATAGGTCTTTTGGCTAAATGTGACATCAAAATCTAGGCTCAAATAATGGCATGTGTTAGGACTCTTGGCCAAATAGTGTCAAAAACTAGACTTTGAAATAAATTAAATTTTTAATCTAACAAACTTGAAACACTTCTAACAAACACTAGGCATTTGATTCTTGGACATGAACTTGATCAACTAGGTATAAGGTATGAAACAAAAGACATTTTAGAAATAGTTTATTTTCTCACAAAGAATGGTATAATACTTGGTTCTTTTAAAAAAAAGCTAGACAAAGGTGAATAGTATAACTATGATTTAGATAAAAGATAACAAAATTACAATTGGATTGGTCTAAAAATAGAGGAAAAAATTTGGGACTCTATGCAAGAGGGTCTATGAAACACTATTTGAAGTATTTTGGGTAGTGTAACAATGCTATAATACCCAAAAGGTGTGATAAAAATGTTTGTTTCAAAAAATATCTAAGGTAAAGATATTTTCCTACAATTTTGACAGCATAACACTACTTTTCTCAATTCAAAATGTTGTGGTGTATAGACTCAAAGTGTAAGTGTTTAGTATAAAATGGCTTAAATATATCAAATGATGATAATTATTATGAGTCTTTAAATGACCTTCAACCTAAATTGGAAATTAAACCTAAGTTACCTCAAGTTTATTAAATATGGCAAACCCACTTAACACATCAACCCTATGAACTTATAAAGGTGTAATTTTGAATTTAGATTATAAGTGAAGGAATTAAAAAACTTTGGTAAAGGTCTAAACTCAATCAGGTAGCATAACTATGCTAAAGTAGATGGTATATATCTCAAGCTTTTGATGAACTTTGAACAAGGAAAATTGATGATCTCATGTAGATAACATAACACCTCTTTATTCAAAGGAAAATTTGGACTATGTGTTTGGTTTAGATTATTTGTTTACACCAAGTTTTGACTCCAAACAAGACTTTAAACTAGGACAAGACCAACTAATTAATCATTTTTAGATCCTAAACTAATAAGGTTGCTTTTTATTGCTGGAATATATCAATATACATCATATGAGAGGATTTTAAGTGTTCAACCAAAAGTAAATGTGCATTATATAATAGTATTTTTACACCCCCTTCTCTCAAATGATAGTACTATGACACGGACCATGAGGTGCACCTTATACTAACAATACTTCCATGACAAGTGGGGATTTTTCTAAAATCTAAAAAGTTTTTGAACGATTTAGGGGAATCAATTGCACAATGAATTTCACTCCAAATAATGCAAAAGAAAAGAACATATTTTGGGTCTGTATCACTTGGCTTGTTGCAAAAAGGTTTAGTCCTTTTTGCAACCACTACATCCTATTGTTCACTCAATGTAGTGTGATGTCCAAAGTGCCACTACATCCTATGTGCAACTCTAAAGGAGCCAAATGAAGTTAATGTTGGGAGATAAAAACCCGGGTCAAAGTTTCCCTAAAGAACTTATGGGAGGTGATGAAGTCCCCCTCGTAGGTCAAGTTTGCATATAAATAAAGAAAACATGAAATATAAAGACTTTAGGGTCATTTTCAAGGTCACTCAAACTTTGACAAGTTTTTGGGGAGTGCTTTAGGTGACTTTGTTTCTAAGCCTTAGACTAGGCTACTTACAATAGGAATGGCACTTTTGATTCTAAGGGTTCCCTATAGGGGGCAAATGGAAGAGCATACATGAAACATCCCTCTTTTTGACAAATAAAAAATTGATTAAATAAATATTGTAAACAAGAATTGATAAGTGTGTTCAATATTAAGCTCAAAATGAAAGATTTGGTGGTGTTCATTTGACCCCTTGGTCTTAGTTGCAAACTTTGAAAACATTCACCAAAAACATCTAAATTCTTTATTAAACACCCAAAACAAGGTTTCTAATTGATTTTTAAGCATGAAAAGGTGATTTAAAAATGTTTTGAGCAAATATCAAGCTTGGTCCTATAGGAAAAATGTTAGCATGTCCTTTAGCTTTAAAGCTCTTTTTAGTTTGAAACAATAAACTTTGGAAAAATAGCTCTCGAGTCTATGTTTTTTGAAAAACACAGTGATCAATGTCAGTTATATACAATAGATGATGGTTACCTTGGCTAACTAAAATCCAACTGATGTCAGTTTTGCTAACCAAAGTTGGTTAAACCATGTAACTAATGCCGGTCTTACTTTTTGACATCAATTACTATGTAAAACCATGGCAAACAAAAATGGAAAAATAAAGTTAGAAAATTAATTTACAAGAGTTTTAAAGGTCCAAATAAATATTTTAGAATTACAAAATGCTCTTCTTTAGGTGTGAGATGCATCTAGTCCCACTAGACATGTCATAATGTGATCTAGGAATTTGACTCAAGAGAGGATGGTTAGTATGGTGTTAGCTCCATAATGAAAATAAAATGAAATAAACACACTAATTACATAATATCTCTAGGCCTAGACACTAGGGAGAGCTTAGTTAACAAAAAAAAATGACAAACACAACTAAAAAGTAAGGAATAAAACACAAGAATTCTTCACCTTCCTTAGATGCTCTAAATGCCTTTGTAATGGTGGCTTGCTTGGCTTGTGCTCATGAAGTCCTTGGCAATGGAAGCTTGGCTACCTCCATCTCTCCTTGGCACCTTTGACATGTGGATTGGCTTGGATTAAAATCAGTTTGGCATGGTAACACTAGTTTTATGAATCTTTTATAACCATTTGAGCATTTTAACTTTGCATAATCAAGACTTCAAAATAATGTTCATGGCCTCTCTATTTATAGATTTTTTAGAATGTCTAGTATCAACTTGAACCATCCATATCAAGGTTGAGATGTGTGGTTGAGGATTAATTCAATTTTTGGAATTAAGTTTATAATTATCCTCATCATGAAATTTGAATTAGGGGTAATTAAGAGGCATGAAGGGCATCATGGAAGGCATTGATAAGGCATGGAGGGCATGAATCTTGATATTTATGGTATTTATGGCCTAGGGATGTCTTCCCAAGAAATGAGGCCACTTGATGATGCATATATTTAATATTCATTTCCAAAAATAAGTTTTCAACAAGTTTCCATGGAATTATTAATTATTCCTTGATTTGGGTTAGTTATCTCTTAAGCATGTTTAAGCACTTTATGCAAAATTACTCAAATTGATCAAGATGCCTTGTTATTGATCCTAAATTTGACTAGATTAGAATTGGAAGTCCACAACAGTTGCATTGGATCCATTATCCCATTTAGGATTTTTCCAACAACAAATAATGAAGGCACATGTCTTATGCAAAAGATTTGATAGGAAAGAGTAATCCAGAGCACCTAGGTGCAAAATTGGCATTTTGACTCAAAATGATCTGATCAAATTTAGCTGGCCCATAAATTGTATTACCCCATTTAGGGATACCTTGGCCAAAATCAGCACTTGAATATGTTAGCTTCACATCATTTAGCATGTTTTAGTGTTTTTAGGCCAAGTTATACATTTTAGGTGGAAATTGGTCAAAACCATGATTAAGGGTTATTGGTGTCCAAATTTAGATGCCTACACTACCAATTATCCATATATTACATCCATCCAACCCTAGAAAAATGTACCATACAATTATGGAACTTCCCAAACCCAAACAGATTTGGTTAAAATGTTGATAGACAAAATGACCAACTTAGATTTATCTATCTTTGGGGCTCACAACCTCTTGTCTTATGACCAAAACTATTCACCCATCCATCCATATCAAACCTTAGCCTCCTCAATGGGAATTACCCAAAATTTATAGATTCCAAAGCAAGGAAGATACCCAATAACACCTAAGAATATTTTGTCATTCTTTTTACTTGATTTCCTATGATGATGCTCTTCTCGTTTGTACCTTTCCTATGTCTTTGTCTGGACCAACATTAGATTGGTATAGTTTTATCACTAAGCACTCCATATTTTCCTTTACCTAACTTTCTAAAATTATTTTTATACCACTTCTCAATAAATATATCTAAGAAGGTCTCCATCATTGACCTCTACTCCATCTGATAATTTGATGACGAATCAATTACTGATTTTGTAGCCTAATGGAGAGGTCTTATCAACCAGTTATATTTCTCTTTACCACAAACTAAGTTTATTAAACTTTTATATCAAGATTGTGCTAAACACATCACCCCTACTCTATAGGTTCAAACCTTTAGAACCTTTGACAAGGATTTCACCATGGCACACAAACTAGAAATTAGAGCCATATATGAGGGGAAGTTGAAACTAAAAAGTAAAAAATCTATCTTTAAATCTAAGGATCCTTCCCCATCCAAAAACACCAACCAATATAACCACCCTAACACCAAACCAAAGTCAAACACAAACATGGTTGTCCTTAAAATTGCTCCACCTCTAGTTGTCAACCAACCCAACCCAACCAACTCCTCTAACTCCTCCAATCATTAAACTTGAAATCAAAACTAGGATACTCCAAAACAATACACTCCATATAGGGGAGTCATATGCTTATGTTTTATACAAGTTTCTCAAATCCAACATCATACAACTTTCCCCTATTAAACCTCCCAAACAATTTGATGCTTCTTTCCCTTTGCCTAGTTGGTACAATGAGAGTGATCTATGTGCTTTCTACTATGTCATTGGACATGACGTTAGTAGGTGTAACACCTTCAAAACCATTATCTAAAACTTTATTGATAAATTAGAACTTGTATTAGATAATCCAAATACACCCTTGAATCAGTCACTCAACATCTTTTAACAATCTTTTCCTAGTTATGCCCACTCTATCCACCATGACGACAACAAACTAGAATCATCTCATACTCATGAGGTCCATACAATCATTGTAATTATCACTGAACTTATCATTGAAGAAACCATTGCCTCAACTACCTCTTCCTCCACTCCACTTATTGAAGTGGTAGAATTACCCCCCATTTATTTGGATACCCAAAAAAGGGTATTATGCATCTCCTTTCCTTCATTTAATGAGGTAAGGGACTTACCTTCCTCCCCTATTATGGAATGACCCACTCTCTCTTTGGAAACCATTCCAAAAGGAGAGATCACCTTATCTATTCCTTCCATGGAGGAAACATCCTATTGAATCTTGAAACCTTTCATCAAAGATAAAGGTGATGAAACCATTCCCTTACTTCAACCTATAAGCCTAATCTTTGAATCTGATGCCCAAGGAAATAAAACAATTTACAAACCCTTCTCTATATTTATCTAAAGCCTAGAATCCTCTTCTCAACCAAATATGGATCGAGCCACCTTTTGGCACCATCTTGGGCTCCCCTATCAAAACAATCATAAACTTTTTACCTCACTATCATCCACCCCATATTTAACCACACCTACCCTTAAACCTATCATCACCTCAACTCCTTTATCAAATACCTCTCCCTCCAAAACCATGGGGGAACTATCCAAATCACCTTCATCCAAAATTATCAAATAACCTTACGCCTCTTTAATCAAACCTATCAAGAACATAGGGATACTTCTTACTCCTAGCCTTATCCACCCATCTTTGAAGTTGGATTTAAACCCATATAATCCACCAAATAAAACCTTAACCAAACCCACTAAAAAGGTAGAGCCACCCAAACCCCCATCTAGAACCTACACCATATCACCTACTTCCCTCTTACCTTCTATCTTAGGACCCCATCCTTCTTCCATCTTAGGAGTTCATCCTTATATCAAGAAGGTGAATCCTCCAAAAACTTCCCAAATTAAACTTTCTCCTTTTATCTTGGATTTAACTAACCCCTCCAAATTATCAAACTCCCCATAATTATTAACCAAAATATCTACCTCTAGGTACCCACATATCTCCAAAATGTTATTGTCTCAAGCACCCACATCCAAATCTTTCACTTATAAACCTTCTACCTCAAAACCAACCAACACCATGTAATCACAATCCAACCCACCTACCAAAACAATTCTTCCACCCATAAATTTTTTGGTGAAGCCTACTTCTATAAAGGCTCCCACCCCAAAAACCAAAAGCCCATCACCCTTAACACCTTTGCTCAAATATTATTCAACCATTTCACAAAGGTTGTTACCAAATCCTTCCTTAAAACTAAAACCTATCAAATCCTTTGACCCTTATAGTCTTAAACCATCTTGGTTCAATGATAGTGTAATATTCTCATACCATAGAACACCTACACATAACATAAAGAACTGCAAATCTCTCTAAACACTTATCCATAGCTTATGGGATGAGAACAATATGTTAACAAATAAACTTTTATTAATACTATTATCAACCTGACCACCAAATGAACATATCCAACACTTACCAACTTCTGCACTCTCATCTAAGAGTGAGGAGGAACCAAATCAACCTTTTATCCTAATGCTTCCCCTCATCCACACCATCCATATGGTCACCTAATCTTGAGCCCAAAAAAAGGATAAGGGAAAGGCCAAAGTGTCCATTCCATGGACATATCCTTCCACCCCTCAACCTTCTAACCAGACTCAATCACCTTCACCTTCACCTTAACCAAAACCCAAAATATCCATTTTGGGTGCCTCTCCCTCTAACCCTTCTAAATCTATCTAGAAAGTAGTTCTGAAACAACTTCACCAGACATCAGTGAAGATGAGCTTATAATAAATAATCAACACCTTTCCCCATTACTGACAAATACTGATAGAAGCCTTGTAATCTATAGAGGTCTAACTCTAAGACCCTTAACCTCTTATAGCCTTTGTTAGAGCTCTTCAACTTTCCACCTTTATCACATTCAAGGATTCAAAAATACATTTTGTTCATCATAAAGATATAGATCCTCCCCTCTTCATCACTTTATACATTAGTCAAACCCACATCAAAATGGTGATGGTTAATGGGGGAGCTAGTATTAATATTATCTCCTCTCATGCTTATGAAAAAATTCAACTACCAAAGAATATCATATTAGATATCGTAGTAGTCCTTTATTCGTTTAATGATACTATGACCATAACCTTGGGGACATTCATCCTCCACATCTGCTTGGGACCTTTCATTCTTCTAGATCTCTTATACATCATATAAAGTGAGTTCTAATATAATGTCTTACTTGGATGCCCTTGAATCCACTCCATGATTTATGTCCCATCCACCTTGCATTGATGTGTCAAGTTTGAACATGAGGGTTAGGTTGTCACTATACAAGCTGACCCTAATCCTTTCACATATTTCAACATGACATATGGACCCAATGATATTATTCTTCCTCACTCATCCACCTAACCACTGACCAACAATAACTCCACCAATACCATTGACAAAGCTTTAAATAACTCATCTATCCCTTCTCTAATTTCCATAGAGGACCCCTTGGAACCTATGATCTAATGTCTCTCACTAGGAGAGTATCATATTTTGGCCTTATATGCCCACCCTAATTTTGAAGAGTATGGGAATCTTGACCATAATCCTATTTATGATCCTAATATTAGAACTATCACTCCTTTCAAGATTCCCAACCACCAAACAAATTTTATCTATGGTAGACTTGATCATCTTCTTCTTGCTTCCTCCACCACCTTTTCTACTTGACTATTTACTTTAATTTACTGCTATTTAGACAAATCAAAATTTTCTAAATTGTACCTTCATAGATGTGGCTAGAAGGGATTCAACCTCATCTATTAAGAACATGGATCCCATGAGTTACCTTTGATTAAAACCTAGAAACCTCATGAGTAATTTGGCCTTGGGTTCATCCCACCAGAAGAACCCACTGATTCATGTAAACCCATCACCACCATTAATGAGGACATTCCATCCTTACCAACCCCATCTCTTTCAAAGTCTAAGGATTTCATAAAAATCCTATCTAACTTTTTTTTAGTCAATACCATTAGTTTAGGTCCCCTAACCTATAACAAGGGTGGAAAAACTAAAACTTTTCCTCTGATTCATCTTTAAATGGTAGAAAATTATTCTCCTAGCATCCACACCATCCAATGTCAAGATGATGATTCTATTCTCACCTATCTTGGTGTAAGGGATTATTCTATCCATAAATCTATTACTCCTAAAAACCAAACCATGTTGAACAAATCCACTATCAATGTCAAATTAGATACTCAATATAAGCTTACATTATAAAGATTGGTCAATCCTTACATTCATTAGAGCAATAGGGTTACACTTCCTTTGTGATCAAATCATAGAATTTGATTGGTCCTATCAAGATATGTCTATAATTAACCCTTCCATATCTCTACACAACATCATCATCCATCCCAATGCTAAGCTTGTTAGGCAAAAGATTCATAGGATGCACCCTCATATCACCCTTCTAGTCAAAGAAGAGCTTCAACACCTCTTGTCTATTGACTTCATCCAACCCATTAACTATCCCCAATGGGTTTCCAATATAATTCCCTTCACTAAACCCATAAGGTAACTTCACCTCTATGTTTACTATCATGACCTCAACCTCACTTATCCAAAGGATGACTTCCCTCTACTTAACATCGACCAACTTATTGATCTTATAGCTGACCATGAGATGTTATCTCTCATGCATGGTTTTTTGGGATATAATTAGATCTTGATTTCCCTCAATGATCAACACAATACTTCTTTCATCACCCCATGGGGAACCTTCTACAATAGGGTCATGCCTTTTGGTCTGAAGAGCACTGAAGCAACCTACTAGAGTGCGACGACCTATATCTTCCATGATCTCATCTATGAAATCATAGAGGACTATGTAGATGATCTCTTTGGGAAATCCAAATATCACAAGGATAATCTATAAGTTCTAAAAACTATCTTTGAGTACCTAATCTATTTCCATGTCCAACTCAACCCTAAGAAATGTGTTTTTGGGGTCTTTTCTAGAAATATTCTTAGCTTTATTGTCTCTCTTCAAGGAATCAAAGTATACCCTACCAAAGTTAGAGTGGTCCTCAACATGTCACCTCAAACCCACCTTAAGAAACTCTGTATATTATAGGGGAATATCCAATCCATCTATCATTTCATCTCTTAGTTATTAGATAGATCTCAATCCTTTCATCATCTTCTAAAGAAAGATACATCTTTTAAGTGGATTAAGGACTATCAACATGCCTTTGATTCACTCAAACAATACCTTCTTTCTCCACCCATTCTTATCCCTCCTAAAGAGGACCAACCTTTCTACTTTTATATCTCTGTCACTGACCATTCCTTAGGGGAAATGCTTGCTTACCATGATGAGTAAGTTATCTACTATATAAGTCAAACACTTATAGAGTATGAGACTTGATACACCCATACCAAGAAGCTATGCCTCACCATAGTATTTTTGGTTTCCAAAATTCATTATTACCTCCTCAATCATAAAAACTTTATCATCATTAATACCAACCTACTCAAGTACACGCACTCTAAACCATACCAAAACCAATGTATGGCCAAGTAGCTCATGCTCCTAGCTAAGTTTGACCTTGAGTTCTTCTAGAATGATCAAAGGGCAAGTCATTGCCAATAAATTAGTCAAATCTCCTTTGCTATACAACCAACCACTCCACTTGTTTTTATGGATGAGACAATCATGACTCTTTTTTAAAAGGATGTCACACACCAAATGCCCATGTTCTTCAATAAATAAAAGAGATAATATAGTGGGGGAATTAGAATTATTCTCATTCCCCTTAATGGTGAACCTCTTCCTCTTTATTTTAAACTTGATTTTGAGTGTACCAATAATGTGGCTAAGTATGAATCCCTAGTAATAGGTATCCAAACCACTCTAGCCTTGGGAGTTAAGATGATTAGTGTATTTGGTGATTCCCAACTTATGGTCAACCAGATCAATGGATCCTACCAATATAAGAATGATGTCTTGCAATAATAAAAATACCTAGTAGATGTATTACTATCATAATTTGATCATTACCTTATCCAATCTATTCTATGATCTACCAATAAGTTAGTGGACACAATGGCTTCCTTTGCTTCCTAGATCCCATTTATGCCTTCCAATTATAAACTCTTTATCACCATTCATTGATTTATCACACCCTCTTATATCCAATCCAACCTCCCTACCATTTATAATGTGGAGGAATCTACATCAGACATTTAGTATGAGCAAACCTTTGACTACCTCATCCTTAACATCATTTCTTTCAACCTCTCTAAGAATGCTCGAAGAGCCTTTGACTAGATTACCTCTCATTATACCATACTAGGGGGAATACTTTACAAACATGGTTTTGATGGCCTCCTTATCAATGTCCTACATAGTCACAAAACCTCTCACGCTATCAAATAAATGCATGATGGCATATGTGGGGGACACTTTAGTGGTCTATCTGTTGATAAAAGTATCCTTCACTTTGGCTACTATTGGCTGGCCCTCAACGAAGACTGCTATGATTATATGAAGAAGTGTTTTAAATGTCAACAGCATGCTAATTTAAGTCACACACCAACCCATGGCCTTTAATTATCCAATATACTACTCATTTCACTTTTTTGAATTTATAGCATAAAGGGGGAAATGTAATCACCTAAAAGTGGTATTTGAATGATAAGAGTGCTACTTGAGACTACCTATTCCTAGATTAGCCCTATACCTATCTTAGATCCTATTATCACACTTTATAGCATTTGTGTGGGCCACATGCATACTTAATTAGCTCCAAAACAATCCTAGACCCTCATTTCACAATCTTGGCCCTTCATGCCTAGTGTTCTACTAGCTGGACATTAATGCCACATTAATGACACTAGAGCCACTAACACTAGTTTCCCTAAAATGGTGCCTATGTTCAACAAATATAATTTCAAATGTAAAACCCTCCTAAGGTATACGTAAGAATATTTTATTATCTAAAAAAGAAATAAAATACTATAAATACATGAATTTTATCCCTCTATCCACTAGATGGAAATTAGACCCAAAATGCCTATTCAAACATGAAACAAGTTAAGCAAAATGAAGGTTATTCATCCTTAATCTACCCTACTTTTGCATAATAAAATATACAACTTCCCTAAGATTGGATTTTTTAGATTTTTGATCTCAAGCACACTCAAGGAATCCAAAGCCACTATCATTCTAGTATCAGTTGCACATACACCAACACTTATCTGGGGAGACCTATATTGGGATTGATTCCTTGTCAAAGTATTGGTATCTAGGCAACTCTCTTCATAGAAAGGTGTTGGGGATGCCCAAATTATCCTACTAACAAACACACTTTTCAACTCATGCCTTAATTTCATGGAGGATTAGGGTTTACATCATAAATTAACTATTACAAGCATAATACAGAGTTCTAAACTTCATGTATGTAGGAATAAAACCTAGAAACATAAACGTAAGTGCACCCAAAATTTTGGGGCAATCTTACATAGAGGACATAGTGCCATTATTAGGACATTAGAGCCACATGGTGCCCTTGTCTAAATGTAGTGTTATTATCTAGGAGGGGTTCTAATATAAGGATCTAGTTGATGACACTCATACATGTTCCTATCTCCATTTACATCACTCATATAATCTATATGAGCTATTTTCTAGATAAGTCTTTATTTACACATATTTATTACTATTTTTAAAAATTCAAAGTTAATAAATATCTATAAAAAATAAGTGGTTATTTTATGCATATTATTTCCCTAATTTAGACCACTCAACCCTTTGATCAAACATAGTATTTACATTAGTAAAACCCTAATAGGTTAAAATAGAAAACATAAATCTTATTTTACAAAGGGCATATGCCCTTTGAAAAAAACCTAAGCCTATTTTACCTTATCTCAGTGTGAAGGTAAAAGGGCATACACCATTTTTAGCAAAGGGTGTACATCCTTTTTAAATAAGGGCATACACCTTTTTTGAAAAGGGCATATGCCCTTTTCTCCAAAAAGGGTGTATGTCCTTTGTAGATTAAAAAAGGTGTATACCCTTTTTAAAAAAAGATGTATGCCCTTTAAAAAAAATTATTTCTATCTCAAAATATTAAAACCATTTTTAATTCTTCCCTCTCTTGCTTGGATTTTCTCTCATTTTAGAAGGCAAAAAAAAGGGTGTGAGTGTTTTAGCATTCATTACATCCTATAAACTCAATTGGGTATTTCAATCACAATCTCAGGTAATTTTTTTATTAAATTTTGATTTCAAGTTTTACATTTATATGTACTATATGTTTAGGGTATTCAAATAAAATGTGTATTTCTCTTGATTTCTTGAACAAAACATTTATTTTTATAAATATAGATACAAAATTTTATAGACCCATTACCTAAAGAAAATGTTGAATAAAATCATGATTAAAATCCCTAGCATTTTGACTTCATAGAATAAGAAGCTCAATTAAATATGAACAATATAATTCAAAGAAGTAATAAATCAAAATTATTATCAATAGCCTATGTGATTCTTGAAGTCATAGTACACTAAATTCACTTGCCATTACATTGGAGGTCATTTCAACAAAGCAGAAAATGTTACTTCCCAACTTGATGTAATGTTAAATCAAAGACAGGTTTTGAAATAATATTATTTTGATAAATTGACATACAAGTATATTAATAAAAAAGATTAAAAAAAGTTTGTGCATTATTTCGTAAGCCTAGAACCAATGAACCACCACCAATGAGTTAAAAACACATTAACATTGATTGGTATGTTAATGCAGAGATTCAAAAAAAAAAATTGGGATAGATGGTGGATGGTGTTTGATGACCCTCCATGAAATAATAATGAGGTTCCATTACATTTTTTAAGAAAACTTTATTTTGAGTTTATTCTACAAGAAATCCTAAATTGTTTTGACATGAAGGCATCCCAAGGTAGGGGAAGTGGGTCCTTATATTATAGACCTCATGCCAAAGGGGACCAAAAAAGCCAAAACTAAGTTCAAATAAATAGAAGGAAAATAACACATAATTATATCCCTAAAATCTTGCATTAGGTAATTAATACTCTCACATAGGTTATGATTAACCATGGGATGCATAAACTAAAGAGTTATATGTAGGATATATGGGTGGCACATCTAGTAGTGTCCCTCCTACTATTGGTGCTAGTGCCCCTCCCACTATTAGTGTTAGTGTTTATCCTACTAGTAGTGGTATAGATAGTAGTCATCATACAATTCATATACATCATTGCATGTCATGTGGGAGGAAGTGTATTCAACCTCCTATTCAAGTTAGACATACATGATTTACATCTAAAAATATTATAGGCACACATGTTGATATTATACATACATTTGTATAGCACACTACTACATAGTGTTATATGTAATTGATAATTATTTCAACATAATACACACTACTATAAAATAATATATTACATCCATAGTTTCTTCAACACCTCATGACACTAACACACTAGACTATATGCCATATGTAGTTTATTTAGGACCTTAGGACACTAGCATGATAGTGTATATGGAATTTATAGTTACTCTAGCACCTTAGGACACTAGAATGCCAAAGTATATGTCATTTTTAGTTACTTCACCACCTCTCATAAGCACACATCTAGTTATGTAAGGATTATTTTCTTCACCATTTGTATTTGATATAATGTTTTTATTAATTATAGTTTGTTTTTGTATGCAAAGGAATATTAAGTTTATATTTTATTATATGTTTACTTAATTGAATAATATTTGACTTCTTTAATTCATTTCTTGTATAGACAATCATCGATATCTTAAGTACCTCAACTCACATTCTAATATGAAGGCTACAATTATCACTATGAACCCTACACGCAGGTTGGGAAAGTAAATTACATCAAGTTATTATATATTTTTAAATATGTTGTGTACAATAGAGTTTTAATATAGAAGGAATATTTTCTATCTCTCTCTCTCTCACTCACTCTCTCTCTTTATGTACAAAAGGAATAATTTTGATTTATATTCAAATAGGTTTAGTTTTATTTGATTTGTAATTTACATCTTTCATATTTCTTTTTGATTTTATATATGATGAGAGATGTTATGGGTACCATATATAGATCATAATAACATTGATTGATGTAGTTTTATCTAAAGATGTAGTGTCTCCCCAACAACACTAATTTAGAGACAGATTCATGAAAACATAATTATTTTAAATATTTAAGTAATGATACTCTATATCATATTTATATTTGTATGCACATATATATTTAACCCTATATATATGCTCCATTATATTCTCAATTCTAAATATATTCATGGATGTGTATCTCAAGACAATAAATTATGTGGCATGTGGTGAGTCTAGAATCACCTTGTTGAAGAAAATGTTCTTAGAAACTATAATGCATTAAAATTTACATTTTATATTTTATGTATGTACCATAATGATCTAAAGTTTTGGTAGATATATTTGGCCCTTGACATGTTGATAGGAGACTCTTTCCTATTATGAATCATAAAACACCCTCAATTATAAATTTATGGTGATGACATGTAATTTATTTGGAGGTAATGAGAAACATGATAGATATTTGTTATGTTATGGGTAGTTGTAGGCACAATCTATTTTGTATGCTAATATAACCCACATTGTATGCCTATATGGCACATTTTTATGTATATTATGGTGTTGGTGTAGGTTTTTATCCTTCCATGGGTTTTTCCTACCCTTATGTTATTCACCTTGTTAGGTGGATATTAAGTTCCTATTGGTATTTATGAGGTCATTATGACATCGTCATGATGTCATCATGCACTTTTGAGTGCATGGGGTCACAAAGTGAGTGGATGGGGTCATCTATATCACTTGGTCCCCTAAGTGCCTAGCCACTTAGGTCACTTTTACACTATGTTTCCTTAGTGCTCTCTCCACACATAGTGGAGGAGCCCATATAATCACCTTGGTTGGTTGAATCATCCTACACTCAACCTACCTATTTAAGGACATGTCATCCTTTGTATTCATAGTGGAATATGATGGATATTTGATCTAATTCTTTTGAAATATTCTCTCATGGATGGTTTTAATTGTTTTAAGCTATGTGATGTGTGATTTCTTGACTTGTGTGATCACTTCACCATGGCCATTTATTGATACAAATATCTTGGAAAATTATCACATGGTATCAAATTGTAATTTGTGTTCATGACTATCTAGTTTATTTCCTTGTTTAGTTTCATTTTAGAATCTAGAGATTATTTACATATATTATGATGTAATTTTTTAGTGGGTTTAAAAAAATTAGGAGTCATTTTTGAAATCTCAAAAACATTAAGATTTTTTAAAAAGAGGGTATTATTATTTGTAGGATGTGTTTTTAATACAAGTTTGGTTCTTTGTAAAGGTATTTTTGCATTAAGGAAATATCACGGCCTACAACTATCTTTACACTACTTACTACAAGATTCCATCCATCCTCACACCCCTGATCTAAAATTCCACAGCCTACTACATCCTTCTAAAACCCCCACATCAACCTTAGAGATCCACACACTACTAATACTAGCTCTCACAACCTGATCATATGGTCAATGACTTCATTTGGTTTGGTCTCCACCAAGGTAGCTATGCCAACCTCTAATTCAACCTCCTTTAACAAATGACATTTCACATGTAGATCTACATTTTTTAGTACCTAATGATGGAATTTCACATGTAGATTGGCATTTTGGTCAACTTGCCAATGGTGTTTTACTTGATGACATTTTGAAGATCCTATTTGGCTTGCTAATGGTAGCCATTAAGTCTTTTTATAACAAAACACTCATTGGTGACCTCCACCTTCATTCATGGCATCATCCCACCTTCCAAATGATGCTTAAAACTTGTGTTACTTCTCCTTATAGGCCTATATAATAACATTGGTGGTAACCTATAATTTACAACAAGCCTAAGTTCTCAATTATCATTTCAAAACTCAGGCTAAATTAGGAGGTGTCACATCACTAGTTTTTAGAATGGTCAGTACCTAAACTTATTAAAGATGTTAGATCTTAAGAGAGCTCAACCAAATTAGGTGTCATATCACCAGATATTATAGTGGCCAGTCCCTAGACCTATCAAAGGTGTCAAAGTGTAGGATATCCCAACTGAATCAAAAAGAACCATGTCACCTAATTATCAGAGTAACTATTCCCCAAACCTATCAAAGATATTAGAGCCTGGGAGAGCCCAGTTGAATGAGACCTTAAAAAATTTAATGCATGTTTATTATTTTTTAAATAGCTCAATTTTTTATTGCTTTAAGAGGAATTTTTCTTATAAAGTTAACATAGGGGCAAGTGAAAGGATTGGCTAAGACTTGTAATTACTAAGGAGAGGTCACTAGTTTAATTTTGGTTCCATCATTTGGTTATAAGGCCATGTTTCTTTTATCAGCCTTAGTGTATTTGAATTTGGTGCAAATTTAATTAAAATGGACCTTAATCATGGGTACTTGATATTGTAATAAATTTTGATTGGTAACTCAGAATTGAGTATCATCATATTTAAAAGTCAATATTTTTCATTCTCAATCTATTAGTTTCATTTATATTGTAATTACACTAAAATTATAAAGTGCCAAAATTGGGGATTTTTTCCTAAATCAACATCTATTTTGGGAGAAATTTTTTACTTCTAGTGTACTTTATCTTGAGTGTTAAAGACCAAAAGGTGAGGACTAATTTGACAGGTGGTTTTATCCCCTCATAACAACATTTTATATGTTTTGTTGAGTTTTATACATGGATGTATTGTCATTTGAGTCTGTCATCCATTTATTGAGACATGCATTTTTAGTTATGTACTATTTTCTCATACCTATCTTGATGTATTGTTGATTGAGTTTGATGTCCTCACATTGAGCATGTTTTAAATTACAAACATAGGGGGGTCACTATTGATTATCTTGAGAAGATTGTTGTGGGCCCTACATGATCTCTTGTTCTCATTCAGATTTTCATGACTATTACCTATGCCTATTTAGTGATTACTTTCATAGAATACTATTGTATTCTTATATGCATTGTCAGCAAATCTTGACATTGATTTTACAATGCATTTTCCATTGTGCACTAATTTATCTTATTTAATTGGACTCATTTTTGGTGTAGTAAGAAATCTATATCTAGAACGTGCACTATTACTCTCAGTTGTGGTCATATCAACTTCACTTGAGAGATATCAGATGAGGAAGGTTGAGTATACATCAATGATCCTTCTTAGAAAGGCCAATTATGATTTATGGTGTGATTACATAAAACACTTGATCACACACAAGAATTGTATTCCATTAATATATGGACATACTCCTACACCCATTGATCTTATTTAGTTTGATAAGTGGGCTAGTACTTGTGACAAGGATTTTTACACTCTATTAGTACATGTTTCCATGGATCTTCATTGCCATGTGGAATATACAAATATTCTCCAAACTATTTGGAGGATCCTAAAAAGTTTTTTTAGGGTTGCTATTGAGACTTACATCACTCCTCCTCTACTTCATATAATCTCTTCAGAGATTGTCATACTCTCTCCTCCTACTTCTATTTCCTATGATGAGACATTCATCATGGAAAATGATCTTATTTATATCAATCCCCACTATAGGATGAGATTATAATAGAATTTAGTTGTCTCATTGCAGATTATACATCCATTTCTATGTATATTTTTTCTCCAGAGCCTTTATAGACTTACCTTTTGAAGGGCTTTACTAATTTTAGTGAAATTATACACATTGAGATCATTGATGACTCATATGTTCCTTTGGATATTCATATTACAGATCTATGTGCTTCATCTTCAATATCTTATTCAATTTTGATGGTTGTTAAGCTTTACTCTCCTCTTCACATGGACATTCTTTCAATGAATATTCCATGTGTATCTTCTTCTCTAGCTATTCTCTCCCCTTCATTTTATGCTTCTTAATTTCCATCTTCTATAGTTAATCCTATGGTACTTGATCATAATCTGAAACATTTGAGCATTAATTGGGATAAATTTAATCATTTTCTAGAAATCTACATCATGATTCCTACTTGCATGCCACTTAAGTGGGAATTCAATAGTTTAATTGCTCATGGTTTCTTTATTTTGAAAGAAATAAATAATATTTGTTGTAGAGGGACCTACTACAACATTCACCATGTGAAATTATACACTTACCTTCTCTCTTTTCTTTGTGGAGGTGCACATCCTTCATGATTTTTTGGATATTAGGGATCATCACTTTTTACTTAGAGTGATGACTACTTCAGCATCATCTTTTTGGGGGTTCTTTTATTTTCCTCTTTTTTTCTCTCTTTTAGGGGGGAGGTTTTTTCCCATCAAGTTTTTCCCTTTTACTCCATTTTTTGAGATTTGCATTATAATTGGGTACCTTATCAAGCCTAGTTACTAGGACCCAATTCTATTACCCTTCTAAGCTATGCTTAAGGGGGGAAATTTTTCACCTTTGCATGGGTTTTTCCTACCCTTTTGTTATTCACCTTTCTTATGTTGATATTATGTCTTTATAGGTGTATATGAGGTCATTATTACATCATCATGATCTCATCATACACTTATGAGCATATAGGATCACATAGTGAGTGGATGGGGTCATCTATTCCACTTGGTCCCCTAAGTGCCTAGTCCACTCAGGTCACTTTTCCACTATGTTCCCTTAATTCTCTCTCCACCCATAATGGAGGAGCCCATCCACTCACATTATCTAGCTGAGTCATCCTACACTCAACTTGCCTATTTAAGGACATGTCATCCTTTGTATTCTATGGTGGAATATGGTGTAATAAGATGGATATTTTTGCTAATGCTTTTAAAATATTCTCTCATGGATGGTTTCAATTGATTTTAGCTATGTGATGTGTGTTTCCTTGACTCACATAATCACTTCACCATGGCCATTCATTGATATGGAAATCCTAGAAAAATCTCACATATGGTAAGATTGTATCCCAAATGGCATATTTTGATTTCATTCTAAAATAATTTAGATACAAATACATTTTATTTGACATATATATGTGAATCATACATTGTTATAATTTGTGTATACATATTTACTTATTATATGCCATTATTATTTTTTATTACCTACGTGTTATCCTTCTCAAAAGTATTGATAAATGAAGAAGTTTTCAATCATGGTTATGGTAATGAAAATATAGTTCAAATATTTATCTTTCATAAAATTGATGTACTAATGTTATAATGAACATAATGAACTTATTTTATTGTGCACATATGTGTTTTGATTGTTGATCTATGTGATGTTTTTTTAACATTATCTTAGTTTTGATTAAAAAATAAAGAAGTAAATAAGCTATATTAATGTCCCCAAATGATCAAAACTAGGTCAATGGGACTAAAGGAAACAACCATTAGCAATATAAAGTTCTAGGAAGAGATAATTGTTGTCAATCAGGAGTGAAACCCTTGTGAGAGGGTGTGCCTCTTCCCACTCTTATTAAAAAATGGAACCTTTAAAAAGTGTGGGTGATTTTGAAATAGAGATAATATCCAGATTGAGGGTTGGTTCCTTAGATGCACTCACTTAAGTTGATTCTAATCTTACTAACTACTGATTTCATGACTAAGGGAAAGGGTGAAGGGATAGTGATAGAACTAAAATTGACATAAAAAATTGAAATAAAGGTGATGCACCAATGTTTGTTATCACTTATGCCTATAATTGACACTCTTAGAAAGTAAATCAACTTGTACACATTCAATTCAATTCAAGTATATCACTTTTATAATAGTGTTTCATATAAAGGTCTTAGTAATTCTCATTCATAACATAAAAGGAATAAAGGTTTGTTGAATTCACTTCCAAATTAGGACTAAGATTGAACCTAGAAATTTAATATGACCTATAGAAAATCATATATGTTGTATAAAGGTATAAAAACTAGACATTAACATATGAAAACCACTTATTCACTAGGTTATGTTAATGGAAATCACACATACACTTCACATAGCAACCTAAAAATGTACGAAACTAGCTTCTTATTACTTCAAAAGGTGAAATACAAAATTTTGATAGAATTTAAGCATAGCCAAAGCATAATGTGATGATTACTACTTGAAAATAAGATACAAATAGAAAAAAGAGTAGGAGATGGGAGACAAAACAACCCCAAAATAGGAGTAACTCACTTGCCTTCACACCCTTCAAATCCTATATAGTAGTCCCTAAGTATTCTATTTCTTTCCCTTTATAAAAAGGTATAGGGGTAGAGGTGGAATTGCTTGGATGGCTTGAAAAGGTCATGATCATTTATTTCTAAATTTTGACCCATACAAGCACCTATATTTTTAATTGCATACCCTATATCATTGATTACATGTCTTCCTTGATGAAGATGTTACCTCCTTGAAAATAGGCCTTTAAGTCACATTTGAGTCATCTATTGACTCCTTCAATTCTCTCATTTATCATGCCTCTATATTTATGTGGGGATATCATAAGGCTCTTGAAGCTCCTTTAACATTTTTAACTTGACTTGGCATAGTAGAAGGAGAAGGTTTTCCTAGGATAGTTGAGGAATCTTTCGACCAATTAGACCCTTCTTAAAACTAACCTCTATTAGCAGAGGTTCTTAAGTTTCACTAGAACATGTTAATTATGGGGATAGGGTGTACAAAGTGACTCAAAAATATTACAGAGAGGTTTAATCAATATTTGGAATCCATAAATAAGGTTTATAATAGATAAATATACTAATCTAAAGGTTTAACGCATGATGTAAATACTTATAGACAAAGAAAAGGATACATCCAAATAATTGAAGGAAATAAACATTAGAACATTGGAAACTCTATGATTATACCAATAAAGAACACTAATACTTATAATTTAAATTAAGAGCTTTAATATCATATATTATAATAAAGAAAAACCTTATAGATCAATGTCTAGTTCTATCAAAATGCTATGCAAAATCTTTATGTGGATAAAATTCAATATTTTATTACTTGCATACATATTAGAATTAACATAATCATCAACCCTTATATTAAATTCATTAAAAATACTTATAGGTACGATTTCCTATAGTTGTAACTTCTAGAGTCACCATGATGAAAACATATTTCCATATCACATTCAATGGAATCCTGACCAGCATGGAGATTACCATAACAATTATTAAAAACTTGCAAATAGAATACAATTAGAATTACCACAGGATGTTCTTTTACATATAGACAATTTTACATTTACCATTTATTATAAACACTTTCTCATATTTAAAAGGTTGTCTCATCATGAGATAATGTCATAGAGTGAAGCCAAACAAGTACAGAGAAAGGAGCCAAAGATAGAAGTACATAGGACTTCGTAAAAAACACTTAAGGTGATAATAAACCAATTTTCACCCCTTATACACTACTTAGCTAACCTTTCAAGTGTTCAACTAATTATCCTAATAGACTATCTCCCTTTTAGGTTTTCAATAGACTAGCACTTTATAATACTATATAAACTTGCTAAATATAAAATATATGGATGAAAATTACAAATTTTTAGAACCTACACAAGCATCATTTGGTAGGTGGAGGCATCTTCCTACATTGAAGAAGCTATTACAGTTGGCTAGGGGGAACAATCTAAGTCTCATCGATGAGTGATGAAATGCTTGCATCTATGATAGCCAAATTATCCTTTTAATATTTCCAATTGAGTAGAGCTTTTTGATCACTATGCAAAATACCATGTAAAGGCACTTGATTTTCAATCAACTAGTGAATATTGGTATCAACCATCCCAAGCAAAGTATACTTTACCATATGAACTTTGGAAGTGATTTCACCATGGAGCTAAACTAACTTATCAATATGTCATTGTGCCTACACATTGGTAAAAGGGTTGTAGAATTTTTTTTTATGCCAAGTCTATAGATTATGCATTACAATATCTCATGCACTAAGTGAGGTTTGGAGGGTAGCATCCATGGTAATAGGATTGGCATTTAGTGTATTGAGATAAACATGTGTGAAGGTAGTTGTATAAAATTTAGGCTATGCATTGGTCTAAATTATATCCAACTACTTCTTCTAGTGAAGTAGCTAATGTGTGATGTGTAAATCTTGAGTGCGAGCAATATCAATAGTGGTTTGGTACTCAACTAACATCTCATAGAGTATTTATATTTCATATTTAATGACTTTCACCTTATATATGATGCATAATTCATTGAAAGTTTCCTAGTTAGTGGTGAGATTATTAAGGAGAATGACAAGTGTATATTTGTTTGGAAATGAAGGATCCATGATTAACTAGGTTTACAAATCAAGACAGGTATCCTCAATAGTCTTTAGAGCAATATCCAACTACTCGATGATGGAAAAATTTGTGTCTTTAATCTGCTTAACTTGCTTCTTCAATTCAATCACCTTCTATGAAATGAACTCATGAAATGTAGTATCACCTTCAATCTACATCAATAATGGTAGTTGAGAAACATCCAAGGATGCTTTGGTAGTGATAGAAGTCAAGGTAAGGTGTTTGATAGAGGTACTCATAGCTGTCATGCATAAAGAGGAGATGGGTAGAGAGAATATAGTATGCCAAGTAAAAGTGGCCAACACATCCCACAACCAAATATTAGACAAGCTCAAGGAAGCACTATCATACTACAAGTTAACCAAAGTGTCTCATAACTATGGTTGAATTGGCTCATGAGATGGTAGTATGGGAATGGAACTCAAGAAATTTATCATATATGGAACCATCATAATAGTGGATTGAACTTCCTCAACATATTTCTTCATAGAATCCTCCTATTCCCAGTTGAAAACATCCACTTGCACATGCTTGGCATATTTTACCTATGTTCTTTATTAGGCATCATCCTTTGCTAGTTTATCACCCTCTGCTACTTGCACCTTATGCTACCATGCTTAGTCTATGACCTACTATTGTAATTACTCCTACATAAGTTGGGTCTTCTTTAGATCCTTAACAATGTCCACCTATTTGCATTACACTTCCACTATAACATCCTTGTGATATTAAATGTTTGTGAGCTATTGTTGTTGAGTGTGTGTAATAGCTATAGATTCCTATTACAATTTAGTCTTATCATATTCTTCTTATTTTTGGTAGATGGCCTTAGCATCCATGGCTTGAATGTGAGTGGCTTCTTCCTTAGCCTTTTGCTAAACTTCCTCCTATTTTTGATGTGTAGTTTCTTCCTTATATTGAAGCTTGGTCTTAGCCTTACACTTTTCTTCTTAGCACACATGATGCTCAATTGCTCCCTATGCTTCTTCACGTATGACTTATTATTTTTTGATAGTCTAGGTATCTAGTGTGACTTTTTATATATTACTCATAGCCTATTTAGAATTAGATGAAGAAGAGATAAGTATAGCTATTTGCACTTTAGCCTGAGAAACCTTCCCCCTAAAAACTAGGTGTCTTTTGAGTTGGGGAGGTGAAATATCCTACACATACAGTGATTTTATCATAAGTTCTCCAATAACATGTGTAGGAACTAGTGAAATGTTAGCCACAAATTGTCAAAGGCTACATGAACTCAACCTATGTTAGAATATTTGTTTTGGGGGACTCATTTCAATAGATTTAGACTAGGATGGACTCATAGTTGATCTTCCTACCTCAAACAATTGCTAGATTTGATGCATCTTGGATTCTTCAACCATCATACCAATGATGATAGAGGCTAGGCAAGGGGATAACTCAACCCAAATATTCTCAGGCACTTTGTTCCACACCTAGATGGTTCATACCACCTTTTAGAAGTAATATTTTTATTCTTCCCTCTCATAAAAGGCTCTATCCATATTGACCATCATCATCTTATATACCTACTACTCATTAGTGCCCAAATGTGATAAATCATAGAGCTCAATGATTTGAGGAGTGCTCACACCATCCAACCACATGAGTTGATTATGAGTCTTTCACCATAGAGTATATGGAGATATTTAGTCTTTCTGTACCTTACATTTCCTAAAATATTAGAGTGGAGTAATGGTTGTTGAAGGTTGTGTAGTTGTATTCATAGGATCAACACCAAATGGTGGTACTATTTAAAATGGAGTAGCTCTCATTTATGAAATTACTTTATACTTAGCCACTTTAATCTGCACCATCTACATGTTGACAAAGTATGAAAGTAATAGACCTAGAATGTTGGGGAGTTCATGGATGTAGATAATAATGACTTTCAATAGCTTGTAATAAATGCATGTTATCCCAAGTAATTCATAAAAATAGACGAGATGCATGGGTATGATAAGTTTAACCAACTCATCCAATTAAGTGACAAATGTGGCTTGATGCACAAATTATGTTCTTTTATGGGTTTAGGTGATATTTTAGAACTAGACATCTAGCCAATAAACAACATTAGGGTGACTTCATTCTCAAGAGACTTCTACCACATAAACACCAATAACAATACCAAAAATTAGTACTAGAAGGTTTATTTTACATTTGTCAAAACTTTGTTGATGTTTGAAGTGAGTTTACTAACCAAGAATTTGGTTATTTTAATTCTTTTTTGTGATGGATTATTTGATTAGTAATGTAGATGACCCCTTTTGTAGCTTGTTTGGCATCCTTGGTAGTCTACCAGAATCAATGAGAAATGCATTCGACCAAAATGCACTCTGAAACATCTTCAATATCATGTATGGGAATTCCATTAGAACTAAAACAATAATTTTACCTTATCTCTATAAGAAGGGGTAGCATTCAAGATTTGTAATGTTCAATTGACCTCCCTTACATAGGTAATCTTGTTGCCCTAGCCATCATAATAGTATTAATGTGGATAGTGAGATCTTGGGAAAGATAAATATTTCCCTCATTATAATGGACCAAAGAAAACTCCATATCAATCACTCCACATCAATATTATAGAGCCTATGTAGTGGCACTAATGTGGATAGATGTGTTCCTTCAACTATGTCTAAGACAAACATGCACAACTTAATGTTTTGAGAGAAATCATAACCATCTAGATCGATGAAGCATGTTGGGTGTAATGCCACACTAATGTTCATATCCTTATTATTTAATTATATAAACCCTTTGATAAATTGGGAGTGATCAAACCCAATCATTACATGTCTTGGTCTGGAATAAATGCATGGAAGCTATAAAGTAAAGATGAAAAACCATCGGTAATTTGGATAACACCTCAATATTTTTACCAACAGATAGGAATGGGGTCACCTGAGTGCCCAATTTATAATGTCTCACACCTACTTCAATATTTTACAATCTTGATGAGTTGTGTTGTCACTCAATCCTTCACATGTGAGTTTTTAATGAAATGGATTAGCTCTATTGATGTGGTGTGTATTTAGCTAATGTGACATTCAATTACAATAGTGGTGATTGATATTTTTGACCTATCACATTAATGGGGATTTGTCCATAAATTAATTATTCCTTTTTTGACATATACCCATAAATTTTAAAAATATCTTTGTTAATCTCCATCCAATACTTAATCATTAAATGTAATGACTTAACCATTAAGCTACACTATTTACTCTAGATTTGGATGCACGTGTCTTTCCCCAACTTAATTATTGTTCATACATTATATGCACTTTTTTGCCTCATAAAGTTATCCAAAATAATGGAACCTTTGATTATTATATGGATACTTTTAGTTACATATTATACCCACACTTACATTTATCAACATATATTTAAATAGCCATGTAAAATGCAAATAATCCTACAATAACACTACACAAACCTCTCTAAAATATATTGTGTGCAATATAACACATTTATTCCATACTAATTAGAATTAATGGTGGTATTACTTCAACCTACATTCATTTACCCACCTAGGTAAGACATTCCCCTATAAATCTTATAAGACCATTGTTTCAAGTTGTAGAAGTTTGTGAATAATGTAAGGATCCTTTCACCTGATGTGAAACTTTCTAGGCAAAGATATAAACATATTATCATATAGACGAACAAGTTGATTTACCTAGAATGATTTTTTTCATAGGTTTTTACAATGCCATGCCTTTTGTCTATGCTTATTTACATCCTGGGCCCATACTTCTCTACATCTTACTTCATCCATGTGATTCAAGTCCAACAATTTATGAGTCATTGAGTCTGGATCACCCATAGATAATACATTATCAACATGTAATGAGAAGTACATATTCCATGGGCATCACAACTTCAATCCCATAGACTAATTGAAATGGTATAAACCCTATTAAACATTTATAATATGTGTGATAAGACCACAAGATAGCTGTAAGTCTATCCTCCAAGTCATCTCACTATACATATCATATTTTAGTGAGCATCTTACCAATCACCTTATTCATAGATTCAACTTGGCCATTTGCTTATATATGATATGTATTGATTTTATGATTTGATATTATAAATTCATCTATAAGGGTCTTGATAGTATTATTCATAAAATGGGTCCCTCTATCACTGACCAATTTAATAGGATAACCAAACTTGGTAATGATATTATCATATACAAACTTAATTATGTCCTTTTCACTATAACTTGGAGTCACAATAACTTCTACCCATTTGGTAAAATAATACATGATATTGATTATGTGCATGGCCTTGATACATTTGATTGGGGGATTTATTGGCCTAACAAATTCAATGACCTACTATTCAAAGGGATATTATGTTGACATAGGTTGAAAAGGCATCTCATCCTACTGGTGTAGCTTCCCCATCCTTTGGAAAAAATCACATTATTGTACAAATCTTTGTGTATCTTAAAAGAGATAAGGCCACTAAATACCACTTCATAAAATATGCCTCACAGTTGCATCTTCTACAAATGGCCTCATGCTACTCCTTGATACACTTTATCCAAAATATATGCACCCTCATGCTAATGCCACTATATGTATAACTTTTTCTTTACCTAAGTAATACAAAAATCCATTAATAAGACTATATGGAAGAGCTTTGGCTATCATATGTTTCTTATCTCTTTCTGTATAATGATCTAGGAATGTCCCTTGTGCAAGAAATCATGTGATCTATTGTAGTTGTTCTAAAATAATAGTCACTCTAAATAAATATACATCTGGTGACTCATCTTGGAGTTACTCATATTCCTCACCATTAGTTAGCTAGATAAGATGGTCTAGATCAACATTATCCCATCTTGGTTTAACATTTATACAGAATTGAAATTCCTACAAAAGTATAAACCAACAAGATATGCATCCTCCCAAAAAATATTTGTTCATGAGGTATCACATAGCTTGATGATCAATGAATAACTTAAATAGTATGGATAATAAATAATTACTAAACTTGTATTGTGTGAACACTATCACCAAGGCTTCTCACTCAATTATCATATAGTTATTTTCTATAGATGACAAATTTTTATTTATAAAGTGGATCATATGATCCAATCTTCCATCTCTTGGATATGTGAGTACTGCTCTAATAATAAGCCTTGAAGCATCCACATGCACATAAAAAGGTTTAATCTAATCCATAAAATGAGGATCAAAGTAGTCACTACTCATATCTTCAAATCAATAAATGTTGACTGAAAATCCTCAATCCATACAAATTGAACTCCTTTTTCATTAAATTTTCCAAAGGAGATGATATAATGGTGTATCCCTTGATAAATTTTTGGTCATAACTCATGTGTCTTAAAAAGAATCACACTTATGTTAAAGTCTTGGGGGTATCATATTTATAATGATTGTAATCTTATCCTAGTCTACCAGGAATACTTTTTTACATATTACATGACCTAAAAAAACACCAAAATGTGTAAAAAAATAGGCATTTATTTAAATTTAGTGTGATTTGTAGTGATTTACATCTTTCTAACATTAATCTCAGTTTTGATAAATGTTCTTTGAACAAAGAGAAGACTGCTTAATCATCTAATTATACTTCTAAAAATTCATGGATGAAATCCTTGAATGAAGTTAACATAGCTCTGGAAAACATCATAGGTGCATTTTTAAATCCAAATGGCATGACCTTATAAGCAAAAAAACCCATTTGGTGGTGAATGTGGTTTTGGTCCTATCATCTTATGAATGAGTATCTTATAGTAATCACTAAAACCATATATGAATGAGAACACTCCATGCCTAGAAACAACCTATAAAAATCCATTAGTGAAAGGAATGGTAAATAGATCATTGAAAAAAGCATAATTGAGGATGTAGTCATCTCCACAGATGCATATCTCCCTAATATTCTTTGGCTAAACTACCATAGAATTTGTATACACATAATATGTTCAAATTTTATCAAATATTGATGCTTTACATCTTGAAAGAACCCATTAAGACTCAATCTCTCTATGTGCACATCTTAAAGGGTGCACTGAGAAGGGGTGGGAAGACCATTGGTACTTCATAAGATTTTTTTCCTTTATTGCTACTTATTACCAATCTAACCAACTCCTAAAAAACATTCCCTAAGCTATTTATCCTCCTTTATACCCTCTTCTATTCTTTCCCCACTTTAAATACCTCTTTTCCTCACCTTAATCTCCTTTTGATAGTCTTCTATACTAGGTCAACTGGGTTGACCCTGTACATTTTTTGGTGAAATTCATTTATGCTCTAGGTCAGCTCTTGGTTGATTTAACCCATGACCTAGTGAATTTTTGTCCATAACTGTACTAGGTCGATTGGGTCCACCTTGTCAACCAAAAATTTTAGAAGGGCTTAGGGTTGAATATTATTATATATATAAAATATTTTCATCATTATTTACAAAATGAACAAGAGTTACTATTCACATATGTTTCTTTACAATATGCTCTTCCACCATTCTACTTGAGGAGTCTTAGCTTAGGGTTTCTACTTGAAAAATATAGTCATGTGGATAAGTCTTAGATGCTTTGGCCTTCATTAGTGATCCTTATAAGCCAAAATAACTATTTTTAATCCCCTTTGGCTAAGGGACAAATTGAGTTTCAATAGATTCATCTTTTAGGTAGGTATTCTCTAACTTTAGTCCTCTCTTTAGTAGATAGAAGTAGTATAAGTATTAGTTTTGAATAATTTTACTCTTCTCTTTTCATGTATTAGGGTATTACTCATACATAGCTTAATTTATATTCTCCCATGAATGTTTTTTTGTTTACTAATCCCCATATTATGCCACAAGCTTTGGTGAGAACTAGATTAGATTTCTTTGCTTTAATTGTTATCAGTTTAATGAGATGAAAACATAGGACCTAGATAGGGTTATTGCATGATTATGCTTGACTAGAGTCTTTGAAACCCTCCCTAAGCATTGTGTATTATGATAAGAGATACCCTAATTGGTTATAATGTATCCCCATACTAATCATGTTCTTGATTAGCTAATGTATTCCTAATCAGAAGTGTATGGGATGATATATCTTCTCTAAGTTAGAATTGATTTATAGACATAATGAATTTATGTTTGTATACATTTTGGTGAATCTAATGTGAATTTAAGCATTGCAATTTTTATCTCACTTTTTTTATTATTTTAATATTTTATTTTTCTTTATTTATGATACTACATCGACAATGTCAGTATAGTTATAACTTTTGTGAGAAGGATTAACACATAGTCTCATCAATACATATATTATATTTGTATAAGTTTTTCAATAGGTAAAGGCTACTAGGTTGACTCTATCAACACAATAATTTTTCTAGACTTCTAGATAGACTACTAGATCAACTCTCTCAACACAATACACTTTTTAGACTTCCAAAAAACATACTAGGTTAACCCTATCGATGTAGTATACTTTACAGGATTTAGTAGTAGGGTTTTATAGAACTAGGTCAAACTAATCAACTTAGTTGGCATAATTTTCAAGCAAATTAAATAATTTTTTTGTAAATTCTAAGCATATTTCAACCCACCAAGGTTCCTTTCTATCCTTATTTATCATTTCTATCATTTATTATAGTTCTATATTTCATAGTTGTATTCATTAAAACTAAAATGATAAAACAAACTAGGTCAACCCTATCAATGTAGTTCTATATTCTATATTCTATATTCTATCTAGAAAATTAAGTTGACATTATCAACATAGTTATTTTTTAGATCCTTGATTTAGTAGTATAATAGTAACATTGTCAACTTTATTCTGTAATATCTACATATGTTGTCATATAAAAAAATATTTTACTATCTTTCAAAGTTGGAATTAACACTTATATGCTAGTAGTTAGTTCACACTTTAACTTTCAATTTATTTCATGCTTAGAATATATCACATAGTCTAATTAGGTGATTTTTCAATATAGCATTTAGTTGCATAATTTTTCTTTCTTATACACACTATCAAATCACAATCTTGAAATGTATTTAAATAATTTTCTACCCAAGGCCTACCTACTTGGATTTCATTACCAAGGGGGAAGTTGACTTGGTTTTCTAGCCAAGTATAAACATGTGGTTAATGATATATATTAGAAAATCAATCAACACACTTATCATTATAGTGTGTGAAGTGAGGGGGTAGGCCCTAATACCAAGCCAATACCATAACCAAAATAGACCCCTTACAGCCTAAACATCCTAAAACCATCCATAGATTGCTTTATCATTATTTGTTTACAACTAAATTCTTATCACATCTAAAATCATACTCTAAAAATATAACAACATTCAAGATGACCACTTAATTCGATAATACTTTTCAAGCCGATTGCTTGTTCTTTTCTCATTTGTATGTTTTATTACAAAAACTTGCATTGGCCAACATTGGTGCAAGGTTTTGTGACATGTACCTTATTTATATCAACCTCATTAACCCAATTTACTATATGTTTCCTTTCATTCTTTGCTTTCAAAAGTACTTTCAAAAAAATTCCTATTTTAGTACACAGTCATTTTGATTGACACAGTCTCTTACAAACTATTTGTTTTCCCAGCCTACAGTACTAGGTCAACCCTATAATTATAATAATATTTTATTGTTCTTAGGATATAGAACTAGGTTTTCCCTATTGATTCTGTATCTTTTTTTTCCTATTTGTTTCATAGGTTACAAAACTAGGTCAACCTAGTTAACCCTGTATCCCTATTTTCTTAGTTTTTAGACCCTATTTTTTGTAATAGGTTGACCTATTTGACTATGTACTTATCTTACCTTTCCTATTTATCCAACTTAATTTTTTATTTCTCTTCTTTATCATTTTGTTTATTTCTCTCAAAGTAATTATGAATTCCCCTATCATAATATTCTTGGATAGCTTGAATCTATATAGGTACTATATGGGATAATCATTTCTCCCTCTCCTTTTTTCCCAAGAGCACCATCACTCTTGGGGTACCTCTTCCCCTCCTTCATCAATGAATATTTACATGGTGAAAGTCACACCTCAAGATGAAGTTGATGGGTTTGACCCTTTTTATACTTATCAAGACACTTCTCATCTTTAAACCTTCAAAATAATGTGGGATTAATTAACATGAGTCTCATCAATAATCCCACTAATAATCCATCTTCTAATAACCCTAATCATAATACTAATTTGATGAGTGCTCCTACAAATACCAACCCATGTATTGAATAAGTCAAATTCTTTAACAATCATACAATAAATAAATATAATGCAAACTTCTAAAACATCTCAAATAATACAAATCCAACATCATTTAATTGGTATGGATTATCAACCTCTGACTATCCATCCTCAATATAATCCTAATTACATTCCTCCACCTCTTAGATATGCCTCAGGAAATGTTATTCCTTAACCCATAATGAATAAAAAGATTCTTCAAACTATTAAAAATGAACCTTTAACTCCATTGTGTCTATTAAAATTGGTAACATATCTCCAACTATCAATTATGATGGAACTAAATACCCAACATCATTTCTCAAAGCCTTTGTCAATCTTTACAAAGAGTGGATCCAAACTAATACCTTTTCCACAACTAAACTCTTAGTCAAAACCTTTACTAGTGATGTATTAGAATGGTACAACCAACTTATGCAACATTCCATTTCACAACTTAAAGATTTTGTCAATCCTTTAGTTAAAGAGTTTCAACATGATGATCTTCTTGAAAATTTTCTTATCCACTTCATCAATGCTAAACAATCTCCCACTGAATCTTCTCATGACTTTATAAAAAGATATAGATAATTGACCCATAAAGCTGACCATAACCTGACTACTGATCACTTATTCAAGATATTTATAACTTATTTGGCTCATTCTCTTAAATATAATGTTCTAACTTTTTCTCCCCAAACACTTGATGAATCTCTTAACCAAGAAAAATGTTAAGACTTGCTCATGAAGCAATTTGAACCTAATCCTAAACTTTTTCAATAATATTTTCAAACATCTATTAATGTTATCATTGGCATTGCCAAAGCCAAAATTCCTTCATATTCTCACACACCACTCTTGGTGTATAAAATGAAACATTTTTTACTGCTCTTCAATCCTTTCACCTATTCTAAAAATCCTCCTAAGTGGTATGACCCTAATTAATTCTATTGGTTCCATATTGACATTGGTCATTCCCATGAATTTGTAAAGGGCTCACTAAATTTGTTATCTCATATATTCTTGGTAATCCTTTAATCATAAAACCATGATCAAACTTCATCATTAAGAGTACATTTCTACTTCTCAAAAATGATATTTTTCTAAAGCATCTACCTCAAATAACCAAAAATATTTTTCCACAAATAATAATCAATAAAATACCAAATATATTTGTGCCATTGATGTCAATTATGACCAATATTACAACAATTATTAATATGTTAACACTTCTAAGGTCAATTATCATTGCAAGCCATCTCATAAAGATCCTGTTAACAAACCTAAGAATCCAAATTTAGAATAACAACTTCTCATAGATACTAAAACCACTAATCTCACTTTGGAATCTCTTGAGGAATAAATTCCTCCTTCTGAATCCCTAACCACTTTTATTCCTTAAAAATCTACTTTACCTCCTCAACATCATGTTGGTTCTTATTCTAAATCTCATTGGAACTTTCTTGAACAAATTAACTGTATGCCTTAAAATATTCCACTTATGGAGTTAGTTTTTGCTTCCCCTTATCATCACAAGTTCCTTATGTAACAATTGAAATAAATTGAATATCCATCTTCTCTAGATGAAGAACCACCTTATGTTGAATCTCAACCTAACAACGTGCATACCATCTAAAATATGTGCCCTTATTCTAAGCCTTCTATTGAATTTCTTAAGGAATACATGATCAATGATTAAATTCTCTTTCATGTCGATGATCTACCACTTTTCATTAAAATACCCATTAATACTACCCTTATTCATAAAGTTATAGTTGATGAAGGCTCTGGTACTAATGTGACATCTTTGTGGCTTATCAAATAACTTGGTTATAACAAGGATCATCTCAAGAAAACCTATCTTACATATTTTGGTTTTCATAAGACTAATCAAAATCCATTTGGTTTTATTTGGATTCTCCTAACCATTAGACCTAAGATCGTTCAAACTAAGCTTGTGGTCCTTAATTTACACTTATCTTATAATATACTCTTTGGTTTCCCATGGAATCATAGAATGAGGCCCATTGTTTCTTATGGTATTAAATGCATTAAATTCTTACATAATGGAAAACAACATAAACATTAGGTTGATCCCAACCCTTAGAGTATTCAACTCCCTAATCCCAAATCTCAGTATTGTATTCCTACCATTCATAAAATCAATAGTTCTCCTTTATTTGAGCTCATCAACAACAATACTAATTTAAAAGTCACTCTTTTTGATTCAAATGATGATGAGCCTAATGATTTATAACATACTTGTAATATTTCAAAGCCACCTCCCTAGATTTTGGAGTGGCTTCCTCTTTCTTTATTACCTTAGGATAATATTATTCCTCTTATTGATGAGATGACTGACTTTCCCCCTCCAAGCAATGCTTAGGATCATTATTTACCTAAATATGCCTTCAATTACAACAAATTTGGAGTGGATAAATTATTTCAATATCATCTCATCATGTCTCCATGTACATTCAATAATATTAGAATTTCCCCTTCTAAAACTCCTCTTGAATCTCAAACATGTAGAATTTATCCAACATATGATGATAATTATATTATGTCCTAAATTCAATCTCAATACTTGGATGTTTAAAATTATTAGAAAACCTTATCTCAAATTCATGATTTTAACTAGGATATTCATACCATTTCAATAGAATGTGAATTAGATCCTGAAGGTTATGTGTATGTTACCAATTCTCCACTTCTTGATACTCTTTGAGTGGTAGAGAAAAATATACCTTCCAAACCTTTAGATATTATTGAATATTATTTACCACTTATAAATAACATCCTTGAATATGATCCTTCTCCCATTTCCAAAACCAAAAACACTTCAATCCCTTATGATCCATATACTTTTCCTCCTCTCAAGATTACATTAGATGCCAAGGTCACCAAAATTCATGAGATACATTACGAGTATGATCGACATGATAATAAAATTCTAGATCTTGAAGTAGATGTTGAGTATTATGGTCCTCTTCCCAAATTACCTAGTGATTAATCTATTCTAGAACTACTTCATGCCTAAGAACCTCAACTTCCTCGACAACATCATAAACTTAGGAACTTCAAAACCAAAACCCCTTATTTCAACAACTCCATTACTAGAATTGATCCCAAGGTTAATTTAATTTATTCTCTACCTAATACAACATACCATTTCCAAGATGGAAATGTTATGATTATTAAAGAAACTACTCACATTGAATATGGTACTCCATCTTATCCTCGACCAATCATAGTTTCTCTTGAACTCTCACCTATTGAATATGATAACTTTAGCTTATTTTTTGATAAATATAATGAGATATTAACTTGTTACTAAGAATATATGCCTAGTATTAACCATAAAATTTTAGTTTATAACATAATTACTTATCCTAATGCCATGCCTATGTGTCAAAATCAAAGGAAATTTCCACACAAGGTTTCCAGTTTATGTCATAAGGAAATCATCAAAATACTTGATGCTAAATTTATAAAACTAGTGGATTATTATGAATGGGTTTCTAACATAATTCCATTATAATTTTTTTACTATATTCATTCTTATTTTCATTTATTTCTATACTCTTAATCTTTCTTATCCTAAGGACAACTTCCCTTTACCTTTGATAGATGAATTTCTTGATTCCACAACTAGTTATGACATGTTATCTCTTATGGATGGCTTCTCAAGTTACAATTAGATTCACATTTATATCAAGGACCAACATAAGATGACTTTCACCATGGAATGGGGAACCCATTGCTATGTAAAAATACCCTTCATCCTCAAAAAATTCGGAGCCACTTACCAATGAGCAATGACTCACATCTTTCATGATCTTATCCATAAAATTGTTAAAACCTATGTGGATGACCTCATTAATAAATCCAAAAGTCACAAGACTCATCTCTATGATCTTTACATCATCTTTAATTATCATCATAAGTACTGAGTTAGACTAAATCTTTATAAATGTATCTTTAGTGTCACATCTAGAAAATTGTTAGGATTCCTAGTCTCTCTCCATGGTACCGATGTTAACCTAGCTAATATTAATGCCATTTTTAACATTCCCAAGCCTTGTTCCATTCTATAAATTATTAATTTCTTAGGAAAACTTAAGGAAATTAGATGATTCATCCCTGAAATGGCTTATTGCATCCACTCAATCAATTATCTTCTTAAGAAAGGTAATGCCTTAGAATGGATAGACCCTTATAAAAAAAACCTTTAATAACATTAAATAATCATTATTTCATCCACCTACACTTATTCCTCCTTTAAATGAATGAAACTTGATCCTATATACTGTTAGAGGTACAATCACTAAGAGGGGGGTGAATCATTGATGCAAGCAAATCAACTTCAATTCTAATCCTTCAAACTCTCAACCATTCAACATAAGCATTCATTACAATGAACAAAGAAAACCATGTAAGATCAAAATCACATAATAGATGAATTATGTGGGAAACCCTGATGGGGGATAAAAACCACTCTCAATCTTGTAATCACATGGACTATAGTCCTATAAGAGATCACAAATAAGAAACTTTGTGAAGTACCCACTCACAAGGAGAACCAATCCCTAAGCATGGACAAGCACCCAATTTACCTATATGTTGATCACCCAGATAACACCTTATAATATCAACACCTATAGAACTCTTATTCCCTTCCAATCTAATAGAGAATTAATGAATAATATCTCTCTTCAACCCTTCACACTTTCTCAAGACTTCACACACAATAAATTCATCCAAAACAACCTTTGGATCACTCTACACTTATTCACTCATTCTCAACCATAAAATATGAAAAAAACTATTATAATATTATAAAAATGACCACTAGCTCACACACATATCCATAAAAATTATCTACTCTTTAATTCATCCATCAAGCTTACTCACTCTTCTCTTCTCTTCACACATCTATCTAGAAACCTTCATCTTTGATTTTTCTCTTTATAGAGTCTACATGATCACCACATTTTTGGTTGACCACAAGACATTAATTAACCCTTAAGGATTATATCCCACTTATAAAAATATAAAAACCATCTACATAGGTTGACCATAGATTTTATAGATCACCCTTAAGCAAAAACACCTTACAATTAGGCCTAAGTAGCCCTTTTAGGTCTATAGAGACCTATTCATCATTTTAACACTTCACCAAGAAAAAAATAGAAACACAAGATCACTTAAAATCACATAGGTCCATACCAAATGAACCCTAAGACATCCTTAAGATATTAAATTCATCACTACACACCTTTGCATATGCAAAACCATTCAATCATTTGCCTTGTTTATGAAAACACTATGAACAAATAAACAATCAACTTTCAAGAAATGTTTCACACTAAATATGGATTGATAAAACATATGAAATCCATAAAAATTATCTTCATGGAGTTTAAAACACTCTAAAATAGATAAATCACCATGAAACATCCAAACACTATCAATAAAAACACAAACACCCTTCTCAGGTCACTTGCAGAAGAAAGTCAAACATTGTCAACTTTAAACCATAATAAATGTAATTATATGATCGATAAAACATCCAAATCAATTTTAATATATTTAACCTAAAGATATTTACAACTTTTATTTTTACACCATCATCAAATTAATCCATTTTAAAATGTTATAAACAAAACACTATAGAGTAGTTTTCCTTTGTAAATTCAAATATTTGAATTCCAACGGTCACTTTTTAATGCAAAATTGGCCAAGTATGGAGACAATGAAATCTACATGAAAGAGTAAATTTGAACCACCATAAATTTTGATAAACATCATTTACAGGAATGAAATTTGAAAAACATGATCTAAGAACAAAACCAAATAAACCCATATGACCACTTTCTTTTGATACCTTCACATATGTGAATGCTAATGTCATCAATCCGCTTACTTAGGAAATTTTTCCAAGATGACTAGGATAACCTAGACCTTCACAAGACTACTAATATGGATTCCTTTCACTTACAAAATTAAACTAAGCACTTTTTACACCCCATATGACCCATCAAACATGGTCAACACACCATCAACATCTATCATCTTTCCTAACCAAGCAAACACCTCAAGTTCCATGCATAATCACTAAGGCATACTTTGTTATCAACCTTATAACATAATTGAAACCTCATGAACACATTGAATACATCATTTAAAACACCTAAATAATTTCCCCCATTGTCATTGATATCAACACTTGTAAATACCAACATAAAGCTATGCAAATACTCATTTTCCCTCTACAAACACTTTCTCCCCTTTCAACACAATGACATAGTGGGCTTACTTGTTTATCATAATGAGTTGTAAATATTTTAAAAAGAAAAAATTGGAATGGACATCCTATGAGAGATGATATAATACCCCCTTATCATTGTGCATACCATTTTTTACCATGACTACCTCAAACATGTTCTTTGATAACACTCTTCTTTGACCATGCACTGATATATGAAGAATAAAAACATAATACCAAGAAGATAGGAGTGATCACATCTTAATAATACTAATAATAACTCCCCCTAAGTCATATAATCTTAGGCAGCCCTTGATCACCTTCACACCATCTCTAACCATGATGAAACTTCATAGTTGCCTTCAAATTTTCTCTCACAAGCCAACTCCATGATCATCAAAACATGTTCAAACCATTATTAAAAAATGAGAGATAATCAAAATATATTGAGAAACTCATATGAGAATAATCATACCTTGGTATTTTGGATAAAATGACCGAAAAATCCATTTGAATCACATAGCCTTGTCTAGAGGCCTAGTAGCCCTACCTGAAACTTGAAGATCCCATAAATTTATTTTTATAAACTCCCATGAATTTAAAATTAATATATAATTCACACTCATTTAACCCTCATGCATCCAAATTTTCATGTCCCAACTCTTCCTCTGCACTATAGTTCCTTCACAAATTGACTTGCCAATTAACCCTCCATTTGCACAAATGCTCACACCATAAAATAAAATATACACTTTTAGATGAATGTGAAATACTTTTTGAGCACCAATTTATCAATTTAAACTTATTATGAATCTTCATATCTCAACTCTTCTGGGAAGGTCACTAACCCACATGTGCCAAAACATTAGGGCATTAATAAGAAATGTGGTCAACTTACCATCTTCTACTCAATTCCATCTCTTAAAATTTATCTCACACTTGGTGGTCATAAAATCATGATACTATACCAATTATTGAGGTTTTAATCACTTTGGAACCCATAGAACCAAGAACATGGTTTTTGTCCTACTAGCCCTTAGGCAAAGACTATCATACTCGAGAGGCATCAAAATTATTCAAATTTAACACAAAATGAATTAAAAGCCTAAAACCACATGGAACACACCTATATGAGGTAAACACACTTTTTTATGCCACAAAGTCACCTTGAACACTCATATATCTCAATTTAACACCTAAAAAGCTCATGACTATGCCTACAAACCCTGTGTATACCCCTATCACTATGCCAATACACCATAAATGGATCATGAGATCCTTATATTATCTTCAAGGTACCTTTTTCACTTAAAAACATCAAATCAAATTGGACTTAACCCTTATTTAGCTTCATATACCTCAAATTCATCAATTTTGTATGATGGGCTCTCACTAGGCAATGAATATTGGACAAAATTGTCAAACTAAAAAAATGATCATCAAAGCTTCATATGACCAATAAAATGCATGAGACCCCATGTATTACACTTATACACATCCTCTTCACACTCCATATCAACCTTACCATCATTATTCATGATTTGACCAACTAAACCAAGCTTTAAAGATTAACAATAATTTATCTTTAGGACCAATGTCCCTGAACAGGTTTCTTGAAGATTTTCATCACAAACCTTTGGAGCAAGAACATGAAATTATTGCTCCACCTTAATAAGTGACCTTATATGATCAATACAAGGCTTGGAAACATAATATCATCAATTCTCTACCATAATGGCATTGGTATTAAAAACCAATTAATAACTCTTCATACCTTTATACTAATATAGCCTCTTGTACATTACCTAGAGCACACACACTTGTTTCTACACATGAAATATGTCTCTGACGAAGCATAGGTAGAGAGACCCACTTTTAATAGATAGACCAAATATCACAAAACTTAGGAGATTACCACATCTCCATGATCTCACTTGGCTTGCAGTCTTGCCTCATCATCAAATTAACTTTGAATGAGTTTTTAACTTTATTCTTTTCTTTAGACTTAGAATCTTGCTTGATTCTTTTGTCTACTTGCTCAAATATGACTTTATCTTTGAAACTTTAAGTTTTAACCTATTTTTTCATGAAAAACAATCCATTTTGAACTTATTTTTCATTCACCTTCTTGGGTCTCCATTCATTATGGATCCTTATCTTCATACTAAGATTGCCATTCTTTGTATTATAATTCTGACCATTCAGGTAGAACCTTGCTACGTGACCTCTCTCTTGACACTTGAAACAAATGAAGTCTATCTAATTGTACATACCTTGTGTATATGCTACATGATGACTCCTTGAAGTTTTATTATCCCATTCATGCACCTAATTATTTGATTTCCTAATGAAGGCATTGTAAGACCTTATAATATGAGCAATCCTTTGACACATGTAGCACAAGATGTCATGCTTTCCTTTTGGATCTATTTATTGTCTTGAGTGATGATATTCTTCATGCTTATCATTATCTTTCTCATAGTTCCATGCAAATCTCTTACTGGGATTTATTCTTTTGTAATCAATGATACTATAACCAAACTAATGACAAGAATAAATGTAGGCATTAAAGGAGTTATCATACCTTATTACATTGGGTTGATTGATTTGATTTGAAATTTTGTAGCTTTTGAAGTTGTCCTTTCTATTCATATTGACATTCTTCTTATCTTTAATATCACTCTCTTTAACATGATTAGTCTTTTAATCTATCATCATTATCTTCTCAATCTTATTTTATTTTTGAAAATCTTCATGGAACCCTAGGCTTGAATTATCATTTAATACCTTTTGACTACTTAATAGGTCATTAATATCAATAGTACTTTTCTCAAATTTTTGATATGTTTCAAGCTTGTTTATAGCTTGATCTAGTTTCACCTACAAAGACTCTATCTTTGATTTATGTTTGACACATTATTCATATTTACTCTTTACCTCTTCAACAAGGTTACAAACTTGAGTTTCAAGATTTTGAGTGATCTCATCATTCTCTTTGACTTAATTACTCAACCTTTCTTGAAATAATCCAATTTTCTCCTCATAGGTCTTGATCAAGGAAGCTTGCACTTTTTTCTTGCCTTCTATAAGCTTCAAATCTTCTAAGGTATTTAGATACTTGTCTTTAAAAGTGACTTGCTCATCTTCTTCCTCTAAGATATCTGTAAAAAGGATATATTTTCCTAAAGAACATTCACCTTCATCATCCTCAAGATCCATGAACATTGTCTCATTATTCTCATTATGAGATGAATCATCACTATCTGATGTATTTCCTCATTCTTTATAAGATGAATTGTTGTATTCTTCATCATAAAGGTTCTTACTACTTTTATATGACTCCTTGCCATTTTTCATGTTGAAAAAAATTAAGTACTTTCTAGGACCCTAAGATTTATTGTGCTCATCCTCATTATATTCCTTATGAGCTTCCTTATATTTAGAATTGCCTATATCTTGGCACTTAGCTATAAAATGACCAAATTTACCACATGAAAAACATTTAAAAGGAAGATTCCCTTCATATTTACCTGATCCTACATTCAATTTTCTTGAAATCATGGCTTCAAGTTGATCTTCATTAAGATCAAAGTCTTCAAAATTTAACTTTCTCTTCTTACCTTTTGTCTCCTTGATCACCTTGAAGGCTACTTCCTTCTTTGGTGGTTTTTCCTCATTGACTCTCATCTCATAGGTAGTAAGAATGCCATGCATTTCATCCATCTTCATCTTGGTGAGACCATGACTTTCTTCTATAGTAGAAATTTTTGAATCAAAGTTGAGGGTGAGAGACCTTAACACTTTTTGTACTATAGTATCTTCTTTAATCTCCTCTCCAAGACCTCTAATCATGTTCACGACCTCATCAACCCTTATAATATAAGATACCATAGTATCTTATTCCTTAATTTTGAGGCCCTTAAATTGCCTTTAGTAGGTCTATAATTTAGCCAACTTAACCTTTAAATCCCCTTCATAGATGATATACAATTTGTCTTAGATTTCCTTGTTAGGCTTGTAATGGATTACCTTGGTAAACGTAGCCTTTGTTAGGCTTGTAATTCCAATAGTTAGTTTTTTTATGCAAAATTGGCTAAGTATGGAAATGATCAAATATGCCTAAGAGATTAACTTTTAACCACCATAAATTTTTATAGACATCATTTCAAGGAATGAAATTTGAAACACATTCTATAGGAACAAAACTAAACAAACCCATGTGACCACTTTCTTCTGACACCTTCACATGTGTGAATGTTGATGTCATCAATTTACTTACTCAAGGAATTTTACCAAGATGACTAAGATAACCTAGATCCTCACAAGACTACTCAGATGGATTATTTTCACTACTAAAAGTAACAAATAAATTATTACACCCCATATGAACTCTAAAATTTGATCAACACATCATCAACATCCATCATCTTGCCTAACCAAGTAAACACTACAAGGTCCATGCATGATCTCTAAGGCACACTTTGTCATTGACCTTGTAGCATACTTGAAACCTCATGAACACTCTTAGCCACCTTAGAGACATCATTGATAACACCTAAACATATAATTATTCTAGACCCATATTATTTGGGGAAATGCTTTCCAAACAAGATGATATTGTAAGAGAGTATTCCATTATTACATTGGTTGAGGCCTCATCAATTATGAGAAATGTTATACCAAAGTCAAACATGATTTCCTCTCCATATATTTCATATATTAAGATCTTTGACATTACATGATCCACCAGAATACTTATGTCATCATTCATTTTGACCCCCTTCATCACTTATTCTCCAAAGCCTTTCTCCCCTAAGATAGAATAAGCAAATGGATGATCCTCATTATGGAATTTGATCTCCACATTGTAACTAAAAAAGCTATCAAAGGATAGGTCATAGATGATCAAATTTCCATAGATCTTATGCTAGCTACCAATCACCTTCAAGATAAAATTATTGATGATAATATTATCTATATTAAAGGTCTCGATCAAGCTATTTCTCTCAAAGATTACTTTCATAGCTTTACCACTGATCTTGAAGTAAGTGATCTTAATGAATCTTCTATTCCACCTGATACTACTAAACCTAAATTAGTTATCAAAGAGCTTCTTGAAATTAATTTTGAATTACACGAGGATACTTTTAACCTTTAATTTGATGGTACTAAATGCCCTCAAGGAGATGGGGTAGGTTTCATTCTTACTGTTTCACTAAATTTTGTCTATTTTAAGTCTAAAGGAAAATAAAAAGAAGGATGGGGATAGTCATTAGAATGAACTTGGATTTGGTTTGTAAAACATATATAAACTTTGTGATCACTCCTATTTGGATGGGGAGGACTACATGGAAGTAATAAATCACTACCACAAGATTTTTGTTAGCAGATAAATGAGTGGGCTGCCAAGCTACGCACTTGTTCTAGAAAGTGTGAAACTTCCCTAGAGATGACAGTCCACTTTTGAGAGATAAAATAATAATAAATAATTAAAAGAGAGGTAAAGAAAGAGTGAAAAAGAGATAATATTACCATTATTAACAACCTCTATATAGCAAAGAGTGATGGGGTATAGGTGAGGTATTTTATGTATTTTAGAAGTTGTCTAGGTAGGTTTTGAAGAGGCTAATGAATCCATAGTTATTGACATCAGTAATGGAGTGACCGATATCATTTGCTAATTGTGATTGAATTACATAAGGTGATTTTAAGCCAAGATGTCAAAAATAGATTGTTGAGAGCCTGGATATCATAAGAATCAATTTTCTTAATTTTTATTGACCTAAACTATAGGTTGGAGCTTGGCTTAAATTATCGATGTCGGTGATCCCATTGACATTAGCCATGAGTTGACTGATATCAACAACCCTAGATTAGGTAAATCTTAATATTTTTGGACTAATTTTTATTGTTCATGCCAAGTGTGACACCCATTATAAAATGGTAAAAATAAGAAGTTAGGAAGGAAGTAGTTGATTAGGCATTTAGTTTGAAAGTGGTAATAAGTCTTGGGTAGTTAGGATGAGGGGACCAGGTCTTGGGGTGACTCATCAGGTGAGAATTAGTCATAGGGTGAGGTGGATAGGTAAGGTGTCAATAAGGGTTTTCAATTAACTTAATCAATTATTTTAAATTAATTAAATGTGTGAGAGGTAAAAGAATGGGTTAGGGAGATTAATTTTTATTATTAAAATAGGATTAAGGGGATTTTGACATAGGGAGTTATGTACATGTGTGTGACATAATTTTATTGTCTAAAATTTCCCTTTTTTATCTTTTATTTTTTATTGAAATCTAGAAAGAAAAAAATAGGAGTTAGATGCTCCAAGTATTAGATGAGGTATTCCCCCTCAAAATAGGAATTGATGGAGGAGAAATCAGAATCAGGTACCAATTTGATAAAAAAGTAACTATGTTAATGGTATATAATTGAGTATCAATCTATATGCATATACCACAACAAGATATAGTCATCAAAGTCAAGAATAGGCAAGGTTAAGGAGGAATTTAATAGAATTAACCAAAACATAGCTTGTAAGTGATAGCTGATAGGTCAAAATAATCAAAGTTATAGCTCCAATGGTCAATGTGTCCCAAGTATTTGAGGTAAGAAGTTCCCTTGGGAAACATAAAAGGGTTAAAGGAGACAAGATGGGATTGGTTTCCATTTGAAACACCTAATATGCCTACATGTGCACATTAGCCAACTATAGTGAAATAGTATAAGTAGTGAGGACAAGTAATGCAAGGTTGGTGTAAAAGGGTTAATGAGTGAGGAAATATTCATGATCTCCAAGAAAATTCATCATGGGTGAAGATTGAAGTGATCTTCAATGTCATTTTATCATGGTTTGGGGAGATATATATGATCTCCAATTGCCCTAGTATATGGGTAAGGTTTTAATAATTAAGGATTTTGTGTTGGGGAAAATAGTATTGGAATGGTGTTGATGTTAGTTACATTTACTGATATTGGTAATAGAAAGTGTCAGCATTGGTAAACCTAGGACAACATTATTAATGTTAGTAGATATAAGCATCAACATCGACAGGTTAGGTCAAGAATGCCAATGTTGATGGCCAACCAAAATTAACAAAAAGGGGGTTTGGTAGCCAACCAAACTAATTTGCAACTTGGTGATTGATGAGAATAAATGGAGCTTGAGAATGATTTGAGATGATAGCTCAAGGAGGGGACCTAGTGGGAGGCACACAACCATAGGAGCCAGTGGTGCCAACTAGGAGGGTATGGAGAGATGAGGTAAGATCCTACACTAGTTTAATTTGGTATTTGTAATTTTTAGGTTAAATGAGAGGTGGGGGTTTATCAAATATTAGTGGAGGGGTAAAAAATAGGGTAGGGTAGGTATAGGATAAGTTATAGGGTTTTGTGAATAGGTTTTTAGGGGAAATGGGTAAGGTTATATTTTGCTTGTTTGGCCATAAGGTTAAACCAGTTAATGAGGTTGATTGATGTTGACTAACATGGAACTGAGGTTGGTAGTTTCCTACTGATGTCAACTATTACATAAGCTAATAAAGTGCTGACATTAACATTAATTCTAACATCGGTGATTGTTGAAAAGTAACAAAATAAGAGAAAGGGTGAGTTTTGGATCTCCAATGGAAGTAGTCAACTAGCATAATAACTGAGCTAGCCTCAAAAAACCTTGTGTCATCTGAGTGATACCTACATAGCCCAGTTTAGGGCCTCAGGCCAATGGAGTTCTCCCAGAGCTTAAGAACAAAGATTTAAAAAAGGTTTTTTTAAATAAAAAAGGTAAGTTGAGATGGGTTAATAGGTCTAGAGCTTAAAAGATAAGTAATAGTGTCAAGAGTCAAGAATATAGGCTATGAGGCCTAGAGTTGGGATAGGCAGGTAGGCCTAGGGTAGAGAGAGAGAGAGAGATAGTTAAGCCTAAGGTAGAGGAAAAGAGGTAGTGAAGCCTAGGGTAGTTAGTGAGGTGGGTATATGGCTGAGCTAACCTTAGAAGATCCCATGTCAATTGAGTACTACCTACATATCCTAGTTTAGGGCCTTAGACCAATGTAGATCTCATAATGGGAAGGGAAAAAGGTGGTGATATAGTAGATTAAAAGGTATGTGACCTAAGTTATTTATGTGTATGGATTTATGTGAGGATGGAGCTAATACTAAAAGATCATCTATCAAGGCTATTGACACATATGAAGAGGGATATCACTCCAGATGAGTGGGAGCATATGGTGGCCATAAGATTAAGAGGAGTGAAATGGTACTATTGAGTCATGTGAGATGTATTTTTGATGATAGCATTGATTGAGAGGTGGGATCATACCACCAACACTTTCCATCTACCAACTAAATAGTTGATAGTGATGTAGGAGGATGTGTATAAGATCCTATAACTACCACTCTAGGGTGAGGATCTCTTTAGATGTTCAAGAGAGGAGCATGATATACACATGGTCACTTTATATGGATAGGATGTCAGTGAGGTGACTTAACACTCTGTGAGTTTCACATACAAGCCACTCTTTATGGTTGATGAGGAGAAACATCATCTTAGCATCCTCATGATGATTGGAATCATGGTGTATGCATTACCAAATGTATATGGATGGAGATTTATGATTACTTTGATAGGTGTGCTTACACAGATGGCTGAGTAGTAGACCATTTTTACTTGAGGTCTAATATTTTTGGTAAAGTTATATAGAGAGATATGGGGTTTGAGGATAGAATGATGATACATTTTATTGTCAATCATCTACTACGCTATTGGGCATATGTTCACATCATGGTGACACAACCACTAGGGTTACTTACCATTATTCTAGTTATCTTCAAGGTTGGTTTTAGATGGTGGAGAGAGTGGATGGCACAAACCTAAGTGGATGACATGGTGCAAGACATTACCTACTATAGGTGCATGATCAAGGGCTTGAACCCTATAGATATTTTATGGAGACTGTATCTAACATACCCAATTTTTAGAGGGTAGGCAAAGTACCTTTTTGGGTTACAAAGTTCTTTATGGGTTAGGGGGAGATGGGATGGTGAGTCAAAGATGGTACTTATGGCATGGGTTAAGAGGTAATTTAGGATACTACATGATATTCCACCTACCTTCCCTTGATATAGGTGGGATGACATAAAGGCATGCTTACCATTACCCTAGGAGACAAATGGGCTAGATTTTGAGGAGCTACCAATAGGGCTAGGTGTTGGGGACCTAGGGTGTATAACATCCTATACATCTTAGTGGGTAGGCTTACATTCAAAGGTGGAGGTTAAGAGGCCACCACCTAATTTATAGGGGTTATTTAGAGAGAGAGATGTAGTATTATAGGTTTGAGATACAATAGTACAAGCCCAAGATGTAGTAGTATAGGCTCGAGAGATAGCCCAGGCATAGGTTTTATCCTTATAAGGGTATGTGGTGATGTTTTAAGGATATATTAGGACTTTATAGGGTCAAGTTGTAGCACTATAGGGCCAAGTGATTATTTTATAGGGTCTGGTGACTACAGTGACAATAGAGAGAGATAGTCTAAGAGTATTAGGCTAGGCTACTCCTCTTCCTCTACTACCATAAGGACTAGTATAGGCTGGGCCATCATCAAGTGCTATGGGTCTTCCATAGATTATATCTATGGCAAGATATTTGACTACCTTAGATTAGATTGTAGATACATAGATATTGAGAGTTTAGAGAGTAGGAGAGGTTGATGTCATGTGAAACAACTTATATCTCATGTAGACATAAACAGGTAGAGAGTGGTGATGACACTACTTCTTCATGACCACATGGAGAGCCTTGAAGACCTTGAGTGTCAAAGTTTACTAGTTTTGATTATATATGTTACATGTATATTGGCTTATGAGCCAAAGCTGTGAGATCGACATTTTGAGAGAGAGATATGATGTTATGATGATGAACATGTACTTTGATCACATAGTATATATATGAGATGTTCATTTTTTTGTCATGTGTTTATTTGAGATATATTTCTTGTGATTATGATGATGATTATGATATGCTATATTAATTTGGATTTTAATGTTAATCAAGTTATTTGAGTTAGATTAGCCTTTCCCATTTATGTGATGGTATATGCATAGTTGATTAGTTAGTTTCATCTTAGCATTTTTACATATTTGTGATGGTATATACTTAAAATTAATAGATTGGTTATGTTAGTTTATTTCCACATTTTTCCATATTTGTGATGGTGGATGCATAAAATAAAAAGATTGGTTATGTGAGTGTTGGTATGACATTATCTCAAATAGAGATCGACAGGTGATGTAGATGGGAAAATAAAGAGGCATAATGCTTGTGCATTAGCAAAGACCATAATTTAGAACATAAATAGGCTTAGAAAAATGATCTTCTTTCATGCCTTATATCTTTAAACCATTGTGTTTGTTAGAGAAGGATCATGTTTACCTTATGTGAAGTGAGCTTCACCATCCCTTGAAAGAGTATGAGGAAGAAAAGGGTAAAATGAGGTAAAAAAGGTTTAGGTAGCATAACCTACCAAGTATAAATGATATGTTCCTTTTGTGGGTGACCTGAGAGCTAATATAAGTAAGTCCATGACTTAAATATTTTTTTTTGTTTGTAAGTTGATCAATGCGGGAAGCTATGAGGATCGCTTTGTTTTTGTTTTTCCATTTGAGAATAGATCATGACTTAGCCATACTTCAAAGGAGTAGTCTAAACATTTGTTTTTAATTTTAAATTGTTGTCCTTCAAGGGAGCAGTCTATTGATAGTAGCAAAGGGATGTTATGTACCTATCCTTAAAGGGAGTAGTCTATGTTGAAAAGCATAACCTGAGATGTTATAAATTTTTCAAATATCCATTTTTTTTAAATTTTTAGTCATGGACAAGACTATAGAGGCTTAGGAGTTTTTCACTATGAGGACAAAATCATACCACTGTGTAAGTTAACTAAGTGTATAGGAGTAAGGATGAAGAGGAAGGGAAATGAATGTAATAGGAATTCTCAAGGGATGAGCTCAAATTAAACATGAAGTAAAGTGATGCTTGTTTAATAAAATAATGGTTGAAGGTGTAAGGCATTAAAAGGCTCGAGTTCTAGCCTTCCTTCAAGAGAAGATAAATGATAAGTTATTGATCCATACTTGTGAGTTATGATATAAGATCCAAGCCAATTAGGAGCAAACTTACCCCATTTTCTTCTCTCCATGTTTGTCACATGTTGATTTTATTTTAATATGAGATCTCCTATATTGAAATCTCAGTCTTTAAGTTTTTTGTTATAAGCACATTTGATATGCTCTTAATAGATTTGGAGGTGATTGAAGGTTATGAGATGGCACTCATCAAGCAATTCAAGTTGGGTCAAATGTTCTTGGCAAAAATCATCATTAGTAAGTATTTCATTTAGATAAATGTGAAGAGAATTAATTTGAACCTCAAGAGGCAAAACAACCTCCATCCCATATACCAATGAAAAAGGTGTAGCACCTATAGAGGTTCCAATGCTAGTACAGTAAGCCCATAAAACAAAAGGAATGTGGGTGTGTGCGCTAATCCTTACACATATTATTGACTACCTTCATGATAATTTTGGTTAATGTTTTGTTAGAAGCTTCTACTTGTCCATTAGCTTGGGGATATTATGGTGATGATAAGCTTAGTTTTATTCCAAATGCATCATAAAGACTTTGAATATTCTTTTTTTGAAAGACTGACCATTATCTATTATAATCTTGTGAGGGACACCAAAATGATCGATGATGTGATGGTTAATGAAGTCAATAATTTTGTCAACTTTAGTGGAGATGAGAGGGATGGCCTCGACCCACTTGGTGAAGTATTCAATGGTAGGAATAATAGAATGATGATGGAGTGATGAATGAGGGTTAATCTCTCTGATTAGATCTACGCCCCATTGGGAGAAGGGCCAAAAGTCATTAGTTACTTGTAATGCATGGATAGGAATGTGAAGGAGGTTAGCATGTTGTTGACACTTGATGCAATGTTGAACATAATCATCATAGTTTTGATGAAGTGTGGGCCAATAATAGCCAATTCAAAGGATACATTTGTCAACTGCATGACCATTGAAATGTCCACCACAAATACCATCATGGACTTCCTTAATAACAAAGGGATTATTAGTAATAGTTAGGCATCTAAGTAGAAGACCATAAAAAATTTTGCTTGTAGAGAAGTCCCTTGAGTATAGTGTAATGAGCAACACATTTTATGAAGACCCATTTCCCATTATTGGAGAGATCAAGAGGGGTAATAGAGAAGGAAAGATAATGATTTGTTGTACCATAAGTCTTGTGGGTTAGTTTTTACATTTCTAACAAAGAGGATGTTAGTTGAGACATAGGAGGGTAATGTTAAATGATGCATGATGACATAGATTTTTGAATTAGAGGATGAAGAGGGTATGTATGAAGCAAGTGAAGCCATCATGTCAACAAACTTGTTTATAGATCGAGGAATAGTTTACAAGAGATAAGAGTCAACTGATCCCAAGAGTGTATCTACATGATGTTTATACCACCATAGAATCTCATTTTTACATAGGTAGGAACCATTAACTTGGTTAACCACTTGCTAAGAATCACCAAAAATGGTTATGTATTTTATAGTCAAGAAGAGAGCTATTTAAAGTCCTAGAATCAAATCCTTATATTTGTACATATTGTTAGTACATTCAAAGTCTAGTTTAAATGACAAAAGCATAGGCTCATTGTCTAGAGGGATAAGAATGACCCCCACACCCCCACCATGTTGGCATTTATATCTATTAAATAACATCATAATTTGATAGGAGATGTCATCAGTGGAGAGAATTATAATAGACTCGTTAGGGAATTCAAGGTTTGAAGGTTGATTGTTAGGTAAAGGGGTAGCAACTAACTAGTCAATGATTGTTTGCCATTTAATAGATTTTTGTTTAATCGACTATAAGTCAAATTTAGCAAGAAGCATGAGCCATTGAGCTACACATTGGTTGTGATATGGTTTGGAATGCATGTATTTGAGGGGATTAATATGGGTGACCACATATGTTTTGTTATTTAGGAGATAATGGAAAATCTTAGAGGCAAAAAAGACCAACATAAGGAAAAGTTTTTTAGTATGGGTATATCGAATCTCATAGTCAATAAGTGTGTAGCTTATGTAATAAACTGCCTGCTCTCGATGTTGGTCATCTTGATGTGCAATCATAACACCTAGAGAATGGTCTATTATATAGATGTATAGGTAGAAAGGTTGATTTTATTTAGGTGTAATTAGAACTAGTGGGGAAATGAGGTATTATTTAAGTGTGTCAAAGGATTCTTGGTAATATATACTCTAATTAAAGGAGACATTCTTTTTTAGGAGATGGTGAAAAGGTTAGAAATGATCTAAAAAATAGGAAATGAAGCAACAAATGGAATAAAGTTTGCCTTATAGGATATGGAGTTGTTTCATATTATTAGGTGGATACATCTCTAGGATTGATTTAACCTTAATAAGATTGACCTCGATACCATAGAGAGAAATGATAAAACCTAAGAGTTTACTGGAAAGAACACTTAAGACACATTTCTTTAGGTTTAGTCGAACATTATATTGGAGATGAGTGACAGTGGTTTTGAGAAATTTCAAGTGTTCTTGAAAAAGTTTAGACTTGTTGAGTAAGTCATCCATGTAATCTTCCATAACTTTGTGTAAGAGATCATGGAAAATGTAGGTCATGGCACATTGGTAAGTTGCACCACCATTTTTTAGGCCAAAAGGCAAGACCCAATAATATAAAGTACCCCAAGTGGTAATAAAGGTTGTCTTGTGTTGATATTAAGGAGTGACCAAGATTTGATTATATCTAGAGAATCCTTCCATAAGTGATATCATCTCATGGTTGGGCATTAAATCAACAAGTTAGTCAATACTAGGTAATGGAAAATCATCTTTTAGACAGATGAGATTTAAATCATGATATTCAATACAAATTTGGATTCCATTAGTTGATTTTGTTATAGGAATAATATTAGAGATCCATTTAAAGTAGTTGATGGATTGGATAAAGTTAATAGAAAGGAGGCATTAAAGATCTTCTTTAACAAAGAGAACAATATGAGGATGTATTTTTTGAAGCTTTTGATTAATAGGTTTAGCATCTTGATTGGTGACAATGTTATGGGTGATGATAGAGGGGTCAATACCAAGCATGCCATTATAAGACCAAGTAAAGGTTTTGCTATGATCATTAAGAAATGTGGTATAATCAGCTTGCTCAGAGGAATCTAAATATTGGCCAATCTTGAGGATGCAAGGGGTTATCATGGGAGGGTAGGTTGATGTTAACGGTTAATTAATTTAACATAACATGCATTTTATATGGGAGTGATCATTGGATATAAGAATCATTTGCACCATGTAGGTGAGAATTGTGTCATCATTTTGACATTGGATAGTGTTAATAGTGGGAGAGTCTTCATCAATTATTTTAGGATGAAAAAGAGGAAGGGACCTTGTTTCCTTACCCTAATAATAGGTGAGAGGCCCCAAATGGATGGTATTTATTGAAAATAAATAAATTAGGAGGTATAGGTACCTCTGATTCTATAGGTGATAGTGGAGATGAAGGTGGAGAAGGAGAGACTAGTTCTTTGATAATTGGTTCATGAGAGGTTTTAGTGAGTTTATTTAGTTTGTCATATCCCACCCCATGCTTCTTTTTCAAAATTTCAATGGTGTTGCTAGTAAGATATTCAATAGGTGTATGGACACCTTATTTGTAACAACCCAAACCAAATATTTTTTAGGCACACCTATAGAGATAGGTGTGAGTGAATCTAGCGTTACTTAGGAAAGAGAAGTCACAGGTAAAAAGTTGTGGTAAAGAAGATGGATTGCTGAAAATGATAACTTGATCAATTCTCCCATATGTGAAATTGGTTCAAAGTTTAGGGGGCCCATAAGGGATGACCATCTCAATATGGGGATGATAATTTGGGTGTATGTGAATCCTTCCATACTCTTGTGGAGTATAGAACATGTTGAGCATTAATAAATGATATTCATCGAGTGACAAACATTGAAAGGTCTCCTCTATGGGATATTTGTCAAGAATTTCTATTACTGATATCTATGTAACTATAGGAGTGGAGATTGTGGAAGCTTCAAAAGCATCATGCAAGGATGATGATGTTTTCAATGGGATGAGAACATCATTGGGACTATAGGTCATATTATATGTTTTAAATTGAGGTGGGTCACTAGGTATAACATGTACTTATTCACCATGTTCAAACTTGACATAGCAGTGCAAAGTTAAGGGTACACATGCCATAACATGAATCCAAGGTCATCCAAGTAGTATGTTATATTGGAACTCTCCTTTCATAACATAGAAGAGCCCATGAATGATGTGGGGACTTACACGAATATGTAAGACAATAGTGCCCATCATAGTAGCTATAGTATCATTAAAGGAATGGATTACCACATCAATTTGAGACATGAAATTATCAAGAAGGGATATTTGTTTGTAGGCATGAGTGTAAATAATATTAATATTATCTCCCCCATTTATCATAACTCTCTTGATATGATTTTGATCAATATATGCGATAATAAAAAGGGTATAATCTTGATTTGTAGGGTGTTGAAGTAGTATTTCTAAATCACTAAAAGAAATAAGGGAGACAAAATTTAGGGAGTTGATCAAAGCTACAAGAGGTTAGGGATCATCTGATTGTACCTAAATATCTTTCAAATCACAAATCAAAGCTTGACGGTGTTGGGATGAGTTCTAGATTAACTCATACAAAAACATTTTCATAAGAGTTTGGTGGATTTATTTCACCATTGAGATTTGAATAATGTCTGAAGATGTTGTTTTATGAACACCCAAGATGGAAATATTAGGATTAGTAGGGAGAGTGTTTTTGGTGAAGGGATAGGTCCAAGGAGTAGTGACCTTTTCCTTAGCTTTATCTTTTTGATTTTGTGACCATGTGGCCACATTAACTATGTTGATTTGAAAACTTGGTGAAGGAGGTGGTAAAGGGGTTATGATGACATATTTAGGTTTGAATTTAGGTGGAATAATAGGAGGCACTATGGATACCAAAGGTGAAATGAAAGGAAAACTAATGGTAGTATCATCGATGAGAGTGTCAATATTGAAGTGTTACTAAATAATTGCTATTAGGGATTTACAATTCTTAGTATCATGTCCAAGTGAATGATGATATAACTGCACTTGTGTATGATGAAACCAAGATGGATTCATTCCAAGAGGTCTATAAGGCTTAATGAGAGGAAGATTTATTATCAAAGATTTCAATAACTAACATAAGATAAATCTTTGAGAGCTTGTAAGTGGGCTCATGCCTATTATGATAACATGAGTGGACACCTTCTTTTGTTTTGGTGTTGAAAAGGCAATTTTACATGGTGTCTTGTTTGGTGATATTGGAGTTACATTTTTTACTGTCACTTTCTTCATATCAGATGTGAGAGGCTTACTAGATGGCAAAGGTAGGAGTGGAGGTAGCTTAACCTTTTTTCTAGCTTGGTTAGATGATTTTACAACTAAAGTATAACGGTGTGGCCCTAAAATAGATGGTAAAGTTGAGGGTTGAAGTAGGGATTAGAGAGATCTAGGAGGCTTAAAATTATTATATATTTTAGGGTAAGAAACTCTAACTTATGGTTGAGGAGTTAAATCTAATTTCACCTATAAATGAATTAAATTAGAAATAGGGCATACACCTAAGGGCTTGATCTAATTTAATGTAATAGATTCTTGTGAGGATGAGGGTTCTGACATAGATGACTAAACTTAAGGTGTTTTTGGTGAAGCATTTCTAGCTTTGTCAAAGACCTTGGGGTAAAGGGTAGTAAGGGGGTTGGTGGTTAAGTTTGACATTCATTGTGTTTGATATAAAGTTTTAAGCTATTCCCAAAATGCCACGTGGTCAAGCTTCGTGGAATCAATAAATTCTATACTTTTCACCAAATGTGAGAAGGGTTTTGATGAAGTTGGCATAGGCCTTACATTTGTGTTTTTAGAAGGTTGTGTTATTTTAGAAAGAGCGAATTTTTTTTGTCTCTGTTACTTCGGGCCAAAGATGAGAAAAAACCACAATGGGGTCCTCTTCAATAGAGATGGGAGAAGAGACTTGGTATACCATGGGTGGAGGAGAGGTAGGCAAAGTAGATTCCTCAAGAGGGTAAAGCATAGGTATTGTGGCTCCCTCAACATGTGGGTAAGGCATGGGTAAAGTATGATCCTCTATAGCTAAAAGAAGGGGTAAGAGTGGTGCAATTAGAGTAGGAATAATAGGTCTCTCATCTATTATGGGAGTAGATGATATGGACTCTTCTAGGTGAAAAGGTGAAGTGGGTGGGGTACCACTCTCTATAGGTAGAGGAGAAGTAGGTGAGTAAGGTTCCTTAAGAGGGTATAATTTAGGAATGATGTTCCCTTCAACATATGGTTGAAGAACATGTAGGGTGTGGTATTCAAGAGGTAAGAGTATTGGTAATATTGGTGTAAATGGAATTGGCATTACAGGGTCCTCAGGTGGAAAAAGGAGTGGTAAAGGAGGCTCTTCCTCTCGAGGGAGTGGAATGGGTGAAATAGGCTCTTCTACCTAAGGAGGAAGAATGGGAAATGTAGATGACACTAAATGTGGGGGAAGAGTCTATGAAATAGATGTCTCCTATTGAGGGGCATGTTGAACTAAAGATAAAGGAAGACTATATTAACCGTATGGTTATTATGATCACTTGAGTTAGTTGTGGATTGGATAATATTTTGATTTGGTGAATGGTTAGGAAAAGGGTGTTTTAACACATCCATACTCTGATTAAGAGGTACGTTATGATTATCCAAGATGAGATCACCTCTATCAAGCATATCTTGAATAATGTTCTTGAGTGTCTTACAATTATTAGAGTTGTGGCCTTTAACTTGATGGTAATCGTAAAACTCATCTTCTTTGTACCAAGTTGGGATAGGATGGGAAGGGTCAAATTATATATGAGGTTTAATCTAAGGAAGGGTTATGAGACCTTGTTTTAATAGTTTCTTTAAGATAGATGTATATGATTCCCCAATGGGAGTGTATTATCTTTATTCATACCATTGTTGGAATTCCTTGGTCAGATTTTAAGAAGTCAAAGAATTTGATTGGTTTGTGGTTGTGGGAGAGGCTGACTTAATGACCACCATGTTGGTGGAGCCTTTAGCCTATTGGTTAGAGGGAGAATTTTTAGAGGTGGAGGAGTCATTTGACTTGGTATTGGGATTCTTACTGTGCAACTTGACTTTTCCTTCATTTATAGTGTGAACCTCAAGTTTTCATGCCATTGTAAAAGCTTCATCAAATGTGCAGAAATTTTGTACCTAGAGTGTCAACAAGATGTGCTTAGGACATGCCCTTGATAAAATATCAATAAGCTCAATTTGGGGTAAGGAAAAGGAGATTTGATTAATCAAACTTCTCCAATGAGAGATAAAATCTACATTAGACTCGTCATCAAATTTTCTAATAGAATAAAGCTATGTTATAGAAACCTTCTTAGAAATGTTAATAGATAAATGGTCTAGGAATATTTATGCAAGTTGGGTAAATGAGAAAAGGGAGTACTAGGGTATAGAGATATACCAATCCAAGGAAACACTTGAAAGAGACATAGGGAAAGTGCGAAGTAGTAATGCATCATCATGCCCTATTAAACAACAAGCATGCATAAATGTTCATAAGTGTTATTATGGGTCCTTTTTACTCTAGAAATGAGTAAATTTAGGGAGTTCCCATTGACTTGGATAAGGGAGAATAGGCACAAAAGGATGGATTGGTTTATTTCATATATGATCATAAGATAATACATTCTTTGAACTAGAAATGAATGTGTCTAGATTAGACATCTTGTCCATTAGCATCTTAATGAGGTCTAGAGGGGGATTAGTTTGGGGGATACCTCCTAAGTTATAGGGAAGTTGATAAGAAGTAGAGGGAGTGTATGACATAGCTTGTTGAGGTTATGTCAAGGAAACATAAGGATAATGAGTCATAAGTTGAGGTGCAAAAAGAAAAGGGACTTGTCCCATTGGGTTCGAGACTATGCCTTGGTTGGTTTTTGTTACTATAGGTTGGATTATTGGCATGGTTAGATTGGATGAAATGTAAGCCATAACTTAGGTAATTATAGGTGTGAGGGTGTATGGAATAGGTACCACTAAATTATATAATAGGGTGTCACTTGGTGGAACTAGTTGTGGTTGTGAAAGTAGGGAAGTTACACTAGGGTTTAGGTGGGATTGGGTAGTTGGAGATGCTATATTTTGAACATTTTTTATAGTTGGATTACTCATTAAAGTGGTGGTTTGGGTAACCATGGGTAAAATAGTGGAAGCAAATGAAATTGAGGTTGTACCCATTAAAGAGGTTGGCATACCATAGATTGGGTTACTTGAAGAATTATGAGTTCAGCTCATAGCAAGGTAATACTAAAGGGATACCACATTGTGATCAAGAAATTTAGCAAAATATTGATCTCCCTCAAGCATAATGGGAATTTGGTTAGGATTGGGATTATGCTCTATATATAAAGTATGCTCCATGATAGAATCAAAAGTGAGAGGGGAAGGTGGAAGTGGTTGATAGCTTGCATAATCAACAAGAATTTTGGCTTGAGCTCATGTCAATACTATGCAAGAGGAGGTTTAAATAGTCTTGCTACCTGTATTTGAAATAGAATAAATAAAAACCAAGTTTGAGTGTAGGTAAATGGGTTAATTTAGCTTGATATTTTGAGTAGATGAAATTACATAATCATCAATGTCGATAAGGAAGTGACCAATATCGATAGGAATAGTTTGTCAACATCGGTGAAATAACTGATGTCATTAGTTAAAATTTATCGATACCGATAGGATTAACTAATGTTGATCACTATGAAATCTTGGAAAACAAAAAAATTGATGTTTTAAGAAATTAGAGTCTAAAAATAGGTAAAATAGTGGATGTAAAAGGTCTGTGTAAGAAGGAATAACATTCATAAAACCTGAGATAATAGGTTATACAAATTGTGTTTTAGAAATCGTTTTGATTTTTTAAATCAATAGGAAAGCATCCTTATCGACTCAAAAATATGAAAGGCAATTAGAAAGAAAAGAAAGAAAATTCAACCATAAACTATTAAGTCCTAGAGATTAATTTTTTAATCTCATGTTGGCTTATGCCTTAATCAGATATTGAGAAGAGAATTTGGTTATCAAAGGTATGAGAAAGTAATCTAGAGATGGTTTTAGGTTAGTTTTAGTGCTCAAGAGCAAATTTTTGTTAGACTAGGTATGTGGCTTGTTATAAGAGCTTGCTCTCCACACTTCATGAACCTAGAGCTAAGCCATGACACTTAGCCAAAATATACCTTATGTCTAGAGATTATACTCCACTAGAGAATGGAGTGGGTTCTCCCCTTGGTGGTGACATCCAAGTTTGATAGCCAGGGTAAGGTGATCCACCAAGTGATGAAATCTTGATGGGCATTTTCTTAGGTGAGTTTAGATGATTATTTATGTCAATGTGATTTGGCTACGTAACATAGGTGTACTACCATTTATTCAAAATGCTTGTAATTAACTAGGTGAGTTAATATGCAACAAGAAAACTATGAAATGCAGTAAGTTTTAAACCCAAATTTGAACTGTTTAGATTCAAATGAAAATAGAGAGGAAATAAGAATAGAGTATGAATTTCACTATCCTAATATGCATGCATGAGGAAGTAAATAATGGATTCCATTTTTAAAAAAAATAAAATGACAAATTACTTTTAGAGGCAAGGAGAAAAGAAATAAATTTTTAGTTTAATTCTTTTTAAATAGAGAATAAGATATTGAATTTTTCATTTTTAGGAGAAAAGAGAAGGAGGAAGTGAAAGAAATGAAAATTTCACTATAATACACCTATACGAATGTTTAAAACAAGAAATGAACCCAAGGAAAACTCTAGGGTCCCACTAGGCGTGTCGGCAATGTTTCACTAAATTTTGTCTATTTTAAGTCTAAAGGAAAATAGAAAGAAGGATGGGGATAAGTGATTAGAATGAACTCAAATTTGGTTTGGCATGGTATCTAGACTTTTTGAGCACTCCTCTTTAGCTAAGGAGGACTACCTTCAAGTAAGAAAGCACTACCACAAGATGTTTGTTAGTAGATAAATGAGTGGGTTGCCAAGCTACGCACATGTTCTAGGAAGTGCGAAACTTCACTAGAGATGACAGTCCACTTTTGAGAGATAAAATAATAATAAATAAATAAAAAGAGGTAAAGAGAGAGTGAAAAAGAGATAAGATTATCATTATTAATAACCTGTATGTAGTAGAGAGTGACAGGGTATAGGTGAGGTATTCTATGTATTTTAGAAGTTGTCTAGGTAGGTTTTGAAGAGGCTAATGAATCCACAATCACCAAAATCTATAGGGTAGTGACTGATATCAGTTATACTATTGAGGTTGGTAGTGAGGTGACCAATGTTGGTTAGGTTGCCGAGGTTGGTAGGGGAAATAATTTTCTATGAGCTTATAGAAAGTTTTTTTGAGTTTGGGAAATAGTTTGGATCAGGTCAAGGAGGTTGGAAAAGTTATGAGAAAGAGATTATGGCTTGGGTAGGTTTGGTCAAAGGTTTTGTATTATCAATTTAAGGGGAAAAAAGTGAGGAAGCTTTGTACCTCCCTCATGGGGCATGGTCAGAAGTGTGTAAAGCAATGCAGAGTAGATATAAAGAAGAATAGAAAAATAAATGTTTAAATGACTTGAAGTATAAGTGATGTACTTAGATTTGGTGGTTTTTGAATGATAAGTGCTAGGTTTATGGTCTATATTAGGGATTCCAAACTTGAATTCCTAAATAGAGAGAACAAGTGGGTGTTGTTGGTCTTCAAAATCTCAGTCACTGATTGTGATTGACTTACACAAGGTGATTGTAAGATAGGATGTAAAAATAGAATGTCAAGAGCCTAGATATTGTAATAATAAATTTTATTAATTTTTTTTACCTAAGCTATAGGTTTGAGCTTGGCTTATATTACCAATGTTGATGATCCTACCGACATCAGCCATGGGTTGACTAATGTCGGTGGCCCTAGAATAGGTAAACCTTACTATTTTGGCCTATTTTTTATTATTGTTCATGCCAAGTGTGACACCCATTATAAAATAGTAAAAATAAGAGGTTAGGAAGGAATTATTTGATTAAGAATTTAGTTTGTAAGTGGGAATAAGTCTTAGGTAGTTAGGATGAGGGGACTAGGTCTTGAGATGACTTATCAGGTGAGAATTAGTCATAGGGCGAAGTGGCCAGGTAAGGTGTCAACATGGGTTTTTAATTAACTTAATTAAGTATTTTAAATTAATTAAATGTATGAGATGTAAAAGTATGGGTTAGGGAGATTATTTGTTATTATTAAAATCATCTTAAGGGGGGTTTCAACATAAGGAATTATGCACGTGTGTGTGACATAATTTTGGTGTCTACACTTACAATTCCTCTCAATAAAATCATTCCTTTAGCTTTCCACTTAACCTTTGACATCACTAAAAATATGACCAAATATAAAGCTCTAATATTAGGCATGAGAGATGTTATCAATATAAACACCCAATACCTTCATGTTTTAGGTGAGTCTCAACTTATTTTCTACCAAGTCAAAGGTGATTACTAATTTAAAATTGAGAATATCATTACGTATCATCAAATTAAAACCACTCTCACTAAATATTTCATCTCCTTCACTATTGAGTATATCCCTCGAGATCAAAATTCCATTATTGATTCCTTCACTTCTTTAGCCTCTCTTTCATCCCCACCAAGTTTTTTTTGATCCCACTTATATAAATAAGAAAATCTTCATATTCTACTCAACCACAAAATTCAATTATCTGCCACATCAAGGTTTTCAACATTTGACAAATCCCATGGTATAAAGACATCATTTAATTCTAGAAACATGAAACTTATTCTCCTAACTTATATTCTCATGAAAAGATTCATATCCATAAACAAGATTTCAAGTATGTATTTAGATAAAAAGTACTTTATTATTACAATGCTAAAGGTACCTTTCTCTATTATCTTATGAAATATGAGGTCCCTCCTCTTATTGAACAAGCACATGGGGGCATTTGGGGTGGACACTATAGTGAACATCCATATGGGTTGTTTTTGGCCTACCAATAAAAAATGTAATATCTAATTATATAAAAATTATACCCCTTACCAAATTCATTATGATATAATTCATTTACCTCCAATGAAGATTAAAATTGTTGAATCTCCATAGCCATTCTCCATGTGGGGATTAGATCTCATAGGAAAATTTCCTCACTCTCAAAATGGGCATGTTTTTATAATCAAAGCTACTCAATATTTTACCAAATGGGTTGAATCCATGCCCCTTCTTAATGTCACTATCAACAAGATTTTCAATTTCATTATTAATTAAATCATTTGGCACTTTAGAGTTCCTCATACTATCATCTCCAAAAATGATGGTAATTACAAAAACAAAGACGTCAAATAGCTTTGTGCTAAATTAAAGATTAATCACAAATTTTCTACAAATTATTATCCAAAATGCAATGGTCAAGATGAGTCCACTAAAAAAACTCTTAACAAAATCATCTAAAAGATAATTTTTGAAACTTGCACACATTGGCACCTTCATATTTATCCTACTCTTTGGGCCTATTGGACTATCATATGTACTACCACTGGGGCAACACCATTCTATATATTATATGGTTATGAATTAGTTCTTCCATTACAATTTGAGCTTCCATCTCTTCATATATATTTTCATGGTATCATTCTTGATGAAGAATTACATGAAGTTGGTCTTCATGCCCTTGATTTCTTTGATGAACAATATCGATCTACTTTATAATATAATTTCCAATACAAGGATCATATCACCAAAAAACAAAACAAATGTGTTAAAGTTAAAAAATTTAATGAGGGTGATGTCATCCTTAAATTATACTACACTCATGATAAAAAAGGTAAATACATCCAAAAATGGTTGGGGCCTTATTTAGTCAAAGATATTATTGGTCCAAACATCTATCACATTCAAACCAATGAAAGCCATATTTTTAAAGAGCCCACAAATGCACAATTCCTCAAGAAGTATTTTTCCTAAACCTTCCCTTATTTTCATCTTTATATGTTATATATCTAACAAATTTTGTAGGTTACTTACATGGGTCTCTCCCTATGTATTAGTTCTCCTTTTTTACAAACCTTTAGTCCTTCATTTTTGGTGTTTTAGTTTCCCCTTTTCTCTCATGAGTTGCATTGTAAAATCATGGATATGACTTAGTATTCCTCATTATGTACCATATTATTCTTTATTTTCATACTCTTTTTACACACCTTTTTTTCATCCCTTGGATCTCTCTTTTGTGAGTTACAGTGTAAGACCAGGGATAGGACCTGGTCTTGCTCACAAAGTAGCAGCTTTATCTCATTTATTTTTAGAATGTTTTTGGGAACCCTTGTAGGTTTATATTTTATGAGTTGTATTGTAATACCATGGATAACACTTGGCCTTCCTCATAAAATTACCATATTGTCATTCCTTTTCTACAATGTGTTTTTTATCCTTATTCTTAGCTTTAGCTCTTGCTTCTTTTGATAGATGGAATTTGCATAATAATCCATGTTAGCATGTTTTCCTCTATTTCCCTCATTATTATGATAAATAATCACACTTTATTATCATTGTATCCCTTTTTACCTTTGTCACATTTTTTTGTGATTTCATCTAATTCAAATTGTTCCACGTGTCATTCCTCTTGATTTTCTTCCTTTCACTCCACATTGGATAAAATAAAGTTGAAGTCAAGAAGGAACTTTTATTTCACCTAGATTTATGAGACTCTTAGACCCTATGCTCTTTGAAGTTCTCTCTCTTAGCAACCAAGTTTGAAGTATTCAAATAAAATTCATCTTTAGTACCCATGTTTGGTTTTCCAAATACATATGGATGAGGAATAGAAAAATCTATCAAAAAATGTCAAAATCCAAATTATTTGAAACAAAAGGCAATGATATATAAAAGGCAACATTCAAAATTATTAAAATGTCAAAATCACACCAAAATATAGGATTACAAGCACATTTCCTATCTCTAATCAAATCTCAAACTCCACTTTTGACTTCATATATAGCCAAGGTCTATTGGGGTGTGATAGGATAGTAGATTAGAATAGGGGAATTCAATAAAATTTGTGGTGCTAGATACTTTCTCATGCAAGTACCCAATCTTCACAGTAGACCAATGGCTCTATAAGGGGTCCTAAGGAATGGGGAACATGTTATAGGAAGGTAGGTCCATTTTACTTTTCATGTATATAGCCTTCATAGGATGATCTACATACTTCATTTGTTAATCTAATACTTGTGTGGCTAAGAGAGTTTCTTCAAAGTCCTTAAAGTTGGAAGTCTTACTTTTTTGATAAACATAATTTGAGTGTCTTGACTTTGATAAAGAGTTCCTATACCTTGGTTTTTCCTTAATCCTCCCCTCCACCCATTTATTTCCCCCTTTGATAGGCAAATTATGATTTTAAATCTATTTTCCCTTCTATATTTCCTTCTCTTCATATCTTAAAAACATGATATCACTACTTTATTTTAGTTTTATCTATCCTTAGATCAAAACCACATGTGAACAACTCTAGATTACTTTTTTTACACCATAAATTTACATTATTAGACTTATTTTGCTTTATTTTTTACCATTTTTCATTTGTTGTACCACCTTTTTTTGTAGACACCTAAGTTTCTCTCTACTTTCATGTACTTTTTTTCCATTTTTGAGTGAGGTTGGCTTATTACATCTCACTCATCAATGTTGTTTTACCATTTTGTGCAATTTTATTTCTAATTGACCATCTTTATTTAAGTAAGGCTTGTTACTAATTTTACATTGATGTTTGGTTACCATCATTTTTGACATGTATCCTTAGTTTGAATTGGTGAGTTTGCCTTCCTTACTCAAGGTTTACTTGTTTTGAGTTTTTCAATCTTTAGTAGCCTTGGATTTTCAGTTACCTAATTTACTCTAAGTTTTGGCTTGGTCATTTGGTATAACATATCACTTGTCACCCTATCTTGAGAAATTTCCAAGTACATCCCATCGACATAGCACCATTATCTTGGATTTCATGCATTTGTTTGTTTTTTCCTCTTTGGTTTTGTATTCTTGGGTTTGTTGAAATCAATCTCTATTCCCTCCAAAATCAAAACTACAAACACAACATAAAACCATCTAGTCATAAAGGTAAGTGAAAGTACACACCACATTTACTTTTTAGTTATTTCTATTTTCAATTATTTAATTTCAGTTATTTTTAATTTAAAATACTACAAAATTTTTTTAGCCTCAGTGTTGTGTGTTTCTATGTTCTTTCTCAAAGCACCATCCCCTATTTCACCTAAGTGACACATGATGAACTTTGAGTGGGTCATATGTATACACATAATATGTTTAAATTTTATCAAATATTGACACTTTACATATTACAATAACCTATCATGACTCAATCTCTCTAAGTGTGGGCCTTAAAGGGTGCATTGGGAAAGGGGTGGGAAGACCATTAGTGATGTATAGGATAGTTGTCCCTTATTTACACTTATTACCAATCCTAAAATCTCTTGAAAACCATTCCCTAAGTTATTTCTCCTTCTTTTCATACTCTTCTAGTTCTTTCCCACTTTCCATCCCTATTTTCCTCACCTTAAACTCCTTTTGATAGTCTTCTATACTAGGTTGATGAGGTTGACCTTATATAGTTTTGGGTGAAAATAATTTAGGGTCTAGGTTAGTTCTTGGCTAACCTAGCTCATGACCTAATGAATTGGCTAGGTCGACCCCATTAGCTAAAGCTTTTAGAAGGGTTTAGGATTAAATCCACCTATATATATAACATAATTTGATCATTATTTACATAATGAACAAGAGTTATTCTTCACTTGTGATTCTTTAAAATCTTCTCTTCCATCATTATACTTGAGGAGTCTTAGCTTAGGGTTTATACTTGGAGAATATAGTCTTGTGGAGAAGTCTTGGATGATTTGGCCTTTTTAGTGATCCTTACAAACCACAACAACCTCTTGCAAAGATCCTTTAGCTAAGGAAGAGATTTAGTCTTGATGGTTTCATATTTTAGGTAAGTATTCTCTAACTTTGCTCATCTCTTTAGTATATAGAAGTAGAATAAGTATTGGCTTTGAATAATATTACTCTTCTCTTTCCATGTATTAGGGTCTTACTCATACATAGTTTAATTGAGATTATCCTATGCATGCTTATTCATTTACTAACCCCTATATTGATCCATAAGATTTGGTGAGCACTAAATTAGATTTATTTACTTTACTTGTTATTAATCTAGTTAGATATGAAAACATAGGACCTAGCTAGGGTTATTACATGACTGTGTTTGACTAGAGGCTTTATAACCCTCCCTAACATTGTGTATTATGAAAGAGATCACCTAATTGGGTCTAGTATATCCCTATATTGGTCATGTTTATAATTATATAGTGTATTTCCAATCATAAGTGTATGGTATGATCTATCTTATTTGATTTAGGATTGATTTATAGACATAATGCATATCTGATTGCATACAGAACTAACCCAATCAACTTTCTCAACTGAGAAGATAATGTCTACTTATAACATGTTATCGAGTTTAGCTTTCACTTTCAAGTTCATATTTAGGTTCAACCTACATGGTATATTATTGATTTTCCATGCACATTCTTTTAACTCTATGTGCATCTCCCCTAAATAAGGATCAACACCTTTGAATTCATTTAAAGTTGTAGGAAAGACTTCCTGATACTCTCAAAGTAACTACAGAACCTCCACAGTATCTTCCTAAGTACAATAGTCTATGACATGTGCTATTTTTAGTCCTTCATCTATAAAAATATTTTATATATGATCCTTTAATAGATCCGAATACAATCTACATTTTTCTTTAGGAATGAAGTCACAGAGCATCTGTTCTCCTTCATGTTATGGAAATTGTATATGTCATATTTTTTCCTCTATTTCCTATATGGCTAGTTCTACTAAGGTATCTAAATCTTTCTCTAGTTTAAATATATCCCATATATCCATTTAATCCTTATTGTTTTTTTTATAATATTGTTCAACCTCCTCTTATATCCTATGTTAGGGTTAAATACATAGTTGGGCCTCACCTTGGCCAATTTCTAGAATCTATAAGATGTGTTTTGGGTTGTTCTTTATGAATTCATGTGAATCAATTTCCCCTTGTGCTAGTAAATATTCAACTCTTATGTGGCATAGAAAAGTTTTAAAATTTTGTATAGAAACTTTTACTTGAGGATTATCAATTTAAAAAATGAATGTTTGAATGATATCATCTTGGATATATGCCCAATACTTTATTTCTATTATTCACTCCTAATGGATGTACTAAGTTGTAGGTTAAATATCTAGGGTATTTTTGTCAAAAAATATTTCACCCTAGAGTTGGTTGTTCAATCCTGATCTAAAATTTTGGAAACATTTGATTACCTCTAAGCCTGTGGGTTGCCTATAGCAGAGGTAAACCTCTATTTTTAAAGGCTAGCTCCTTGGATATGACTTTTCTTGATTATCACCATCACTAATTGATTGATTAGATGAAAAGGGGATAAATTCAAAATTAAAATAAAATATTCTAATGAGGTTATACACCATAAATATATCAACTAGACTACCATATAAGTGCATTATAAAACATGATTCACAACACTAGTCTCAAAATCCTAAATTGCTCTAACATTAGTATTTAAAACATTGAGGTTATATGAATTTAACTACTAAAATTGTGTGAACTAGAGGTTATATTTAAAAAAATAAGGATAATCATTATACTTAAGGATATACCAATTCACTTGAAAACACTTCATATGACCTATTAGAGTGGAAACTACTTGCATCAATCATGGAAGAGTTGAGAAAAAGCAAGGATAGATACTAATCACTTGACCATTCACCATACACCACTTAAAACACTTATAAAATATATCTTGTGAATAAAAACTATATTTAAAATAATAGTATCAAACCAACAAGTCTTCACGATACCAAGTGTGGATTTTTTATTACAAAATCCAAAATGTCTTGTATTTATAGAACATATGAGAGGAGGGAGAATAAGAGAAGTTAAATGGATAAAAAGACAAGTTTAAAAGCATAAAAACTAGTTAAATTTAAGGATAATGTAGTGTGAAAAGAGTTTTTAAAGTCTTCTTGGATAAGTGTCCACCTAAAACATGACAAGCTCCTCAAAACTAGCATAGAGACATTCAACTACCTTCTTGAAACTACCTTCATGATGAGGCATTTATTAAATGATAAAATATAGATTAGTAAGAATTTACACATGTGAAATATATTAAGGAGGATAAAAAAAGATATAACATTCATTATATTCATCCTTAACTACTATCCTTCTTATGGACACTTATACTCACCATTTGTAGTCATCTATTAGCCCTCTTGGCTTCATTCTTCACATTTATCATTCAAGTGTTAATAAATTTATCAACAAAGTATATGTAATAGGTGTTAGGACACATATTAAAGATCCATTTTTCTTATACTCCATGAATTAAACCTTAAAAATATCCAAAATTGGACTTCTCATCTTCTCACTAGGTAATAACTTTGTCTTTTCATTGCCTGTCTAAGACTGCCTATGATGAAATGTGTAGCAGAGGTAATTTTGAGAAAAAATATGGTAATAAATGAGAATATAGAGTTATTAAAAGTTCCCATTGACTTCCCAAAATTATTATCATTATTCAAACCTCCTCTATTCTTATAGAATGCACTAAAACTTGTAAAAACTCCTAATTTTACCTTGTTTGTACAAGTTGCGTATAGACCAATTAGATGGGAAGGAGAATGGGAAAGCCCTAAATAATTATATATCAATTTAAATTACATACTACCCATATTTTTTGAATATCCTTTCATATTTTCTCCATCAGGTCAAAGATAAGGTTTTAGGAGGGTTTTAGAAGATCTAGACTGTTAAGGATTGTTCATAAAATCTTGATGTCCAACCTAAAAAAAATTCCACAAATATTGAGTATAGGACCATAAAAAACTACTCCTATCTTATTTAAGTCCCATTATTGGTGTTTTTATGATATGAGTGTTTGAAATTGGCCTATTAAGCTTTTGAGTACATTCTATGTACTCTTATGATGGAATCAGGTCAAAATGACCAACTTGTGTTGTTATTATACAAACCAATGGATCTAGCTCATCCTAAAATTCCTTATAAATATTATAAATCATATTTATGGGATAAAAAGGCCTTATAAGTGGATTTATTCCCCTGAAGGGATTTGGTCTAGCTTTAGGCCTAATAGGCCTAATTGCACTCCTTGAGCCTTTAACCATTTATGAGTGCCTCTACTAAATATGGGTGTTTGTCAATGTTCATCAAAATTCAAACCAACCTAAATAATAATTATGAAATTATCTAAGACATTTCCACCTCATCTATATCTCATTCACATACCTTGTATGCAACTTTGGAGTGTTTGGGAGTACCCTAATTGATCATCCAAACTGAGTCTATGAGGTGTTAGATTAGGCCATGAGGACCTTGTACTAAATTTTTATGTCTATATAACATTTTTAGGTTCCTCAACTTCAAAAAATTCAAGATAGATCTATATTACTATGTACTGAGTAGGGTTTTTGGGTTGACTATGGGTTGAGATTAAAACCTTCTTTGCTTTGCCTCTTCTCTATAAGAATCATGTGATATGGTTGATGTCAAAAATCTAAAGGTTTTTTTAAAAATGTTTAATTCCCTACCTCTTTTCCAACCTTCTCATTCCACCTCTCTCCATTTGCATGAATTATTTTATCTACTGTAGTAGACTTTAGGTGCTTATCTCAATTGAGATTGGAGGATTCCTATAGGTGATGTTCATTTTTAGACATGGTGTTCCATGCCTAGGTTCTACCTTGAGTCTCTAATCTCATTTAATATTTGAGAATGTTCATATAATGATTTAGGGATATGCCAACAACCAAACTACCTACACCAGTATACTATAGGTCTATAGTCAAATTGTAAGGACTCTTGTAGGTGATCATCTATGTATGAACACTATGTTTTCAACTAATTTGTTTTCTTTGAGTTTATTGGATCATCCCACACCTTTATGAGTTCAGTATATACCATTAATACCATAGTTTCACTCAATAATATAGGTCACTATAGATTAGGTTACTTTTATTCCTTTTAGCACAATATTTTATGAATGTCTCAGGTTAAAATCTACCTGAGTTATAAACCAATCAAACATTATTATCTCTTGATCAAGCAATCATTTTATTTTGTCAAGGAATTAACCCTATGTTTGGGATACATGGTTAGAATAACTAGGTCTATCTAGACCTCAAGTTACTTCACCATGGGAGGACAAAAAATTAAAGCAAAATCTTCATTCATAGAAGTTAAGGTAATATGTCTCTCTTACAACTTTCTCAACTTCTAAACTTTGAACTCAAGTCTATCTGCCATCTTATGAATTCACTATTTTCATAATGGGTTTTAGAATGATCTTAAAACTCAATTAAGGTTTCACATTATATCAAACACTTGTATTTCAACATTCTTTAGACCTCTATAGATTTTACTTAGGCCCTTGTTGGAGATGCCTATAGGTGAGGACATTATAGGACTATATGTATTGGATTGGTTGTCATAGCCAATTTTTAACCTTTGAATGGATCAAAATCAATTTTTACACTTTTATATTGTCCTCAAAACCTTTAAATATTATTTTTACATTATAATGAATGGTCAATGCTTCTTCACACTTGACTATAGGTGATAATCACAAGGGAAACTAACTATATGCAATTCTTAGACCTTACATTTCACATGAAACACTCTTGAGACAAATATTTTCATTAATAATGTGATAAAACATACTCTCATATGTTGAAATCAGTCATTCCACTTTTTTATGAATCCATCTACAAGAAAATAAACTATGCATAGGTGAAACATAGTCCAAAACATTGCCATGGAGTATGTACTAGCAGAATGAGATGTTTATGCCAAATACTTCACACCAAACATGAAAAATAGACTGATAATAACATGAAAAATATGGTCATTCCTCTTAATATGATCTACATAAGTTTAATTACACAAAATAATGAAAACATAGAAGAAAATTGAAGGCTATGGGGATGACCAGGTAGAAAAAAGTCACTAACATTGTTAGCAATGGGTCATAGAGAATAGTACACCAAACCTAAAATTATTTCCATGGATTTTCAATAGATAAATATTATTATCAGCCACAAAGTGCATTATCTTTGACTCACATACTCCTATCTGTACCATGCAGAGATTAGTTGACCATTTTAGCTTGCAAAGGAGAGTGATAGGGAAAATAGAATGGTTTTTGACATTTTTGGGTTTTTTAAAGATACTTTAACATGGAAATGAGTTATGGGAAGCTGAAAGTACATTATTGACATATCCATATGATCCCAAACTATTGCATAGGTCATATATTTGCCTAAACCCACATAAAACTATATGATCTTCTTGTTTTCAATGTTGCACCTATAGTTATTAGTCCAAGACTACCATCTCTAACATGTAGGATGTTAGATATGATTTTGAAACATTTATTATTCTATGAAGACCATACAAGTCCAATTAATGACCCCAAAATTGGCCTAAAAAGACATAAGACAAACTATAGACAAATATGACAAGTATTAAACACAATTTTGACCTCATTAAGACCATGAGACACATTTTGCACCCTAGGAGACCATATGACAAGTTTAAATTACATAAGTGGTTGACCTAATTGACTTGTGGTCAAATTAGTCAACATTTTGGTGATTTCCTAGGGGTGAAAAGCCAACTATGCCAAAGACTAGTAGCCTACTCCTATCCATTGGGATATAGAGTCACCTACACACTATAATAGACACTAAATTGCCTTTAAAAGGACATAAAACCACACCAAACAATATAAAACAACACAATTAAAACAAAAAAAACTTTTGTTCTCAAGAACACTTAGGGAAAACACAAATAATAATAAGTAAAAACACACCTATCCTAGTATATACAAAACCTCAAACACTTAAGGTGAATAAAAATTCACCATGCTTCAACTAGGGTCAAATATGGTACCTCTTGTATCATTAATTCTTCAAGAAAGTAATCCATCATGTGAAACATACTTATCAACAAACACTTGCTTATGTAGATAGCCAAATGACTTACCATCTTGAGCTCATCTTTTGTCTACAAGTGTGTCACTTGGAGCTTTCATGAATGCTCCATATTACCCTCCTAAATATTTTCTTAGCTCTGTAACTTTACTAAACTCTACCATGTCTAATTGGAACTTCTCAAACTGAGTGTTAGGAGTCATCAAAGTTACCTCAACTCCATCTTCTTATTGAACATAATGTACTTGATGTTTAGGGACATCAAAGCTATCTTCCTTCTACTCTATCAAGATTGAAAATGATTCAACCTTGGGTTGAGGTTTGTATTACTCTTCACATACAAACATTTATTCTTTATCTTCATTAGGTTCCTTTATGACTGTAGTTCTTTGACAATAGATAGATACTCAACCTCATGCTTAAAAAAATACTTTCCTTCCTTCTTATTAGGTTCATCAACAACCTTGTTATCAGATTCACACTTCTTGGGAAGGAGAGTTGGTTCATTCAACCATTCTAACTATTAAATTATGGCATGTCATCTTCCCCTTCATGATTGTCATCTTCAAGGACTCCTTTATCTTGTGTAAGCATAATGGAATTATTCTCTTCATCATTCTAATCTACCATGATTTTAAGACTATCATCATCATGAAAATGAATGAGGTACCTCAAAAATTTATGGAAAATAATCACAAATACATATCTTAAAATGTTTATATTCCCCCTCATAGATAGTGTATGTGCCAAGATTAATCTGCTCAAATAAAGTGTATGGATCATGTCCATAAGTGTCACTATATTCATCATAGAAAAGGTCATAGATACCTTTAATCTTGGTGGATGCACCATCATCCATAGCATGTTATTCTTGATCATTGATGACATAATTTAGATTGAAGCTTGCTTCTACATATGGATCAATATGAAACTTAGCCAATTGTTAAGGTCTAATGGTTTCCTTTGATCCATACCTTTTCTTCAAGCCCAAGAAGGACTAATCAGTTAAGAGGTAACCTCGTATCTTGGCTATGAAATCCATTAAAATAAAGATAGAAAATTGTGTAGGCAAAAGAACCACTACTATATCTTAAAGATAGGGAAGATTGGAAAATCATGAAGGAAAAATCTCAAAACTTTGAAATAATACTAACTTAGCTAGTGTTCCATCAAGTTGAAGAACTCCCTTATTATATGGTTCATATTTCAAACCCAATTTATCTTCCAAAAACTTGGGTATCACTAAAGTACTAGCGCCACTATCTACAATGTAGTTGTGAACAAGTTTTTCTCCAATAATGAGAGTGAGGTAGAAGGGTGGAGGCTTCTCAAATTTAGAAGAAGATTCCACAATGTGAGTGGGAGCATTGGTGAGAGAAACATTACCATGGCTTGATGGTTGAGAGATAACATGAATTTGAAATAACTACTATTTAAGAAGCACTTTTTGACTAGGCAAGAGAATCATTTCCCAAAGAGAGATTGTCTTTAGCTATAGATGCTAGTTTTAGACACCCTTATGTATTAACGTGGTACATCAACATGTTATCATTTCATCTCTAACATAATGGCCCCCATTCATAATTATTTGAAATAATTATGTTCACCTCACCCATTTAATTTTATCGTATAATTTAATTAAGCTATTACTACAGTCAAATAGCAATTAAACCTATTTACCATCCCTAACCACAAATTCATAAAAAACAAAACCTATCTAACCTCTAAACAAACTCATCCTATGGTTAAAATGACTCAATAACTTTGAAGTTGATTAAAACCATTTTTTACCCCTGTAAGTAACCCTTTTGAATGGCCTAAGGATTATCTTCACCCATTTTAGGAAAATTGATGTCGATTCTCTAAGATCGACATTGATCTGCTAGGAATGGTGTTGATCTATAAATATACAGTAAGATTCCATGGCTTAGGAGGGCATTTTTAGCCTTTGAAACTCTACTAGAATTATCTTGGAACCTAAGTAAAAACCTTATCAAAATTTTTCTACCTTGTATAACCTTTGTTCATGATATCACAAAAATGTTTTTAAGGTTTCTAATCCTACTTTTATATTATTATTTATCTATGTGTTTTCAGCCATCCAAGGTTAGTATTGTATGTTAATTTACTCACATTTTAACTTTACAGTATTCTACACCTCTATGCCATTGTTTAAATTTAGTTTTCATGATTTTATCAATATTATAAGTCATTATCATCTTATATTTTCATAGTTTAGCATTTTACTCAAAATTGACATCAATCCTACAGGATTGCCATCGATCCCTACCTAACTATTAAAATAGCCCTCAAATTTATTTTCATAAGATTCAAAATCCTCAAAACTTGTTAAAATATACATTCTATTTTCTACAAAATTATTTTTTACATGTAGATGACTCTGCCTAGATTAGCACATGATATTGTTAGCATATTTGATCTTCCCATTGTCCAACAACCTTTATTCACTGATCAAAATGATATTTAATTCTAATTAGGTATTTGTATTTTGTTTTTCACTCCTAATCAAGAAATCATTAATGAATAATTGCATGTAATTCAAGAGGATGTCCATATAGCTACAAAATTCTAGGATGATTAATTTGATGGCATCAATCTTATTATAGATTAGATATCTTTGGTGTTGTCTATTTGCATCTTATCCACACACACACACACACACACACACAAACACACACACACACACACACACACACACACACACACACACACACACACACACACACACACACGCACACACACACACACACACACACACACACACACACACACACACACACACACACACACACACACACACACACACACATTGTAATTTCATGTTTATTTATAAACTTGAATGTTAAACGTGGGCTAACATCCACCTAAGGAAGAATATCACTTATTGTGACTAGTTTCTTACCAGGCAACCCATTCATCTTTCTATTAATCTATTTTTTTGTGAATTAGTGTGATTGGCAGGTTATTCCTCCCTAGCCAAAGAGGAGTTCTCACAAGCTTGATCAACAATGCACAATTGATCTCCATATCTAGGTAATATTTAAAACCCTGCATTTACTTTATTTTTAGTAGCTAATTAAATCACATTAAAAAAAGTGAAAAAAATACTAAAATATTATGGCACATCTAGTGGGACCACTTAGGTCAAATCTTTCTTATAAAATTCAATTTTTTTGAATTTGCTCTCTTTCCCTTTCTTTGTGTGAATTCATTCAAAGAACATCAAGTTTTCATTTTATTTCCTTTTTAAGGCTAAAATAAAATTGCATTCATTTTTACCTACTTAAGTAATTCACATAGAATAATCTAAGTGGTAAATTCATCATAGTCATCACTCTTTCACACACAAGCCAAATCATAGTCACAAAAAAATCATCTAAACACTTGACATAAGGAAACCAACATGAATTTCATTACCTCACAACAACCTTCTTCATGGTGATCCCACTTGGATTTCACCACCAAGGGGAGGACTAACTCAATTCTTTGGTTGTGCATAATCTCTAGAATATCAGTATATCTTGGCTGAGCACCAGCATTAGATGTGGGCTTGTGATGTGAGGAGAGAAAGCCCCAAGTACCAAGCCATAAACTAATGCCAATATATATTTCCTTTGAGTGAAAAAACAAAACACCTAAAACCATACTTAGATTACCATTTCTTAGGACCCTGATTATCTTTTTTATTTATTTATTTTCACACCTTAAAATTAAAAAAAAGAGATAAAAAACATTTTTGAACAACTTTAGTTTATGCATCTTTCATCCATAGTTAAAAGTGAGATAATTCAAAAAGAAATTATTGTTTTGTTTTTTATTTTCTTTTCCATCTCATGGTTTTGACTAGGTAATAGTCAAAGAAAGAATTTGAAGTGGGTGTCACATCCTCTCCTTTGAAACATATGGCTAGTCCCTCCTCTACCCCTAAGTCCTTTGAGAATCCTATGTTCCCACACTTTTATTCTCAAGGAGATCCTTCCTTTATGAAAATATTGGATAATAACCATAGTGATCTCAATTACTACCTCCTTCCCCCCATACCCAATATTATTTATATTTATATGGGATTCTTTTCAAGGGAATTGAGAAACTAAAAGATTTACCACAGCCATGGTATCCTTTTCTACTGGCTCTCTTCTATCTAGTTTTAATACCCAAATGATGCAACCTTTAGAAAGCCAACCATATATAATATCTACCAATTATCTAACCCCCATTACTCAGTATCAAAATGCTTATACCACTCAACCTATATCCACTATTCCTCCCCAAATGTTAGTGGTGTTAATCCTTGTAAGTCTCCCACCCATCAAAATGAGTCTAACATAAAATTATCAAGCTTTGAAACATAGACAACAAATCCCTCTAATAAAATAAATCCCTCCAATGCAACCTCCCCAATAGTATGTTTCCTTAACTACCTAATACATGGCTCTATTATAGCCATTAGTCACCACTTACTTCCAATTTTCCATGTATAAAAATATTCCACTATAGATCCCATAATATGTGGTGGCATCCTAACCCATTATGTCCACTACAGTTGGATACCTTTCCTCATAACCCCTATTTACTCCCTTTCCAAATTATGAAACTCTTTAGTAAGGTGTCTTAAGGAATGTGCATTAAAATAACATCCAAGTAGACCTCATAAACATCCTTATGAATAAGATGGCTAATTTGGAATCCTCCACCTCTGGACACAATACTATGCTCACATATGAGAAATTTTTTAATGAGCCTATCCACCCATCTATTCCTATCTGACCATATCCATCAAAATGGGAAATTACCAAGTTTACTATGTTTTAAAACAAGGAAGATCCCCACCAACATCTCAGAACCTTTTGACTTGCATGTTACCTTATAGCACATGATGATACATTACTACTTAGCACATTTCCCATGTCACTAACAGGGGCTGCATTAGATTGGTATAGATCTATCCCTCAGAATTCACTCTTTTCCTTTAGGAAATTAGCCCAAATTTTCTTAAAACACTTCTTGATCAACATTGCTCAAAAAGTGACTCTCACAGATTTATATTCCATTCGATAATTTGAAGATGAATCCATATCAAACTTTGTAGCTCATTGGCATAGTCAAATCAACCAATTAACCTTTTCCTTGACATAACTTGAATTAATTGAATTTTTTTCATGCTCTTGTGCAAAACATATCTCATCCATGTTACAAATTCAAACCTTTAAGACTTTTTATGAAGCCTTTACCATGGCATGTAAAATAAACAAATTTTTCATTAAAGAGGGAAAAGTTAAGTTATGCAATAAAAACTTCAAACTTGACCCTTTAGAAAGCAATAAAAATAATCCTAAACCAAAAGGGATAACAAATTCTATTATTCTAAAAAATTCTTCCCCTCCAACACCTAATCAATTAGGACCATCCACTTCTCAAACATAGCCACCTAGGGGACCTACTCATTTCCCCCCTAGGAAATATACTCCTCTAGGAGAACCTTACACTTTTATATTAGATAAAATCCTATAAGTGACCATTCTTGAGCTCCCTCTGATTAGACCAGTCAATGATACTCATCCTAAATGCACTTGGTGTAAAGAGGATTATTTTTACGCCTATCATAGGGTAATAGGACATGACATAGAATGATGTCAATCCTTTAAAAAATTGGTACAAAACCTCATCGACAAGGGGGACCTTTAGTTGGATAATCCAAATGCTCATCCCAACCAATCCTTAGATATTTTTAGATAGCCATTTATAAACCATACATCCACATCAAACACAACCCAAGCTAACCCTAGAGAAACACAAAATTATGCTACATATATGATTGATATAATTTATGACCAATTATTGCCTAAAGAAGCTTTATAGAAATTTATGGTCTTGGATCTCCTCATGGGAGATTATTTCTATATAATTTAAATATAAATTATTGAGACAATTCTCAACACCTTTATACAACTCTCTGATATCATTACATGGGGTTATTCAAGTGAGTCATCCCCTTCATCTTCCCAAACTGAATCTCCTAAAGTGGAAAATGAAACCACTCCTCGAGATGTCACAAATAAACATCTTAATACTTCTAGAGTCAAACATTCCACCCCTTTGGTCCTTAGAAAACCTCTTCATGGTATGCACCTAGATCATAATATAATGGGATCTTATCAATTCACTCAATACCAAGACCCTTTGAAATCATCCTCTATCACAACACCCCCTTATCCCAAAGCTACTAAGGGAAAGGGTAAAGCTCCTATCATCGATAGCTGGGATAATTTTCTTGTTATTCCACCAAAGAAAGCCTTAGCCCATCCTCAAGTCAAAGTTGATCTTTTTCAAATGTCAAAAGATAAAAACCTTAGTTTGAATACACCCTATATTCTCAACACATGAAATAATAAAGGGTCAACCCCTTTTGTATCATCTATGTCATCCATTTTAGGTCCTCATCCATCTTCCAAAGTGACTGCCTAATCATAGGTTCTGCCATTCAAATGCATGGGAAAACACAAAGTCTCCCTCCATTATTAACCACACCTCCATCTCGATATCTACCATCTTCTACTAAAGGCCCATTATAAAAATTTAAAGAAAAGGTGCCTAAGCTCATCCCTACCATAAAAGCTAAATGTCAAAACTAAATGATCAATAATTTACCAAAAGAGATTGCATAACCTATTATAAGACTAAAAAATGACCCTTTGAAATGACCTTACACTGTAATCTTAAAATAATTGTTGGATACATCCCTCATTATTCTACCACATATATGGCCCATTAACCCTCACCTCTAAATACTTGCTTGGTCTGGGAGTAAGGAGATATGTGCATATAATAGATTAGCTAGACAAATATAGAAAATTGTAATGCCTTTAATGTCATGATCTAACAACTAGTCTAGGATGATGATCTATTAATTGATGATCTAAATAATAAGACTTTTATGAAAAAAGTCACCATCCCAAATGTTCCACCCACCCATAATCCTATTAATCCTATAAGCGATGAAGAGTTAGTGGATTCTTCAGACCCTCCATTATTATACATCAATATTGTCCATGTAGCCACCTACTCTCAAAATCAAAACCCCAATAAATCTAAGGTTTCAATTATAAGATCCTTTACCCCTAATATTCCTAAACCATCTAGAAAAAATCCTAAAGTCTCTATTATAAGAACTACCCTAACTAAAGCCAAGGAGTTGGTACAAATCTCCATATTCAAATAAATCTCCATAGTATAGAATGATGATCTATTAATTGATGATCTAAATAATAAGACTCTTATGAAAAAGTCACCATCCCAAATATTCTACCCACCCATAATCCTATTAATCCTATAAACGATGAAGAGTTAGTGGATTCTTTAGACCCTCCATTATTATACATCAATATTGTCCATGTAGCCACCTACTCTCAAAATCAAAACCCCAATAAATCTATGGTTTCAATTATAGGATCCTTTACCCCTAATATTCCTAAACCATCTAGACAAAATCCTAAAGTCTCTATTATAGGAACTACCCCAACTGAAGCCAAGGAGTTGGTACAAATCTCCATATTCAAACAAATCTGCCAAATTCCTATAAAAATGTCATTATATGAACTTATCAAAAAATCTCCATACCATTGACAAGTAATGATAGAAGCTCTCCAAGCTATTGAGGTCCAACTAGATGAGCGTCAACCATTGTTAGCATTTATAGGGGCCCTCTAAATGGTGTCAACTATTAGTTTCACTAATTTTGAGGTTGTTCCCTTATCACTTGAAGATCAAGATCCCCTACTTTTCAACATTGCTCAAATGAATCAAGCTTAGATTAAAAGATTTATGATTGATAATGGGGATAATATCAATATTATTTATTCACACACTTTCCAATAGCTATAGCTACCAAAAACCATTATTTCCCAACTCCCAATAATTATCTATGCATTAAACATGGTAGCACCCATAGTAGGAAGGGTCATCCTTCCCATTTGCATAGGTTCTCACACCCTCCATGAACTCTTCTATGTCATAGAAAGGAAATTCAAATATAACATTTTATTAGGATGATCATGGATTCATGCGATGTGATATATCCCCTCCACCATCCATTGGTGCCTTAAGTTTGAACATGAGGCTAGGTACACATCATCCCTATTGATTCTCAACCCTTCAAATTATGTAACTTCACTTTTTAACCAAGCAATGTCATAATACCCTTGCCTAACACAATCTCATCTTGATCCTCTAATTAAGCCTCAACTAGAATGACTATTCCTACTTTAATACTACCAAATCAGGAGTCCATTGATTCTATGATGCAACATATTTTAATGGGCAAATACTAGTTATTGACCCTTAACATGTTACCCACTCTTAGGGAATATGGCCATCTTGAAAAACAACCCATGTATCCACCCAACTTAGGTGAGCTCATCCCATTTGGGCCACCTTTCTTACATACCTACTTGATATATGGTGGAATCAATCAAACCACCCCAAGTCTTAAAAATGACACCTATGTTAAACCCTTTAGATCTAATTTCTCATTTCTGAATAAACTCTAGTTCACACTAGGAGATTTTAGAAAAACACAAAAAAATCATGGCTTAGGCTTTGATAAATATTATAAATCCTCTCCCAAATCCATTCTTCTACCATTTTTAGAATAATAAGTGCAATCTTCATCATTCAATACCTCTTCCTTGACTAGTGACAATGTATCCATCTCTTCTAACTTTCTTTTAGTCAATTCAATCTCCATAGAACCCCTCATATTTCATCATGGTGGTGAGACCAAAACCATCCCTTTAGAATATCCTAACTCAATAGGACACGATGCACTAACCATCCCTATTCTTCAATGTCAAGATGATGAGTCAATCTTGACTCGTTTCAACACTGAAAACTCTTATCTACGTAATTTTCTTCCATCTAAAACATATATCTTATTAAATGAATCCACTTTTGATATTAATATCAGGTCTCAAGAAACCCCAATGATTATTAAAGTTATCAAAGCCTTATATCTCCTAGAAAACCAATATTTCACCACTTTTCTATTAGACCATAATGAGGCCTTTACTTGGTCTTATAGTGATATACCTAGTATTGACCTTGCAATCATTATCCATAATATCATCACCTTTTTTGATGCTAAGATAATAAAACAAAAAATGATCCAAGACTCAAAATTTCTAGTTGATAAATATTTCAATAGCATAGAAATAACACAATAATAATGAATTCTCTGAGAAGAGATGTAGTATTACTCAAGATCGCAATACAAATATATGCTTGTCTCTGGGAAGAGATGTCTATCTTCACATTTCAGGTTACCTCTTAATTTATACACATTTTCAAATCATGGGGAGGATGTGTAAGGTCACTAATCTTGAGGGAGATTAAGTGGTTCAACTTCCAGGATTTAAAACAATACAGAATTTGAGGAATTACTATTTTTATAAACTAACTATTTTTAGACTACACTACTAAAATTGAAATTTAGGGAACTTCTATTGGGTTTTCAGGGGTAAAACTTTATCAAGAAAATCTCCATGAAATCTCATGACTTTCTCCTCATTCTTATTTTTCCAACAGTTCAAAAGGTGAGTCAATTGGAGCTATGGTGCAAAAGTTATGGCTCCCAAAAATTCCATCATCAATTGGGGTGGAACTATCCCCCGAATTGTTGCCTAAATTGTTGCCCGGATCAAAAAATCTATAAAATGTATCCCTAAATTACACTCTTATTAAAATAAGAACCATAACACCTCTTATTTACTAACTTTATTCAACCCATTGATTATCCTCAATAGATGTCCAACATCATTCCAGTCACTAAGCCTACAGGGGGACTTTGCATCTGTATTGAATTTCATGATTTAAATCTTGCTTGTCAAAAATATGATTTCCCTCTCCCTAACATTGACCAATTAGTGGACCTAATAATTGGCCATGAAATTTTATCCCTTATAGATTGTTTTTCTAGTTACAATCAAATACTTATTGCACTATAAGATCAACATAAGATTGCATTTATTACTCCTTATAGGACCTTTTACTACTATATTATGCCCTTTGGCCTAAATAACATAGGAAACACCTATCAATGGTTACATAATCCACAAAATTTTTGAATAATATGTAGATGACCTCCTTGTGAAGTAAAAATTCTACAAGGATCACCTATCCATACTTAAGGTTATCTTCAATCTTTAGCTACAATATCATGTGCATCTAAATCCAAAAAAGTGCATTTTTGGTGTCTTGATGGGTAAATTCTGGGCTTCATTGTTTCTATTTGAGGAATATAAGTGGACACCACTAAAATCAAGGCTATTTTAGAAATGCCTCCTCTATCAAACCTTAATCAACTACTTAGTTTACAAGGCAAGCTCTAGTCTATCCATCATTTTATCTCCTAGCTCTTTGACTGGTGTCAACTGTTCCACCATCTATTAAAGAAGGATAGTCACTTTTTATGGGATTTTAATTATCGAGAAGCCTTTAATGCACTCAAATACTATCTTATATTTCCTCCAATCCTCATTTCACCTAAGGAGAGGCAACCTTTCTTCATTTATATCTCAGCTGCAGACCATGCTTTAGGTGTTATGTTTGCCCATCAAGACAAGCTTTATAAGGAACAAGCTATTTACTATATACATCATACCCTTGTAGAATATAAAATAGATTATTTGTATACCAAAAAAATATGCCTAGCATTATTCCTTGTAGCCTCTAATATTTATCATTACCTACTTAACCATAAGACGTATGTAATTATGAATACCAACCCCCTTAAGTTTATGCATTCTAAGCTTTATCAAAATCAATGAATGGCCAAATGGATTATGTTTCTAGCTGAGTTTAATATAGAATTTCTCCATAAAAAGTCTTTTAAAAGAAAATTTATTGTTGATCAACTGGCTGAAGCACCTCTTAGAGACAACTAATTGATCAACTGTGAATTTCTTGATGAATCTATTGCATCCACTTCTCAATTAGTCTCAAAATATCAAATGACTCTATTCTTTGATGGGTCCAAATGTGAGCATGGAGGTGGCACATGAAATATATTAATCCTTATTCAAGGTATTCCCATGCCTTTATATTTTAAATTAGACTTTGATTGCACCAATAACATGGCTGAATATGAAGCATTGATCATAGGCCTCCAAACTACCCTTACACTAAGAGTTAGATCCCTTAATATCTATTATGATTCTCAGCTAGTAGTCTATCAAATTACTAGTATATATCAATGCAAGAATGATATCCTCTAAATATATAAGATCTTATTAAATTATATCTTATCTTCTTTCAAACATCATGTCATCCAAACTATTCCTAGATCAACTAATAAGTTCATTGATACTATGACATCTCTTGCCTCTTTTATCCCATCCTCATCTCTGGAGTCTAAACTATTTATCCTTATCCATATAGTTAACCAGCCTTCTTTCATGAAAACTAATCTTTCATCTATCAATAATATCATGGAAAACCTAGAGGAGCCATGGTATGCACAAATATTTACCTATTTATCTACATGACTATCTTCTCCCCATCTATCCAAAGGTGCCAGGTTTGTCTTCCAATAGAAAAGTTCCCACTATACTATACTAGGGGTGTTCTCTATAAGCATGGATTTGATGGATTTATTCTTCATTATTTCCAAAATCATGAATCTACCTTAGCTATCTAAGAAGTACATAATAGGTCATGTGGTGGAAACTTTAGTGGTTGTGTAATCACTAAAAAATCTTATGTCTAGGCTACTATTGGCCACTCTAAATTAAGATTGTTCTGCATACATTAAGAGGTGTGTAAAATGTTAAGAGCATGAAAACTTATCCCATGTCATTAGTAAATAATTGTAAGTAGCAAGGGACTTCTATCCATTCTCCCAATGGGGGCTCAATTTTATAGGTCAAATTAAAATCAAGTCCTCTCAACATCATGGCTTCATCATTACCACCACAAAATACTTCACCAAGTGGGTGGAAGTTGTGATGATTATCTCGACCAAGGCATAAAATATTGTGGAGTTTATCCATCATAAAATTATCTATCATTTTGGAATTCCATATAAAATTATAACAAATAATGAAAAATATTTCAAGAATAAGAAAGTCTAGGCACTATGTGACTCATTTAAAATCAAATTATGTTTTTCCTCACCTTACTATCCTCAAGCCAATGGTTAAGAAAAAGAATATAATAAAACCCTAGTCAAAATCCTAACCAAAGTCATTAATAAAATTGGGAAGGATTAGCATCTTTGTATCCCTTTCACCTTATGGGCATATCAAACTAGTATTCAAACCCCTACAGGTGTTACATCCTTTTCTCTAGTCTATGGTACAAAAGCTATACTTCCTTTAGAAGTCCAAATTCCATTTCTTCATGTATTCCTTAAAGACATCATTTTTTATGAGCATTTTTGTCAAAAGCATTTATCCTAGCTCAAACTCTTAGATGAGCATCATACAATAGCCCTCAATCAACTTCATATCTATCAAGAATGGCTAAAATGAGCATATAATCAACATATAAGAGTAAGAATTTAACATTGGAGACCTTATACTTAAATAAAATCAACATGTCACTAATATGGAATGAATTAAAAGGGGTAAATTTTCTTCTAATTGGCTTAGACCATACATCATAATCCATAAATAAGGATCTGGGGCATATCATTTGGCCTCTCTTAATGATAAACTATAATGAGAGCCTCTTAATGGATTAAATTTGCATCCTTTCTATAGTTAATAGATCTTGGCTCATCTTGGTTAGCTTATCTCAAATACTATCATATCCCCTTATCCCAAAATACCAAATAATGATATGAGAGTTATGTGGTTATTTAATATTCACTATAACCTCAAGCTTGAATATTAATACCCCAGCTCTATACATATCATTCTCTCATGGATAAGTTTCACCTATAATGGGAGAAACCCAAAATCATTATTTCCCTTATTTCTTAAAGGTTGTTAATTTTCCAAGATAACACAATCACCTCATGTAATGAACTCATGGAAACTATCCTAAGGTATCTTTCTATGCCAAATTGTATTACTATCTTTGGGATCCAAAATCAAGTAAGCAGTGAAAATTAAAATTATCAAAATGGACTAAATAAATAGATTGATCCCTTGAAGGACAACTATAATCAAATATATAAATGCAAATAATACACTAATCCCTTGACGGATCACTGTGTAAAAACATTATAATATAGACCACTCCCTTGAATGATGGATACCAAGAAGAAAACTTGCCACATTGATTAGTTTTCAAATTATGCCACTTAAAAGCCTTAAAAATAAACAAAGCAATAAAATAAATTGTCAAAAGAAATATCCCAAAAAATATTCTTGTATTGATCAACTTTCTAATTGTAGACTTATTATATTAATTATTCTACCCATTGGCATAAAAATGATCCCTGAAAGATAAATCCTAATTTCAAAATATGATGTGAAGAAGTTTATCTCTAAAGAAATACATCCCCCATCCCACAAAAATAATATAATCCTAATAAATGACCAAGGTCAAATCTCTAGTTAACCAAGGTTGTGTCAATATCTATTATCATCTAGCTAATGATGCATAGGCCATGTGTATGAGAGATTCTCTTGTGGCTATGGTCCAAGTCAATTCTAATAAAATCCATAATCTATAATCACAAAAATACATAAATCCACAACCATAAAGCATTAAAAGCTATCTATACTCCATAATCATTATTAAGCATAAATCTATAATCCATAATCTATTTATATTCAATCATCTAAGAAACCATAAGAATCCATAAGGTTAATAGTAGTCTATATCAAAAAGTAGCATAATCCATAATCATAATCCATTAGTAAAAACCCATCTCATGATATAAAATTCTAAATAATATGTAAAATCCATAATCCATAAGCATCCATAACATATATAATAGAAATGATCAAAATTAAAATACATAACATCTAAATCTATAATCCATCACATCAATAACCCATAAGAGCACTACACATCCATATGTATTAGTAAATCCATAAAAAAATAATACATAATCCACTCATAAGCATAAGAAATGTCTATATATATATATATACATCAAGTGTCTAGAAAAATGTCATAACATAAATGAGGTGGGGCTCTCAACCTATATAATACAATCTACTCAGTAAAATTTATCCTAATAAGAAGAATACTATCACCTCCTCCATCATCCCCTCCTCAGTTCACTATGCTCTCTATACTAGTATTTCCCTAGGGGTCTTCTATGATCTGATGTGGATAGCCACATATGAAGTAAACCAAGGAACATCTGGTAGCTACCTATATACTATCTTCTCATAATAGCTCATCTTAGCAATCAAATTGCTATACCTCTATAGTGGTACCATATCTGTAGGATTAACACTAGATCCTACAATATATGAGCCTAGTCTCTCTACCAAAGTAGATCTCATCCACTCTAGATCTACTAGGTACCTATCTCACCCCTATATAGATTGGTCACGCTAACCTCTCAAGCTATCAAGATCACCCTATAATGTGGAAATCTAATCCTATAAAGCATCATGGGCTATCCATGCCTTCGATAGCTCTACTCTTAGACTAGTACACTTGACCCTCAGTGTGTCTTTCTTAATGACAACTATAGTAATATCTATAGGATCATGTGTGGGGGCATCCTATAATGGTACCTCCTCCATGTATGCACTAGGTACATTCTACTCATCCTCTCGTCTATCCCAACCCTCCTCCCTCACCTCCTTAATGACTACCCCTGTTGAGGTCTCACTACTCTCTCTTCTCTCCTCGCTATCTCAACTACAAACCAAGATGGAGAGTCATCAGTGTAGACAAAATCATCTAGGTTAATATTTGTAGGCTCCTCCTATGGCCCCATCAAAAACACTATAGTATTAGGGGTAGGTTAGTCTAGCTCTGTATCATCCTACCTATACAAGTGTGGGGCTAATGTAACATCTTGTAATAACCCAAACTAATGACAATTTTGTCAAAATATAATAGATCGATGTGCTCAAGCTATCATCCATGTACCCATATCTCCCAAGAAACATCCCCTGTCTCCACATCTAAACTTGGTCATGTTAGGAAGCATACATAAGGCCTCTAAATAAAATCCCCCATCTACAAGATGCTAAGAACCTATCTATAGTGTGCTAGATCATGCACTACCCTATCTGTATAAAGAATGACTAGTTATTCCTTATACTAAAAGAATCCTACACTATATAACATGTCTCTAAATATGATACATCGGGTCCCTATGGGGTGAATAACATGAATATGCTCATATGCCCAATAATGTAATACAAATGTGATATCAAGTCCTGACTAGTGCTTCATACGCTAGCCCCATAACTCCCTATATATCTACCCCAATAGTGTGGGCACCCAAGAAAAAATAGTCTTGAACTCAACCATGTATACTATAATGATAATGAAACTCCATGGTAGTCACCCTCCCATAGATCAAGTAGCACATATCAGGTCAATACTAGCATCATCATCATAAGCACTAGTCTCTCCTTAGGATCCTAGTCATATAATGGATATAATGATAACCCAGTATAAAATAATCTAATATCTAATGCATCATCTCCATATATTCATGCCAATGCCATTACTTTCTCATACTCATCAATAATATACATAGGGGCTCCCAGAATTAATATTCATAAAATTTGATAGATGTCCTTTGTCGTAATAGTCATCTCATTAGTCGGTAACCAAAAAGTGTTAGTGGTATAATCCCACTACTTTAGTAAAGACACTATCATACCAATGTCTCAATGGACACAATGATAATGGCTAATCCCTCCAAATCCTATAGCCTCTAGATGGGCCCATTTTTCATCACTCATAAACTCCCATAACTACTCCAAAAATAGAGGGACCCTATCCCTCATCATTAGTAGCTCTCGTGCCTATTAGAAACATCTTTTTGCTCAATTAAAATCTCACATTTTCTATTATCAAACCTTTGTTGTGGATTTTTATCGATCTTCTAAAGATTGATGATGATTTAAATAAATTCATAGTGATCCTTACGGATCGTGGTTGATCCACATGAAACACATCGATCTTATTGGATCATCATCAATTCCATCCCCTAAAAAATTCCCACTTGGGTTGAATATTTTTAACCTACCCTCCCTCCTTCCCATAAATTTATAAAAAGAAATCTCTTAAGAAAAAATAAAAACATCAAATTTCAACAAAAATGCATTATGCCTATCTTGTAGTAGAGTTATCATCATTTTCTCCCACTCACCTCCATCATCTCTCACATATGTTTGAAAGGTTGAAACACGTCAAGTTTTTTCCCCAAATTCTTATTCAATTGATATCCAATTGAGCCTTATGCCATGTTAGATGCCTATTTATAGCCTTTTCAATGATTGATGTTGATTAATTTAATTGATGTCAATTACTATAAATTGGCATCAATTATTCTAGATTAATGTTGATTACCATGGCTTGTTTAGATTTTTATGCTTGTGGACCATTTTACATACTCCCATTCTAACTCTAAGGACCCAAATTGTTGCCTTTGCTACAAATATCCCATTTTTATTTCATATTACCCTTTATATTTGAGTATTTTAACCTTTGTTAGTTCCCCAATCTCTTTAAGGCATACCTTTTTCTTGGTGTCTTGCCATTGTAAGATCCCAAGGGTATATTTTATCCTAAAAAAATTTGTATATAGGTAACACATACACCATATGCACACTAGGTGATATGGTCCACCATTCCTATCCTTTATTCTCTTACTAACCTATAATTAAGCCCACCTATTTTAGCTATGGCATTTTGTTACTTGATTAGGTCTTTGGGGCATTACTGCCTACATCACTTTTTATCCCATTAAGTTCAATCTTGGAACTTCCTTGAGCCATCCACACTTTTGATTATCCTTTTTTATCTTCTACTTTTCCATTTCCACTCACCCAAATTTATTTTTACCTTTCATCTTTTTTCAAACTCGTCATCCATTCCATCTCACTTTGTGGCACCCAGTTTGAGGGGGGATACCTCCTCACAATAAACTTGGGGCATTAAGAACCTTATAGTTTTTTGTCTCATGGCATGTTATTGCATACCACTCCAAAAAAGGGGGAAAATGTAGATGTTATTTCTATACACCCTTGTGTATTAACATGGTATGCTTCCATGTTATCATTTCATCTCTAACATAATGGCCCCAATTCACAATTATTTGAAATAATTATGTTCACCTCACCCATTTAATTTTACCATATGAGTTAATTAATATTTTACTAAATTAAAATAATAATTAATCCTATTTACCATCCCTAACCACACATTCATTAAAAAAAAAAAAAAAAAAACCCATCCAACCTCCAAACAAACTCATCCCGTGGTTAAAACAACTCAACAACTTTGAAGTTGATTAAAACCATTTTTTACCCCTATAAGAAACCCTTTTGAATCACCTAAGGATTAAATTCATTTATTTTTGGAAAATCAACATCGATTTTCCAAGATCAATGCCAATTTATGTAGAATGACTTCGATCTATAAATATACAATGAGCCTCCATGGCTTGAGAGGGCATTTTTGGACTTTGAAACTTTTCTAGAATTATCTTGAAACCTACATACAGACCTTATTAACATTTTTCTACCTTGTGTAACCTTTATTCATGAGATCATAAAAATATTTTAAAGGTTTCTAAGCCTACTTTTTTAGTATTCTTTATCTGTGTGTTTTCAACCATCCAAGGTTAGTTTACATGTTAATTTACTCACATTTAAAATTTATAGTATTTTACACCTCTATGTCATTATTTACATTCAATTTTCATCCTTTTATCAATATTTCAAGTCATTATTATCTTCTATTTTCATAGTTTATCATTTTACTCATAATCAATGTTGATTTCTCTAAATCGATGTCGATCTTGCAAGATTTCCATCGATCTTTACTTAACTATTGAAACAACTCTAAAGTCTAATTTCATAAGATTAACAATCCTCAAAACATGTTAAAATCTAATTCTATTCTCTAAAAAAATTTCTTTTAAATGTAGATGACTCTACCTGGATTAACACATGATATTATTATCATATTTGATCTCCCCATTATTTAACAACCTTTAATCATTGATCAAAGTGACATTGCATTTGAATTAGGTGTTTATATTATGGTTTTCACACCTAATCAAGAAAGCATTAATGAATAATTTCATGTAATTCAAGAGGATGTCAATATAGATACAAAATTTTGGGATGATTACTTTGATCGCATCAATCTTGTTATAGATTAGATATCTTTGGTGTTGTATATTTTAATCCTATCCATATATATATATTTAATTTCATGTTTTTTTTATAAACTTGAATGTTAAATGGGGGTTGACATCCACCTAAGGAAGCATATCACTTCTTGGGACTAGTTTCTTACTAGGCACGCCATTCAACTTTCTATTAATCCATTTTTTTTGTGAGTTAGTGTGATTTTTAGGTCATTCCTCCCTAGCCAAAGAAGAGTTACCACAAGCTTGATCAATGGTGCACAATTTATCTTCATCTCCACATAATCTTTAAAACCTTACATTTACTTTGTTAATAGTAGCTAATTAGACCGCATTGAAAAAAGTGAAAAAAATACTAAAATATTGACATTCTTCAAAGAATAAATAATGTTTAAAGAAGGATCATTTACCTTTTCTTGTGTCCTTGAAGGAAAATAAATTGGATTATTTTGAGGCATTGGAGCATTTTTATTCAGCCTTCCAAGATTTTGATTTGAAGTATGTGTATAAGTTACAGGGGATGTCACATTTGGACTCACACCTTTCTACCTTGTAATAGTGTTATTTGAACTTGTGTCAACACCATGATCATCACATAAATATTTCCTCTTAGATATGGTATTATCTAAAACTAAACTATTCTAATTGAGGACATATGCGTCTTTCATTAGAAAGTTTACAAGGTTCACCTTTTGGGGCTGCCATCCTTCATTTTCTTACATGTAATTCTCATCTTATAATAATAATTGAGGAGTAACACCTCCTTAAAAAATAAAATTTTATTCCCCACCTTCATTTACATCCATGAATTGTCCTTATTACCATTCCTCTCCTTAGACTACATTAATATGCACCAATACCATAGCTCTCATGTTGGAAGTAGAAGTCAGATTATATGCATTGTTTGGCCTATTGAAGTTAGGCTATCCTTGCCCTCTACCTTGGCCATATTTATAAGGTGTAAATGTTTTTAATTAAATCCATACAATATATTGAGTTTCCTAACTTTATCCTCTAAGGATTTAGACCTTTCCTCCCAATTAATGGTATCTTCTACCTTCTTACAGGCAACTCTAAACTTGGTATTTGGACTTGGGACTTGAAAAACACTTGGAGTAGTAGTATAAATATTAGGTAGTAGAGGAATAGATAATTTTTGAGGCAATTTTATAGCTTTTATTAGTCCATTCTCAACTCTAATGTCAAGGTCATAATCTTCAAGTAAGGTGTAACCACCCATAAACTACAACATGATGTCTATGTTAGTACCAATAGACCTTAGATATGTAGGAAACACAAAGATTATAGGTGGCATCATGAGAGGAGGTATCCTATTCCAAGTTATTTTGAATCTCTCATTACAATCATTCATTGTATACTTAGGGGCTCTTTGAATCACATTGAGCTCTTGAATGAGTGATGTGTGATGACTTTTGTCTTCAAACCTTGAAGTTAACAACTCTCCAAAATCATCCCAAGTTGTGATACACCCTCTACGAAATGTCTTATACTAGTCAAGTTATTTCCCTCTAAATGACATGGAAAGTAGTCTAATGGAAATGTTGACCTCAATAACATTATGAATGATACAAAAAATTTAGATGTCCCTCATATGCTCACAAGGGGTGACATGACCTTCACCATTGAAAGTGGGAACACTTTTGGTAGCATTAAGAGGTATATCATCATATGCATTGATGTGTATGGGATTTTAAATATTGAAGTATGGGAATGCATGTTACCTATCCATGTTATCTTCAAGTTCCTCTTCACTTTCTTGATCCTCTTGGCTTGAAAAATCTTCTTGTTCTTCAAAGGTCAAGATAAGTTGAGGATGGTGAACTTCAAGAGGAAGTTTAGATTGAAGGAATGGGTTTATGGGATTGAAACCTCTACTAGAATTTGACCTAGTAAGGACCATGAAGTATGAATAATAAACTAATTAAACTTGGTATATAACTTTATATTACCTTGAATGGAGTCACCAAATGCTAAGTATAACACCATATGTAGTTGTAATGTTTTCAAGACTAACATTCACCTTCACAAGATATCTTAGAGATAATGGTCCTAATAAGTGTGATATAACTATTGTCAACAAATATTACACACTAGAAGTGGTTGTTCAAGTTTGATATAATATTTAGGAAACATTGGATTACCTTTATGCTTGTGGGTTGCCTATAACAAAGTTAAACCTCTATATTTAAGGGCTAGCTCCTTAGATATGACTTTGTTTGCTTATCACCTACACTACTTGATTTATTAGATTAAAAGGGAATATATCTAACATGATTTTTTTAAAAATTATAATGAGGTGATATAATATAAATATCTCCACTAGACTATCATACAAGTGTACTATGAAACATGATTCACAACACTAGTCTCAAAATCTTGAATTTCTCTAACATTAGTATTTTAAACATAGGGGTGATATGTATTGCATTACTAAAGGTACATGAACTAGAGGTTAGATTGAAGATAATAAGGATACTCCTTAAACTTTAAGATATATCAATTCACTTGAAAAAACTTTATGTGACCTGTTAGAGTGGAAACTACTTGCATTAAACATGGAAGAGTTGAGAGAAAGCAATGATAGATACTAATCACTTGAACTTTCACTATACACCACTTCACACACTTATAAAAGATATCTTGTGAACAAAAAATAAATTACAACTTTATTTAAAATGTAAAATACAATATCAAACTAGTAGGGCTTCATGGTACTAGGTTTGGAATTTTTATTACAAAATCCATAATGGCTTACATTTATAAAACATGTGAGAGGAGGGAGAAGAAGAGAAGTTAAAAAGACATAAATGAAAGAGTAAAAGAATGAAAAATAGTTAAATTTTAGGAGAATGGAGTGTGAAAATAGGTGTATAAGTCTTCTTGGACAAGTATCCATTTGAAACATGACAAACTCCTCAAACCTGGCGTAGAGACATTCAACTGCCTTCTTAAAACTACATTCATAATAATGCATTTCTTGAAAAATGAAATCTAGATTATGAATACTTGAAACATATGATCTATATTATGGAGTTTTAAAACAAGATATAGAATTCATCATATGTATCCCTAATTACTAGCCTTCTTCTAGACACTTGTACTCACCATCTTTAGTCATCTATTAGCCATCTTGGTCTCATTATTCACATTTGTCATCCAAGTGGACTTCATTTGATCAGAAAATTCTATGTAATAGGTGTTAGGAAAACTTTTAAAGGTACCTCTATCTTCTAATCCATGAATTAGACCCTAAGAAGATCCAAAATTGGACTTCTTATCTTCTCACTAGGCAGTCACTTTGTCTTTTCAATACCTGTCTAAGACTACTTGTGATTAACTATGTAATAGAAGTACTTTTGAGAAAAATTATGGTAAAAAATGAGAATATATAGTTAGGAAAACTCCCCATTTACCTTCACAAATTATTCTCATTCTTCAAACCTCATCTGCTCTTATAAAACACCTATAAACTTGTAAAAAACCTTGTTTTTACCCCATTTGTACAAGTAGGGTATGAACCAATTGGATGGGAAGGATAATGGGAGAGAATTAAATAGGTATATATAAATTAATTGGCCATAATACCCATCTTTACTATGTATCCTTTAATATTTTCTCCATTAGGTCAAAAATAGGGTTTTATGAGGGTTTTAAAAGGTTTGGACTGTTAAAGATTTTTCATAAAATATTGATATCCAAACTCCAAAAAAATTACACAAATATTGAGTATAGGACCCTTAAAAAATACACCTAGGTGATTGAAGTCCCATGTTTGGTGTTCGTATATGTATGATTTTTTGAAGTTGGCCTATCAAGCTTTTGAGTGCATTCTATGTGCCCCTATAATGGAATCAAGTCAAAATGGAAAATTTGCATTGTTACTCTATAAACCTATGGTTATAACTTATCAAAAAATTCATCATAAATCTCATTAATGGGATTACATTGTTATTATGGATTTAGAAGTGAATTTAGACCCTTGAATGACTTAGATCTAATTCTAGGCCTAATAAGCTTAATTGCAATCCTTGAGCCTTTAACCACCTGTGAGTGCTTCTACCAACTATGTGTGATTTTAAATGCTCATCCACAATAAAACCAATCTAAATAATTATTATAAAATTCTATAAGACATTTCCACATCATCTATCTCTCATTCACATACCATGTCTATAACTTTGGACTGTTTGGGAGTGCCCTATGTCAGAGATAAAATAAAGGGAATATCACCTATTTGCTTAGCCAAAATGATGATATTAAATGTTATCTTAGGTTATTATGACCTTAGAAAAAAAATAGGGATGGATCACATTTATAGGGTCCTCAAATTTATAAACTTCAAGACAAAACTATATGATTGTGTACTATGTAGGGTTTTTAGGTTGACTATGGGTTGATATTTGAACCTTCTTTGATCTACCTATTCTCTCTAAGAATCATGTGATATGGTTGATGTAAACACTTTGAATGTTTTTTCAAACATTTTCAATGCCCTAACTCTCTACCAACCTTCTCATTCCACCTCTCTATATTTGCATTAATTAGTCTATCTACTGTAGTAGACTATAGGTGCTTATCTTAGTTGAGATTAGAGGTTTCCTATAGGTGATGTTCATTATTAGACGTGGTTTTTCATGTCTAGGTTCTTTATTGAGTCTCTGATATCATTTCATAGGTAATCATGTTCATATCATGCTATAGGGCTATGCCAACAACCAAACTACCTACTCTAGTATACTACAAGTCTACAGTCAAACTATAAGGACTCTTGTAGGTGATCATCTATGTATGACCACTATGTTTTCAAATATTTTTATTTCCATTTAGGTCATTGGATCATCCCATACTTTTATGACTTAATTTTATTCCATTAATACCATATTTTCACTAAATACTATAGGTCACTATAGATTAGGTTACTTTTAGTCCTTTTAGCATAGTGTTCTCATAATGTCTTAAGTCAAAACCTACCTGAGTTAGAAACCTATAAAAAATTATCATATATTGATCAAGAAACCATTTTTTTTGTCAATTAATTGACCCTATGTTTAGGATACATGGTTTGAATAACTAGGTCTCTCTAGACCTTAAGGTACTTCACCATGGGAGGACCAAAAGTAAAGCAGAATCTTCCTTCAGAGAAGTTAAGGTAATATTTATCTCTTACAACTTTCCCAAATTCCAAACCTTGAACTCAAGTCTATCTACCATATTATGACTTCACCATTTTCATAAAGGATTTCATAATTCTATCATACCTCAATGAATATTTTACATGAGATCAAATACCTATATTTTAATATCCTTTAGACCTCTATAGATTGCACTTAGGCCCCTATTAGAACTACCTATATGTGAGGACATTAGAGGACTATGTATTGGATTGGTTGTCATAACCAATTTTTAACCTTTGAATGGATAAAAATAATCTCTTACACTTTGAGAGTGTCCTAAACACTTTGAAACATTCTTGTTCCATCAACATGACTAGTTAATGCTCCTTTACGCTTGAGTATAGGTGACAGTCACAAGGGAAATTAACTGTATGCAATTCTTAGGCCTTGCATTTCATATAAAACACTTTTAATATAAATATATTCATGAATAATTTGAGTATACATACTCTTATATGTTTAACTCAATCATTCCATTTTTGTTTTGAATCCATCTATAGGAAAATGAACTCTACACAAGTGAAACACAGTCCAAAACACTTCTATGGAGTCTATACTAGTAGAATGATATATCTTTGCCAAATACTTTACACCACACATGAAAAATAGACTAATAATCATATGAGAAAGGTTTTTATGCCTCTCAAGATCATGTACACAACTTTAATTACATAAAACAATGCAAATAGAGAAGAAACCTAAAGGCTATGGTGATGAACATGCAAAAAAAGTTGCTAGCACTCTTAAAAATTATTCATAGAGAATGGTACACCAAACATGAAAATATTTCCATGGATTTTTAGGAGATAGAGGTTATTATCACCCACTAATTGAATTAGATATAATTCACATTCTCATATCTATACTATGTAGAGACCAGTTGACCATTTTAGCTTTTAAAGGAGAGTGATAGGGAAAATAGAATGGTTTTTGACATTTTAAGGTTTATAAAAGATGATTTAATGATTAAATTAGTTTTGGAAGCTGAAAGGACAATATTAAAGTATACACATCATCCCAAACTAATTCATAATCCATATAACTACCTTAAACCACATGAAATTATCTGATCTTGGTTTTTTTCAATGTTACACTTACTACTTTATTGAATATGGGAAACTATAGGTTTAATTTCCTTAATAATAAATGGGTATGGATTAAGAAGAAAAATAGTAAATAAATGTGATTTAATTAAACTAATTATTTATTAAATCTATAAGTTCTTAATTTATTTCTAGAAATAGCAGACAAGGGGATAAAGAGTAAACCTTAGCTGATTTTGGGCTAGGATGGAAGAGACAGAGGCTATAAATTACTAATCTAGCTAGGTAGAATATAAAAAATAGGATCCAAAAGTCCATTTTTTACCTAGATAGGAGCACTAAAAATGGGATATATATAGTCCCAATTCTGTATTCCAAATTTTGGCACTATAGTCCTTAGTGTCTGAGCTTTCTAGGTTTTATTCATTTGTTCTAGACGACCTTGTGCCTGAAATATTGAGTCTTGGTTGTTCGTGAAGCTCAGTGTGAAATTTATTTTTTATTCAAGGATCCTATTTTTTATTTATGCTTGATAGGTTATCTTGAATCCAATTGTAGAAAGGGGTTAGTGTGTAATATGCATTGAACATGTGATCACACCCTATGTGTGGGCACATTCCCTACATATCAATACTCCAAAGAGGGATCAAAGCCAATGTAGTTCTCCCAATTTGAATGTGTATTGTTCAATATTGTGTATGAAATTCAAGTGTATGAAAATTTTAGCAAGCTTGAGATGACTCATGACTAGTATAGGAGCTTGGATAGGCTAAAAATAGTAGTGATTGGTTGTATGCAGATAATAAGAAAATTTGCTTGAGTGTGCTTTAGTATATTTATAGCTTGTGCCTTTTGAATAATTCCCAACCCTTATAAATGAACTTTTAATGGGATTTTATATGGAAATTAGTGATCTTAGGATTGATGAACTTACATTAGGTTTATAAGGGAAAAGATAAGGATTCAATAAAATCTAACTATTTGAGGCTATTATGGACTTGGAAAACAATGCTAGAAAGAGAACACCCTAGGTCCTAGCGCAATAGTCCAACTTATGGCATTTTTGTTCAAGGGAGAAGGGACCCTAGGGGATAGATATATTCTTGGGAGATGAGTCAAAGATAGTAGGGGTTGAATCTAGAAGGATTTGAATGATTGGAAAATAGTGAAAACATACTTAAGTGGGATCTGTAAATGAGTAGGAGAGACCCATGGTTTAGGTGTCACAAGTCATGCTCAATTTGTAAAAATTGAATTTCAGTATGAATACACCCCCCCCTTTATTATAAATAAGCAAAAAATCAAAATAATAGGATAAAGGAGAGAAAAAAGCATACCTGAACTTACCTATGAGGCTAAGTCCAAGAAGTTGTGTGATGTTGGATTGTACATAGTGAGAGCATGTTGTATTATGTAAGTCTGCAAAAAGTTAAGTGAAAGTAGATTAATTATTACTATATATGTTATATATAATAAAATAATGTAAAAATATAGGTAAAGAAAGAGGAAGGAGAGAAAGGAATGAATATACCTCACTAGGTATGTGAACCAATACAAAACTTGTTATGTTATTGGGTTGTGCTAGGTAATTGTAGAAGTATGTTGAACCAAGATTTATATCAATGAATGAGCTAAGTGATCAATCCCATAGAAGTTGGCTAAAGAATGTAAAGGTAGGCCCTTTTTCTAAATCATCTCCAACTATGTGAAGTTAATGAACCATGCATGTGTTAATCGATGTATGGACCATGTGTCCAATCCCTCTAAATAGGTGGCTCTAGAATACAAAGGTTAGCTAGACCTTTTGCTCCATCATTACCCTATGATGTGAAGATGAATGAGAAAATTCTATTATAGATGAATGTCATATGAGATGGCTCATGGAGCCCCTAAATGTGTTGTGATCTGACAATATTGGTGAGGATAGTTGAATGTAAACTAGAAACTAGGCCACTATTGGCCACTTTGAAAGATGGAGATTGGACTTGTACATAATCCCCTCCTAAAACTAGAATCAAGGATTAGGAAGACACTCAAAAAATAAAGTATGTGGGAAGCAAAATTGTATGAAAGTTTACTTGAAAGTGATGCCAACCACCTATAGATGGATTAAGGTATGCAACTACTAGGAATGTGCAAGAAACTACTATAAACTCAAAAATAGAGAAGGCCCATGTGCCACACATATTACCCCCAATAACTAGTGTCTAGAACATAGATTATAAAATAAAAGTTTTATCAACTACAATGTCTAAATTGAAAATGGAAACCCTCATGCTACACATGATTCCCCTTGTATCTAGATTCTTTGAGTGAAATAAGTGCTAAAAACTACTAATTTTTGGACTGAACTATACTGGTAAAACTATGATTAAACTCAACTCTTTGCTTGATTTTTAAAAAAAATAATATTCTATTATTTGGAAAATAGCATTGAAAACTAGACATTTTGGGGTCTAGCACTGTAGTACCATTTTTGGCACTGTTGTCTAGATCCAAAACTAATGACTAATTTAGATTCTCTATTATTTTCCTAGTCTAGTTTTCTTGTGCTAAGTTCTAGATTTTGGACTATACTATTTTGAAACTACTTTTTTAACTTTTAAGATATCTAATCTCTATGACAAAACCCATGTTTTTTACCTCCTCTTCTGAGGGTAGGAATGGAGACCCTGCAATGACTACCCTCAGAAGAAGAAACCTTGCAAGTGTGCTAAGTTATTAAAACATTTGATATAGCATTGATATACATTATCTCAAGATATAGAAAAAGTTATAGAGAGCAATTGTTATATCCATAAGGGTATGCCTAGATAAATATAAAAATGTAATAGCATGTGCATAAGAGTAAATTGTAATTCAAAATGTTAGTTGTTAATGGCATGGAGGGATGGAGCATGATGTCCATCTTGGCATCTAAGAAGCAAGGTAAATGCATGATTGAAATCATGGCACTGCACATAAAGATAATCAATCAAGAAACAAGAAGTAAGAAACATGCAAGGGTGGCCAAGGGGCCAAATAAGCTTACAAGGCATACAAGGTATGTTCAAATTTTGTATACACACATAATGGGAACAAGCAAAGATTGGCACAAGGGACACAAACACATGAAAGGCACACACAAAGGACATTGGAAAGTGTCCAAAGGCACACACACGCACACACACACACACACACACACACACACACACACACACACACACACACACACACACACACACACACACACACACACACACACACACACACACATATAGGAACAAAGGACATTGGAAAATGTACTAAAATGCAAGAAAGAACAAAATATGAATTGGAAAATGCAAACACATCTAGATAATCAAATCGAATAGTGGAAGCATGAAAAGCACTAGAAATATAAACATCCATCTAACTATGGAAAACAAGAAGCAAGAGTATAGAAGATATGTAATAAAAGACTAATGTATATGCTATAAAATAAAAAATTAAGATATATTCTAATGGATGTCAATGTGATATCTATGTAAGCAAGTAAAGAACATACTACAATAAGATGTCTAGAGTGTATAGTGTAAGAATGACATAACCTAGATGGTGTAGTCATGTAGAGTATGCCCCCTAGTGGGTAGATGTATCGATATGTAGCTCAAATGTAGCAAGATACCCCTTTGATGGGTGGAGTGAAGAAAACAAGGATTTTGATGTACTGCACACACTTAAATAAGATCAAGTGAAGCCTGGTAATATAGATAAATCAATAAATAATAGCATAAAATAGGATAATGTAAGTCTAGCATAATGGTTATCAATGTAAAACATAAAGGCACACACAAAGGACATTGGAAAGTGTCCAAAGGCACACACATATGTATATGAACAAAAGACATTGGAAAATGTACTAAAATGCAAGCAAGAATAAAATAGGAATTGGAAAATGAAAACACATCTAGCTAATCAAATCAAACAGTGGAAGCATGAAAAGTACTAGAAATATAAACATTCATCTAACTATGGAAAGCAAGAAGAAAGAGTATACAAGATATGTAATAAAAGACTAATGTATATGCTATAAAATACAAAATTATGATATATTCTAATGGATGTCAATGTGATATCTATGTAAATAAGTAGAGAACATACTACAATAAGATGTCTAGAGTGTAAGAATGACATAACTTGGATGGTGTAGTCATGTAGAGTATGCTCCCTAGTGGATAGATGTATCGATATGTAGCTAGAATGTAGTAAGATGCCCCCTCAATGGGTGAAGTGAAGCAACCAAGGATTTGGATGTACTACACACACTTAAATAAGATCAAGTGAAGCCTGGTAATATAGATAAATCAATAAATAATAGCATAGAATAGGATAATGTAAGTCTAGCATAATGGTTATCAACGTAAAACATAAAGGCACACACAAAGGACATTGGAAAGTGTCCAAAGGCACACACATATATATAGGAACAAAGGACATTGGAAAATGTACCAAAATGCAAGAAAGAAGAAAATAGGAATTAGAAAATGCAAACACATCTAGATAATCAAATCGAATAGTGGAAGCATGAAAAGTACTAGAAATATAAACATGCATCTAACTATGGAAAGCAAGAAGCAAGAGTATATAAGATATGTAATAAAAGACTAATGTATATGCTATAAAATAAAAAATTAAGATATATTCTAATGGATGTCAATGTGATATCTATGTAAGCAAGTAAAGAACATACTACAATAAGATGTCTAGAGTGTATAGTGTAAGAATGACATAACCTAAATGGTGTAGTCATGTAGAGTATGCCCCCTAGTGGGTAGATGTATCGATATGTAGCTAGAATGTAGTACGATGCCCTCTTAATGGGTGAAGTGAAGAAAACAAGGATTTGGATGTACTGCACACACTTAAATAAGATCAAGTGAATCTTGGTAATATAGATAAATCAACAAATAATAGCATAGAATAGGATAATGTAAGTCTATCATAATGGTTATCAATGTAAAACATAAAGGCACACACAAAGGACATTGGAAAGTGTCCAAAGGCACACACATATGTATATGAACAAAGGACATTGGAAAATGTACTAAAATGCAGGCAAGAATAAAATAGGAATTGGAAAATGAAAACACATCTAGCTAATCAAATCGAACAGTGGAAGCATGAAAAGTACTAGAAATATAAACATGCATCTAGCTATGGAAAGCAAGAAGAAAGAGTATACAAGATATGTAATAAAATATTAATGTATATGCTATAAAATATAAAATTATGATATATTCTAATGGATGTCAATGTGATATCTATGTAAGCAAGTAAAGAACATACTACAATAAGATGTCTAGAGTGTATAGTGTAAGAATGACATAACCTAGATGGTGTAGTCATGTAGAGTATGCCCCCTACTGGGTAGATGTATCAATAAGTAGCTAGAATGTAGTAAGATGCCTCCTCAATGGGTGGAGTGAAGCAACCAAGGATTTGGATGTACTGTACACACTTAAATAAGATCAAGTGAAGCCTAGTAATATAGATAAATCAATAAATAATAGCATAGAATAGGATAATGGAAGTCTAGCATAATGGTTATCAATGTAAAACATAAAGGCACACACAAAGGACATTGGAAAGTGTCCAAAGGCGCATGCACATGCACATGCGCGCGCACACACACACACACACACACACACACACACACACACACACACACACACACACACACACACACACACACACACATGAACAAAGGACATTGGAAAATGTACTAAAATGCAAGCAAGAATAAAATAGGAATAAGAAAATGCAAACACATCTAGCTAATCAAATCAAATAGTGGAAGCATGCAAAGTACAAGAAATATAAACATGCATCTAACTATGGAAAGAAAGAAGCAAGAATATAAAAGATATGTAATAAAAGACTAATGTATATGCTATAAAATACAAAATTATGGTATATTCTAATGGATGTCAATGTGATATCTATGTAAGCAAGTAAAGAACTTACTACAATAAGATGTCTAGAGTGTATAGTGTAAGAATGACATAACCTAGATGGTGTATTCATGTAGAGTATGCCCTCTAGTGGGTAGATGTATCGATATGTAGCTAGAATGTAGTAAGATACCCCCTCGATGGGTGGAGTGAATCAAACAAGGATTTGGATGTACTACACGCACTTAAATAAGATCAAGTGAAGCATGGTAATATAGATATATCAATAAATAATAGCATAAAATAGGATAATTTAAGTCTAGCATAATGGTTATAAATGTAAAACATAGATAATGCATACAATTAACATGTTTTTATATTTTTGAAATATTATATTGTTTTTATATTTTGAAATATTTGAGCTATGTATCATCAAGAAGAGGAAACTATGTAAAATTAATACTAGAAGGAAATGATACTAACTGATGACTCTCAGATAAAACTCCCTATCATGGTGTCCTGTATTGAAGAGTGGAATCATACGTGATCATGAAGCATGATGGAAATGCTAAGACTATGGCTCCAAAAGCTTTATATGTTATAAATACTCTCAAATATCTAAAGTATAAAATGACTGTGGGGACCCTCTATAATTTTGATAAGTGGATGTAGCTGTAGGGATCTTAGGGACCATATGGAAGTAGGATAAAATCACTAAACATGTGCTCTATATGTAGATGCATGAGATCTCAATGAAACTACTATAGGTGTGAATAATATAGTTGGAAGCTATCTATAATCTTGAAGTTTTGGAGGTTTATGAACCCTCTATACTGATGATGGATATCATATCTACATTTGATGCTAAATTGGAGAAAAAACAAGTGGTGGAGCTAGAACTAATAATGGAACTAAAACTAGATCTAGAACTAAAATTGACTCTAAAACCAAAAATGGCAACTCATATGGAACTCTAGTAACTATGATAACCTGATTAACATGATTGAATTTCATGCATCGATGTACTATAAATAGAACTACTTGGAGTTTTTGTATCCAATGTTTGACAAGTAACATGTCAAAAACTCTCACACTAGGAACTATAATAAATGAGGTGGTCATGTGTATAGGACCAAGCTGTAGAGGAATGAGGATCTCACCTAATGTAGTCTAACTATGTCCATTGAAACTAATGATAACTATATTTTTTGGAGTAATATATTTCTCTATATAACTTGAGTGTTATATTAATTTCATAGTACACATGTTAATGCTATATCTATTATCAATTATAACACTTTTTACTGCACTAGTTTTGATTTGAATTTGTATGAATAATAGTAAATTTTGATCAATAACTACTTGAGATGGTGTGTCCTCTTTATCAAAATAAATGGCATCTTTGATAGTTTTTAGTGTGTTGACCATTGATGAAAAATAATAAGGCTTAGAGTTATATAGTATGAAATTTTAAGTGAGTGCCTGATAGAGAATGTCCTTAAACACATTAGGTTGTTAGAGAAATTTTAAGATTGAAATTTGTGCTAGAGTATTGTGTAACTGATCCAAAATATCATATGCCTTATTTGAATATATTTATGTAAGGGGCTTGAGTTGGGGACAAGATGGAATATGTGGGTTAAAAGATTCTTAAGTGAGTAGAGGAGGGATAATGGCATGTCAAGTAATATCTCTAACTACATTATCCATTATCCATATAGGATTAGTAGTGTGTGTGAGAGGAGAGCATAGATAATCGATTGGGTGAGGAGGTGGAGGGATGAAAGGTTCCATCTAGGATCTCTGGTGATGGGTAGTGACCTATGGGATGGTGAAATCAAACATGAAATATTAGTTAGTATAAAAATTGGGTTCCAAGGGAAGTAGGACAAGAGGTGTCTTAATATATGCAAAGATAGTTTGCTAGATATCATTCCATACTATATAAAGTAAACATGCAAAGCAAAGAATGAAACTCTGTACTAACATATGATAGACTTCATCATTCATGTACATGATAGGGTCCATTATGGTTTCTTTATTATTTACAATAAATGTAATAAGCATGTGTAAATAAGTGAGCATCACTTTTGCAATTTAGCTATGGGTTTAAGGTGATACCTGAAGAAGCAATAAGACCTAGTGTATGTAACTAAGGATTTTTTAGAAATATTATTTTCAAAATACTATGAAATTTTGAGTTTGAAATTGATTTTATAAGCTAAAAATGCAAGATAAAATTCAAAAAATTATGAGAAATTACTTACTTGAATGGGACCTAGTAGATGCAACTAGGGTTTTAAGACAATTTTTTTTTTGGAATTTACTATGAAATTTTAAAATTTGAAGTGATTTTTTGATTTTAATAGTTAATAAAAATTTGTAGAAAATAAGTGGAATATTACTTAAAAATTACTGGGATTTAGTTGATGCAACTAGGGATTTGGTAAATTATTGAAAAAAAATTCAATTAATTTGTAGTTTTTTATTTTCAAATTCAAGAAAAATTAGGAAAATATTGTAAAAATTCAAAAATAATTATCCCTAGGGTTTCTAGGGTTTTTTTCAAAAATTCAAAGTAAGTCAGGTTCACCAAATGTTTTACTGAATTTGGGAAACTATAGGTTTACTTTCCTAAATAATAAAGGGGTCTACATTAAGGGGAAAACTAGTAAATAAATATGCTTTAATTAACCTACTAATTTATTGAATCTAAAAGTACTTAATTGATTTATAAAAATAACAAATAAGGGGATAGAGAGTAAAACATAGCTAATTTTGGTCTGAGATGGAGGATACAAAGGCTACAAATTGCTAATCTAGCTAGGTAGACTATCAGATACAGGATCTAGAAGTTTGTTTTCTACATGGATAGGAGCATCATAAATGGGAAACCTAGAGTCCTAACACTATAGTCTAAGTTTTACTGTTATAGTCATTAGTTTTTGAGCTTTCTAAGCTTTCTAGGTTTTATTCATCTGCTCTAGGAGACCTTGTGCCTAAAATATTGAGTCCTGATTATTCATGAAGCTCCATGTGTAATTAATTTTGTATTCAAGGATCCTAGTTCTTCTTTATGTTTGATAGGTGATCTCGAATCCAACTAGAAAAAGGGGTTAGAGTGTAATATGAACTTAACATGTGATCACACCCCATGTGAGGGCTTGCTACCTACATACCAATACTCTGAAGAGGGATCAAGGCCAATGTAGTTCTCCCAATTTGAATGTGTATTATATAATCCTATGTATGAAATGCAAGTGTATGTGAATTTGGGCAAGCTTGAGATGACTCATGACTAGTGTAGGATCTTGGATAAGATGGAAATAATAGTGGTTAGCTATATGTAGAGAATAGGAAGCTTCACTTGAGTGTGCTTTAGTATATTTCTAGCTTGTGTTTTTTAAATGATTGTCAACCCTTCTAAATGACCTTTGAATGGGATTTTATAGAGAAACTAGTGATCTTAGGTTAGATGAACTCACATTAGGTTAACAAAGTAAAAGATAAGGATTAAATAAAATATGACCATTTGAGGCTATTATGGACTTGGATAATAGCACTAGAAAGTGGACACCCTGGGTCCCAACACTATCATCTAACATATGGTGTTATTATCCAAGGGGAAAGGGACCCTAAGGAATAGATCTATGCCTAAGAGAGGATTGTAGGATATAAGGGGCTGAATCTATAAGGATTCAAATGATTAGGAAATAGTGAAAACATGCCCAAGTGGGTTGTGTAAGGGAGCAAGAGAGACCTATGATTTAGGTTTCACAAGTCATTCTCAAGTTGTAAAAATTACATTTTAGTATGACTACACCTACAATTGTCAATCCAAGACTACCATATCTAATGTGAATCTAACATGTAGGACATTAGATATGATTTTGAAACATTTATTCTTATATGAAGATTGTACAAGTCTAATTAATGATCCTAAAAGTGGCATAGAAAGACATATGACAAACTATAGACAAATATGACAAGTATAAAACATAATGTTGACCTCATTACAACCATGAAACACATTTTATAGCTTGGGGGGCCCTATGACAATTTTAAACTACATAGGGGGTTGACCTGGTTTGACTTGTGTTTAAATTAGTAAACAAGTATAGATGAAGATATATGTCCAAAACTTAGGATCTATATGTTCTAACTTCCACACCTCAATACAAATATACATATATAGTTCTAGGAATTCACCCTCCTAATAGATAGGCCAGTCTCTTCTAACAATCTTAGGTAATTGAAATCAAAATATGAGAATTCTAAATGCTTCATCCCATGTTAACTAAGCCTCATTTTGGACAACCCACTAGTTTGTAGTAATACCCTTCATCACATAGTCAAGATCACTCACCCAGTAGGTTTCCTCTAGTACATGTTGTTAAAATCACATAATGAACTCGCTAACATTTTCTATGGAAAAATACTAGAGTATCAATCACTCAATCATAAATACCATGCACAACAATCGTAGCTCATGATTTCCTTTTACCCAATTGAGTACATGGGTGTTTGAGTCTCCACTAATTAAAGAAGATCTATCCCATGGAATAACACACTCTAGGTTTAGTTCTATGTAGTCATAATCAGTACAAACCATTTGATATAGAAAGTTTATATTATATTATGTTGGAGATCTTACCATCATTAATCACACACCATCCTAAACCTTCTGAGGTATCTCTAAGGTATTCAACCTCATCTTATCCAAGATTTATTCTATATCAAGAATCTGAGTCTATAAAATAGTATTTTTGTAGAGAAATCTATACTCAGTTGCTTGTAAAGTCTTCTATTTACCTTCAAATGTTACCTTTATCTAACTAGAATTGGCACCATCATACAGTGAGTATGGTTTTTTTGGAATGGTATAAGGTCTGGACTCAGTCTTTTTTAGACGAATGATAATGATATTGTCATCTTGATGGGATTACAGTTAATTCATAACTATGTTAATATTCATACACCCATCATAGGCCCATGTTTTCCCTATCAGAGCATGGTAGTGAGTCTCATATCTCTTCATATCAATATATTTGAAATCACCTTGTAGACTATGTTTTGACTTTGATTTCAACATCTTCCAGGCAACCAATTGGTTTGACCCTGCCAGAATCCATAAGGATGAGCATGGTAGGGATATAACTCAATGTAGGTCTTCCCAAGGCCTCCCAAGTAGATCTAGGGATCATATTTATAGTGCTTCTAAAATAAAATAAATTATTGGGTATTCCATATCTAACTAATTTTATGTATATATTTACATCAATGTCTCAAGGTTTCTTGGTCTTTACAAGCCAAACCAACTTATCCATCCATTGTTGGATTTTTTATGCACCTTTTAAAAGGTTACAGAGTAGGTTCATGATGTTCTAGGAGATATTCTCATTATGTAATGTATAGATGAGTTGCATCAAAAAATTTAGTGTAGTGACAACCCCATACTATCATAATATATGTACTATCTGCCCATATATTTGTGCATCAAGATCAACATCATCCCCTTTAGTTGTCCCTTGCTACTAGATTATCTTCAAAAGTTGTGTAGCTTCTTGCATCAGGACCTTTTTAGTAGTAGGTTTGGAGTATCAATCTAGATGTGCCTTTTTAATACCCAAGTCTTTAGGAATTTCTAAATTATTTAATTCCTATTCTACATGTTATTGTCTATAATGTAACATCCTCCCTTAGCTATGCATGAATCATATTAACATTTTCAATAGGTCTCTACCTTTTTTATCTTTATAATAATAGATAATATTCTATAATATGTTTCTCTATCACTCTATATTATATAAAATAAGGGTATCTCTAAGGATTTGTAGGATAATTTCTCTACACATGGTTTAGTTCTCTGTAGAGGTAATAATGAATGGGTGGTCTAGGACCATTTTTTCATTGACCTCCTTCTGCACAACCTCAATATCCACCTTAGTATCCTTCTCTATTCCTTTGAAATCCCCATCCACCTTAGTGTTATGATTTCCTAAAGTTTCCAATATTTTGGGGTGCATTCCATCCTTGATGTTGTGGATATTCATTAAATCCAACCACTTATGACTGTGGTGTGTTTAGAGCCCATCTCGATTATTATGGTTGAGGAATCATAAGATTACATGGGGATTGATATGGGTAGGTTAAAATTGATTATGGTAAGTTATAAGAGGGTATATTATAGTTATATGTAGAAGGTAGGGAATTTGTTAGTGTTGGAGGTTGCTACTGTGTTCAAGAACCCAAGGCATCACCAAGGGATTCTAGTCTAGTATGATACTCCTTGAGGTAGGATTATCTTATAATGCATCTATGGATTTCTACATAGTAACCACAAATATGTTCTTATTTATATCCTCCTTCAATTCCTAGAGTGCACAATAATCCTTATCATCATGTGTAGGTAACTTACATAATTTACAATACATGTTCTATGGAGTCATTATAGACTGTTGTAAAAGGTGACACTATGAGGTTGTAGTTCCTACCATTCTTCATATCTCACAAAACTTTGTCTTAACCTAAGGTAATTCATTTCTATGGTACCCTTGTTATCCACACTCTATGCACCAAATATCTAACTTGGGTATCTCAACCTTTCTTTGAAACTGATCCAATCTACTAAAAACAATTTTCAATGTGTTATCTACTTTAGATGATGGTGCAATTACATAACCATACTCTTAAATTTTATCTACCTAAGTTGGATTAGATCTAGCACTAGATTCATCTCGAAACTAAGTTTGAGCCATGGTAAATATTATCCTTGGTCATAAACTTTCTATAAACCAAGTATCCCGAGGTCCTTGCTAGATTTCCTTCAAGTCCTGGATCATTTGGCCTAAACTCTTTGTAACCTTAAATTTTATGATGAGATATTTATTAACATCATTTAGAGATGATCTAGTTATATTTTTATGAAAGATTAAATCTAGTGCATATCCACCCAAAACATTGATCAATTCAAACTTCTTGATATTTTTATTGGTGATCACTTTTGTCTACCATTTCATGTCATAGGTAAGTAACTACTATTCAGGGTTCATAAACCCATCATAGGGAGCTAGATGTATAGAATCTCCCAACTTTACTTCCATAATAGGGTTTCCTAAAGATATCATAACTAATTATGTTGCGATTGATGTCAATGATGGTTGTAGTTTTGGAAATGTCTACACACTTGTGGATGCCTCTTGATCTAGTATAATTTTGTTGTCTCTTTTGATTTTGTGGATATAGATGTTATAGATATATATCTATTGTTTCCTTCCTCTTATTCTAAAATTTAAAGTTGTGTAATGAAATCTTTAGCCTATGCAAGGATTAATGGATCTATTTATGTAGTAAGTAATGTTGTGATGTTCTTATTTTGTTGGTTTAAGAAATTTTGTGAAACTTCATGATATGTAGATTTTTGTACTTCTAGAGTTTTTCTATAAACTTCTTTTATAACTGGTCCTCACCAAGTGTCATCATCTAACATCATAGGTGAATTATTATTATTTTAAAACAATATGGACTCGATGGATATCTACTTCCTTGGGAGATTATCCTTACCTCTAAATATGTATCTCTTGAAACTTGAACCTATATTATATTTGTGATTATAAGGTAATCCTCGATGTTCTTTCTATAATACCCCTTATAGGAACTACAAAATTTTACTCATATTTTCTAATTCTATACTATTACCTTCTTATTTTATCCATACTAGACCCTCATCACTTACTCTCCCTATATCTTTAGTTGTCATAGGCTCTTCACTCTAATTTTCTTCTCCATACCTTTCTCATTGTCATATTGTCTCATCCAAATAATCAATACTACTACTCCTATTCATATTTTCTTAAAGCGTACTATGTCTATTCCATTTCTTCTATTGTCAAAACTCTCTTTCTAACTCTAGAGTCTTTTTTTATCCTTCTTCTCTATATTCTCTATGCTAGACTTAGGTTCAATCTCTATTTTTCATCTTTGATTCATTCTCCCCTATCCTACTCACATCCCCATACGCCTAAAGTGATGAATCTATATTATTATGAACGGACACCATGGTCTTTTCAATATTCAACATTTTGATTAGTATTTAAAATTACTACACAAATTTTCTTTAGATTTCTCTTAGAAACTGATCTTTCACTATGTCAAAGGACAAATAACTTTACATTACAAACTTGATGATATACTCATCAATAGTAACAGTTATCCAATGATCAACTACATGAGTCTAATTATCTCTATATTTTATAATTATTATATCTTCTCCTTGGTCAACATAATGATGTCACTGGTTCATGGTTGAAAACATTGATATTCAATTTGAGCCAACCAATTAGCTAACAAGTTTATTAATCCACACTAGAATATTTCATATATTTCATCATAAAGGTGTTCTTGTATAATATCATGTAAGGTACACCCAATTATTCAACCTTATTTCTATGTGAATTAAAAAAATTATGGTCTTACTAGCTCTCTACCTCTCTTTTAGTCAGTAACCATCACACATTTCCACATTCACTGCACCATTATTAGTAAAGGTTCTTGTGTTTCACTAGAACATGTTAATTACAAGGATAGGGTATGCAAATTGACAAAAAAATATTATAGATAGGTTTAATTAAGACTTGGAATACATAAACAAGGTTTATCTTAGAGAAATATACTAATCTGAAGGTTCAATGCATGATGAAACTACTTACAGACAAATAAATGGATACATCCAAATAATTGAAGGAATCAAACATGAGAACATAGGAAACTCTATGATTATACCAATAAATGACACTAATACTTAGAATTTCTGTTAAAATCTCTAATATTAGAGATTATAAAAAATAAAAACCTTATATATCAATGTCCAATTCTATCAAAATGTTGTGCAAAAGCTTTTTATGGATAAAATTTAATATTCTATTACTTGACATATCAAAATTAACATAATCATCAACCCTTCTATTATATTCACTACAAATACTTATAGGTACTAATTCCTATAGTTGTAAATTATAGATTTACCATGCTAAAAATATATTTCCATGTTGAATTTAGTGGAATACTAACCAATATGGAGATTCTCATAACAATTCCTAACTATCCGTAAATAAAATACAACTAGAATTATCATGGGATGTTCTCTAAATAAAAAAATATTACATTTACCATTTACGAATAACAACCTTTAACCTTTCTATCTTTCCAAGTGGTATAGAAGTCAAGAAGTAACCTTAAAAAATCTTGTTAAAGAGATTTATGTATTTATTTGGTGATTTGATGACTTGAACTCCTCCTTATCCAACTTGGTGTAGAATGTGAAAAATTGAATTTGCCTTTAATAAAATAATTTCCATCCATGGATGGCCTCTCTATATCATATCAAACCTAAACATGTCACTTAAATCCTTTAAACACTCTAAAATATCTAATTTTTCACTTATAGCTTGCATTTTCTCCTGATTCCTTATAACCCTCAAAAGAGACAAACCTCCTTGTATATAATAATGTAGAAATGATCTTGGCAAACCAAGCATAGTTTAAAGTACCCATTAGGACTATTCAATTTTGTGAAAAGTTTCATGACCTAACATGGATTTCAAGTACACTTATTACATTATTGTTCTTCTCCAATTAGGCTTCTAGGCCTAAAAGACAAATATATTGCTCTACTAACCTCCCATATGTGTGAAACCTCTAAAAACATTTTATGCAATTTAACCAATCACTGATCATGCTTCATGCCAAATTTAAAGGTCTAGAACCTTGTGTAGGTGGGTAAACCATGAAATGACCACTGGTAAGCTCCTTCTTCCTTAGCACCTCTAAACTACATTTCAAGTATAGGATGGTATGAATAATTTAAAGGACATATGAATGAAGTTATATACCTAAGGGTGAATAATAAAACCCAAGACAACCTTTCCCATGGTTATTTTATGTTCAGCTTGTCAAAACCCCTAAATTCCACCTTATAACCTTGAAAAACATAACATTTAGTACATTTCATACAATTTTAGGTAAAAATAATTTCATGATGAGGACATTTAGGGAGTATAATTTTTTTTGATAGGTTACAAGGTCAAAACTATGCATTTAAGGTCAAATTTCACCTTATCTCTCCAGTTGAGATCCTTGAAGGGTTTATACATCATGTTAGTGGCTCAACTTCTTAAAATTTATTCATAAAGGCTAGGGCCTTTCATGAAATTATTCCACCATATTTTTTAAGGGTATATGGGTACTTAACTCACCCCTAAGAAGATTCCCCACCATTTATTTTTTCATGTAAGATTTCTTGGGCTAGGAAGAATGCATCTATGATATTTAGAGGAGAAACTGAGTTGCAAGTTGCACTTTAAAGTTTGGTTTTTAGTTATAACACCTTAGGGAGGTATAAAATGTCCTTATTGGCCTTATCCAATGATATTGATCATCATTTATTCCCTCAATATCCTTTGTAACATATTAGACCAAGGCTTAGGGTTTGTGAACAAAACCATGTTATTGACCCTAGCTACTACATTTGGTTGTTTTCACTCTAAATGAGACCTTATTAGATATTTTTAAACTTTGTTAGTATGTATATCACTCCCTCATACCTTTGATAACTTACATTGTCTTTGAGCAAGCCATTTCACCCCTTAGACACTATGCTCAATCAAACCTCATGGTACATAGACCAACTATAGGTGTCTTTCTTTATTTCTTGGAATTCAATGGAGATGTTGAAGAGTATGAATGCTTTGAATAGTTATACACATCATTATGAAACTATTTACACTTCAAATTCTATCTCTTATCATGATTTCTTGATGTATTTGGTACATAAGCCTAATTATGTTGATTGTGTTTACTCTTTTCCCACTTTTGAAGGTTTAAGATGAGCTTGTAGTACTTATAGGATCTTGTATATAATGTTTTCAAAAAAATTATTCTTCCAAACTTTAACTCTCCTTTAAAAACATGTAATATACCATCATTTGTATACACATGTCTATGTAACTTTTTTAGACACCAAAATTACGTCAAACACGTGTGCATAACTCCCTATGCGAAAACCCTTTTTTACCCATTTTTTAATAATAACAATTAACCTCCCTAACCCATGGTTTTACCCCTCACACATGTTATTAATTTAAAATAATTAATTAAGTTAATAAAAAACCTTAGTTTCCACCTTATCTAGCCACCTCACCCTATGACTAATTATCACTTGATGAGTCACCTCAAGACCTAGTCCCCTCATCGTAACTACCCAAGACTTATTCCCACTTCTAAACTAAATTCCCAATCAACTACCTCCTTCATAACCTCTTATTTTTACTATTTTCCAATGGGCACCACACTTAGCATGAAGAACAATAGAAAAAAGACAAAAATAACAAGGTTTACCTATTCTAGGGCTATTAACATTGGTCAACCCATGATTGACATCAGTGAGATCATCGACATTAGTGATATAAGCCAAACTCAAACCTAATGTTTAGGTCAATAGAAATTAATAAAATTCATTCTTACTCATATTCAAGCTCTCAACATTCTATTTTTGACATCTTGGCTTATTGTCATCTTGTGTGAGTCAATCATGATCAAGAACTGAACTCTTGAGGACTAATAACACCTGCTTGTTCTCTCTATTCAAGTATTCAAGTTCAAACTCCCTGATAGGGATCATTAATCTATAAATTATCATTCATTAACCATAGCTAAGTACATCACTTATTATATAGGTCTTTTAAACATTTATTTTTGCTATCATTTTATATCTACTATGCATTATTTTACATACTTTTGATTGAATCCCTGTGAGGGAGTTAAAAATCTTCCTCACTTGTTTCCCCTTAACTTGACACACCAAATCACTGACCAGATCTACCCAAACCATACTTTCTCTCTTATAACTCTCCCTAACCTCCAAGACCTGATCAAAAACCATTTTTTAGACCCAAAAAAGCCTTTTAAAAGCTCTCAGACATTTATTGACCCAACTGACTTCGACAACCTAACTAACATCAGTCACCTTCATCACTGACCTCAGTATCCTAACCAACATCAGTGACTTCCCTATCTATTTGATGGCTATGGATTCCATAACCTTTTTAAAACCTACCCAAATAATTTCTAAAACACAAATAAAATACATCACCTGCACCATATCACTCTCTGTTACATATAGGTTGTTAATAATGGTAATATTATCTCTTTTTCACTCTCTCTCTCTTTACCTCTCTTTTAGTTATTTATTATTCTTTTATCTCTCAAAAGTGGACTATCATCTCTAAGTAAGTTTCACACTTCCTAGAACAAGCGCATAGCTTGGTAGCCCACTCATTTAACTACTAACAAACATCTTGTGGTAGTGATTTCTTACTTGTAGGTAGTCATCCCTAGCAAAAGAGGAGTTCTCACAATGTCTATATATGATGCACAAATGAATTCAGGTTCATTCTAATCACTTATCCCCATCATTCTTCTCTATTTTCCTTTAGATTTAAAATAGACAAAATTTAGCAAAACATTTTTGGCACACCCGGTGGGACCCTAGAGTTTTCTTTGGGTTCATTTCTTGTTTTAAGCATTCATATAAGTGAATTATAGTGAAATTTTCATTTCTTGCACTTCCTCCTTCTCTTTTCTCTTAAAGTGAAAAATTTAATATTATATTTTCTGTTTAAAAAACATTAAACTAAAATTTTCTTTCTTTTTTAATTTGCCTCTAAAATCAATTTATTATTTTATTTTACCAAAAAACAAGAGAATATCTTCTTTATTTATTCTTGCATGCACATTAGGATAGTGAATTTCATACTCTATTCCTATTTCATATTTGTTTTGATTTGAATTTAAACATTTCAGATTTGGGTTTAAAACTTACTGCATTTTATTATTTGCTTGTTGCATATTAACTCACCTAGTTAATTACAAGCATTTTGAATAAATTTTAGTGTACCTATATTACACAAAAAAATCACATTCACATAAAAACATCTAAACTCACCTGAGAAAAGGCCCATCAAGGTTTCATCACCTGGTAGATCACCTTACCCTATCTGGCTATCCTACTTAGATTTTACCACCAAGGGAAGAACCCACTTCATTCTCTGGTGGAGTATAAACTCTAGACAAGTCGTCTATAACATAATGCAAATGCCTCCTCTAGGATGTGTTTGGATTCCCATTATTGTTCCTCATGTCACCATCTATGTCAAAGTTATGAGATTTAACTTTACATTTTATTACAATATATTACTTGGTCAACCTTGGACTCATCGTATGAGAGCAAGCACCTCATCCGCATGCCAATGTGTCAAATTTACTCATAAGGTATATTTTGGCTAAGTGGCCTATCCCAACTCTAGGTTAATGAAGTGAGGAGAGTAAGCTCCTATAACAAGCCACGTACTTAGTCTAACATAAATTTCCTCTTGAGCACTAAAACTAACCTAAAACTAGCTCTAGATTACTTTTTAGTACCTTTGATAACCAAATTCTCTTCTCACTATCTGATTAAGGCATAAGCTAACACGAGACTAAAAATTAATCTCTATAACTTAATAGTTGTTGGTTGTATGTTCTTTTTTTTCTTTTTTATTGCCTTTTATATTTTGGAGTTGGTAAGGATGTTTCCCTATTGATTCAAAAAATTAATACTATTTCTAATACTCAGTTTGTATAACCTATTATCTCAAGTTTTCTGAGTGTTCTTCCTTCTTACACATACCTCTTACATCCACTAGTTTACCTAGTTTCAACTTCTAGTTTCTTAAAATATCAAATTTTCCATCTCCCAAGATATCACAGTGACCAACATCAGTTAACTCTATCAGCATCAAAATATTTTACCTATCAACATCAATTAAACCACTAAGTTGACAACCTTTTTATATCAACATCGGTCAAGCTACTGATGTCAGTGATTGTGTAATTTTATTAACTCTAAATAACAAGCTGAAATAACCCACTTAACCACACTCAAACTTAGTTTTTACTTATTCTATTTCAAATACAGGGTAGTAAGACTATTTAAACTTCCTCTTGCATGGTGTTGACACAAGCTCAAGCCAAAATTCTTGTTGATTACACAAGCCAACAACCACTTTCACCTTCACCTCTCAGTTTGGATTCTATCATGGAGCATACTTTAGATATAAAGAATACTCCCAACCCTAACCAAATTCCCATTATGCCTAAAAGAGATCAATATTTTACTAAATTTCCTGATCACAATGTGGTAGCCCTTAAACATTACCTTGCTATGATTTGAACCCATAATTCTTCAAGTGACCCAATCTATGGTATGCCAACCTCTCTATGGATATAACCTCAATTTTAGTTGCTTCTACTATTTTTCCCATGGTTACCTAGACCACCACCTTAATGAGTAACCCAATTATAAATAATGTTCAAAGTGTAACATCTCCAACTATCGAATCCCACGTAAACCCTAGTGTAATTTACCTACTTTCACAACCACTACTTTAATCAAGTCACACCCCATTCTAGAATTTAGTGGTACCTATTCCATCTACCCTAGTGCCTATAACTACCCAAGTTATAACTCACCCTTCATCTAGTCTAACCATGCCAATAATCCAACCTACAATAACAACAACCAACCAAGGCATAGTCTCCAACCCAATGGGATAATCCCCTTTTCTTTCTACACCCTAAACTATGACTCATTATCTTTATGTTGTTCTAACACAACCTCAACAAGCTATGTCATACAATCCCTATACTTCCTATCAGGTTCCTTATAACTTAGGAGGTATTACCCAAACTAATCCCCCTCTAGACCTCATTAAGATGTTGTTGATGGATAAGATGTCTAATCTAGAGACATTCATTTTTGGTTCAAAGAATGTGTTATCTTATGATCAGATATGAAATGAACCAATCCATCCTTCTATGCCTAATCAACCTTATCCAAGCCAAAAGGAACTCACTAAATTTACTTATCTCTAGAGTAAAGAGGACCCACAACAATCCTTGTGAGCATTTAGACATGTTTGTTATTTAATAGGGCATGATGATGCATTATTACTTTTGACTTTCCCTATGTCTCTTTTAGGTGCTACCTTGGATTGGTATAGCTCTATGCCTCAGCACTCCTTTTTCTCATTTACCCAACTCACACAAATATTCCTAGACCATTTCTCTATTAACATTTATAAAAATATTTTTATAATATACCTTTAATCTATCAAAAAATTTGATGATGAGTCTATTGTAGATTTTGTTGCTCATTAGAGAAGCTTGATCAATCAACTCTCCTTCTCCTTAGCCCAACCTGAGCTTATTGAGCTCTTCTCAAGGGCATGTGCTAAACACATCTCATCTACACTCTAGGTATAAACTTTTTGCACATTTGATGAGGCCTTTATAATGGCATGGAAACTCAAAGTTTGTGTTATAAATGAAGGCAAAGTCAAGTTACACAATAAGAATCCCAATTCCAAATAAAATGACTCCTCCTCCTCTAAAACTTCTCCCTCTAACCAAAAAGCTAAAGTTTCCACCAATATGGTGATCGTTAAGTCATCTTCCTCCACAACCAAAAATAAATTGAATTCCTTGACTTCCTAAAATTTGACCAAGTAATTCCAACAATAGTATGAACAAAGACAATACACTCCCATTAGGGACTAATATACATCCATCTTGGAGACACTGTTGCAACAAGGTTTCATAACCCTTCATCGTATCAAACCTCCTACACATTTCAACCCTTCTAGTCCTATCCCAACTTGGTACAAGGAAGATGAATTTTATGGTTACCATTGAGTTAAAGGCCACAATTCTAATAACTATAAGACAATCAAGAACATTTTTCAAGACATGCTTGATAGAGGGGATCTCATCTTAGATAATCCTAATGCCCCCTAATCAAAGTATGTATGTGTTCAAACACCCTTTTCCTAACCATTCACCAAATCAAAATATTGTTTAGACAATAACTAACTCAGGTGATCATAATATCCATACAGTTAATATGGTCTTTCCTTTACCTCTAGTTTAACCTTCTCCTTAGCAGGAGACATCCATTTCATTAACTCCTCCCCCACATTTAGTGGCATTTGTTTTGCCCATTCTTCCTCCTCAAGTAAAAGAGCCTATTTCACCCATTCCACTCCCTTGAGATGAAGAGCCTCCATTACCACTTATTTTGCCACCTAAGGAGCTTGTAATGATAATTATTTTTTCACCAATATTACCTATCCTCTTACCAATTGAAGAACACACCCTATTCATTCCTCAACCACATTTTTAAGGGAACATCATTACTGCATTATACCCTCTTGAGGAACCTTCTTCACCTACCTCTCCTCCACCTATAAAGATTAGTACCCTACCCACTCCACCTTTGCACTTAGAGGAGTTGGTATTATCTACTTCCATAATAGATGAGATACCTATTGTGCCTACCCCAACTGTCCCACTCTTACCCCTTCTTTTACCTATGGAGGATCATACTTTACCCATGCCTTACCCATATATTGAGGGAGCCATAACACCTATGCTTTACCCTCTTGAGGAACCTTCTTCACCTACCTCCCCTCCACCCATGGCAGACCATGTCTCTTCTCCCATCCCTATCTAAGAGGACCACATTGTTTTTCTTTCTCATCTTTGTCCTAAAGTATTAGAAACCAAAAATTTCCCTCTTCCCCAAACACCTCAACCTTCTAAAGACCCAACTATAAGGATGATGTCAACTTCATCTAAACCCTTCTCATGTTTGGTGAAAACTCTAGAATCTCTTGACTCCATGAAGCTAGATCATGCAGCATTTTAAGACTGACTTAAAACTTCTTATCCCACATAATGAATGCCAATATTTATTACCAATCCTCTCACTATCCTTTACTCTAAGGTCTTTGACGAAGTTAGAGCTTCTTCACCAAAAGTACTTGAAGTTTAGCCATCTATGTTAGAACCCTCACCCTCACAATAATATGCTACATTAAAGCAAATTAGGGCCTTAGGCGTACACCCTATCTCTAATCTAAATCATCCACAAGTGAAATTAGATTTAACTCCTTAACCTCAAGTTGGAGTTTCATGACCTAAATTACATAAAAATGTTAAACTCCCTAGATCTTGCTAATCTCTTCTTCAACCCTCAACTTTACCATCCATTTTGGGATCACACCCCTCTACCTTAGTTGGAATAATGCCTAACCAAGAAAAACAAAAGGTTAAGCTACCTCCATTCTTGCCTTTACCATTTAGTAGACCTCTCACATCTGACACTAAGAAAGTGATAGCAAAACATGTAACTATGCCATCACCAAAAAAGGCACCACATAAAATTACCTTTCCAATAGCAAAACAAAAGAAGACGTCCACTCTTATTAGCACAACAAGTGAAAACCCACTTCCAGGCTCTCAAAGCTTTTTCCTATGTCAGTTATTACAATCTTTAGTAATAAATCTTTCACCCATTAATCCTTATAGTCCTCTTGGAATGAAACTATCTTAGTTTAATGATACACAAGTTTGTTTATATCATCATTCACCTAAACACGATATTGAGAGTTATAAATCCCTCACAACATTCATTCAACAACACTTTGATGTCAAAACTTTATTCAATGATACTACCACTAACCTTCTTATTATTCCACCTTTGGAATCCATAGTGCCTCCTACCATTCCACCTAAATTCAAACCTAAAGATGTCATCATAACCCCATTACCACTTCCTTCACTGACATTTCAAATCAACATAGTTAATGTGGCCACACAGTCACAAAACTAAAAAGATAAAGCTAAGGACAAGGTCACTACTCCTTAGACCCATCCCTTCACAAAAGAAACTCCTCCTTCTAATCCTAGGATTTCCATCTTGGGTGTTCCTAAAACAACATCTTTAGATGTTATTCAAATCTCAATGGTGAAACAACTTCACCAAACTCGTATGAAAATGCCTTTGTATGAGTTAATCGAAAACTCATCCCAACACCATCAAGCTTTGATTAGTGATTTTTAAGTGATTGAGGTATAATTGGATGATCCCTAGCCTCTTTTATCTTTGGTTAGCTCCCTTAAATCCATCTCCCTAATTTCTTTTAGTGATTCTTAATTTCCATTTCAACACATTAAAGATCAGGATTCTACCATTTTTATTACCACATATATTAATCAAACTCATGTCAAAAGAGTCATGATCAATCGGGAGGATAGTATTAATATTATTTACACCCATGTATATAAACAACTAGCCCTTCCCAATAATTGTATGTCTCAAACTGATGTGATACTCTACTCCTTTAATGATCCTACAACTACTACAGTGGGCACTATTATCTTACATATCCATGTAGATCCCCACACTATTCCTAAGCTCTTCTATGTTGTGGAAGGAAATTTCCAATATAACATACTACTTGGATGACCTTGGATATGTGCTATGTCATGTATACCCTCAAATTTTCACCGTTGTGTCAAGTTTGGACATGATGGATAAGTACATGTCATACCTACTGACCCACCTCCATTTAAAACATGCAACATGACCTATAGTCTAAATGATGTTCTCATTCCATTAAAAACATCAGATTCTCCACATGATACTTCTAAATCTTCCATAAACTCCACTACCCTAGTTACATAGCTACCAACAACACAAATTCTTGACAAGGATCCCATAGAGGAGACCTTTCAATATTTATCACTCGGTGAATATCATTTATTGAAGTTTGACATGTTTTATACTCCACAAGATTATGGAAAGCTTCACATTCACCCAAATTATGATCCCCATATTGGCATGTTCATCCCTTATGCCCCCCTTAACCTTTGAAACAATTTCACATATGGAGGAATTGATCAAGCTTCCACTGTCAGCAATCCATCTTCTTCACCACAACCATTTACCTGTGACTTCTTTTTCCTGAGTAACCCTAAATTCACTTACACCTATCTCTATAGGTGTGCTTGGAAAGGATTTGGTTTGGATCATTATGAATAAGGTATCCATATGCCTATTGAATATCCTACTATTAACACCATTGAAAATGCTAAAAAGAGGCATAGAGTGGGATATGATGAACCAACTAAACTCATTAAGACTACCCATGTACCAATTATTCAAGAACTAGTCTCTCCTTCTTCACCTTCTTCTCTACCATCACCTATTACATTAGAAGTATCTATACCTCCTAATTTTTTTAATAAATACCATCCATTTTGGGCCTCTCACCTATCATCAGGGTAAGGAAACAAGGTCCCTTCCTCTTATTCATCCTAAAATAATTAATGAAGACTCTCCCAATATTAACACTATTAAATGTTAAGATGATGATGCAATCCTCACTTACATGGGTGTGGATTATTCCTATATCAAACAATCACTCCTATCTAAAATATAAGCTATGTTAAATGAATCAACCATTGACATCAACCTACCCTCTCATGATAACCTCGCATCCTCAAGATTGGCCAATCTTTAGATTCTTTTGAGCAATCTAATTATGCCACATTTCTTAATGACCATAACAAAGCCTTTACTTGGTCTTATAATGACATGCTTGGTATTGACCCCTCTATTGTCACCCATAACATCATCACCAATTAAGATGCTAAACCTATTAAGCAAAAACTTTGTAATATGCATCCTTGTATTACTCTCCTTGTCAAAGAAGAGCTCTAATGCCTCCTTTATATTAACTTTATCCAACCCATTAACTACCTACAATGGATTTCTAATATTATTCCTATCACAAAAGTGATCAAGGGAATCCACATTTATATGGACTATCATGATTTAAACCTCACTTGTCCAAAAGATGACTTCCCATTGACAAATATTGACCAACTTGTTGATCTGATGACCAACCATGAGATTCTATCACTTAGGGATGGATTCTCTAGATATAATCAAATCCTAGTTTCTCTTGAGGATCAACACAAGAAAAACTTTTTTACCCCATGGGAGAATTTCTATTATCAGGTCATGCCTTTTGGCTTAAAGAACATTGGTACAACTTACCAATGCACCATGACCTACATTTTTCATGAGATCCTACGCAAAATTATGGAAGATTACGTGGATGACTTACTTGGCAAGCCTAAACTTTGTCAAGAACACTTGATGATTCTCAAGACCATATTTACTTGTCTCCTCTAATATAACATTTGACTGAACCCAAAAAAATGTGTCTTTGGTGTTCTTTCCAATAATCTCTTAGGTTTTATCATTTCTCTCTATGGTATTGAGGTTGATCTTGCTAAGGTTAGAGTAATCCTAGAGATGCTTCTACCTAATAATATCAAATAACTCCACAACATATAAGGTAAACTTTATTCAATTCACCACTTCATTTCTTAATTGTCAGATCGCTACCAACCCTTTCACCATCTCCTTAAAAAGGATGTCTCCTTTTATTGGAATACAAATTGCCAAGAAGCTTTTGATGCACTTAAATAATATCTCCTTTCCCCACTAGTTCTTATTACACCTAAGGAAAATATGCCTTTCTACCTATACATCTCCACAACAAAGCATTCTCTAGGTGCTATGATTGCACATCGAGATGACTAACATCAAGATCAGGTAGTTTACTACATAAGCCACACACTTATTGATTATGAGACTTGATATGCCCATACTAAAATACTTTTCTTTGTATTGGACTTTTCCACCTTCAAGCTTTTCCATTATCTCCTAAATCACAAAACCTATGTGGTCACCCATATTCATCCCCTCAAATACATGTATTCCAAGCCATATCACAACTAATGTGTAGCTCAGTGGCTCATGCTTCTTTTTGAATTTGACTTAGAGTTCATTTAACAAAAGTCTATTAAGGGTCAAACAATCACTAACTATTTGGCTACTACCCCTTTACCTAAAATTCAACCTTCAAACCTCAAATTCCCTAACAAATCCATTACAACCCTTTCCACTGATGACATCTCCTATCAAATGATGATGTTCTTTGATGAATCTAAATGTCAACATGGTGGCGATATGGGGGTCATTCTTATTCCTCTAGATGGCGAGCTTATGACTTTGTCATTTAAACTAGATTTTGAATGCACTAACAATATGGCTGAATATGAGGCTTTGATTCTAGGACTTCAAATAGATTTCTTATTGGGTATCAAATCCATAACCATTTTTGGTAATTCTCAAACAGTGGTTAACTAGGTTAATGGCTCCTACCTATGCAAAAATGAAATTCTACAATGGTATAAACATTGTGTAGATACATTATTGGGATCATTTAACTCTTATATCTTACAAACTATTCCTCAATCTACAAATAAATTTGCTGACATAATGGCTTCACTTGCTTCACACATACCCTCTTCATCCTCTTCCTTGAGAATATATGTTACCATGCATCACTTAACCTTACCCTTTTATGCCTTAGCTAACATCCTCTTTATAAAAATGTAACAACCAACCTGTATGACTTATGGTATAATCAACTCATAGATTATCTTTCCTTCTCTATTACCCCTTTTAATTTATCTAATAATGGGAAACGTGCCTTCATAAAATGTGTCACTTTTAATACTATATTTGGGGGGACTTCTTTATAAGTGAGGTTTTGATGGTCTTCTCCTTAGATGCCTCATTAGTACTGAAACTCCCTTTGCTATTAAGTAATTGCATGATGGGATTTGTGGTTGGCATTTTAATGGTCACATAGTTACCAAGTGTATCCTTTGACTTGGATATTATTTGTCCATACTTCATCAAGATTATGTTGATTATGTTTGATGTTGTGTCAAGTGTCAACAACACACTAACCTCATTCACAATCCTAGTCATGTATTACAAGTCACCAAAGACTTTTGGCCCTTCTCCTAATGGGGCTTAGATCTAGTCAGAGAGATTAACCCTTATTCATCCCTCTATCATTATTATATCATTACTACCACTAAATTCTTCACCAAGTGGGTTGAGACCATCCCTCTCATCTCCACTAAAGCTGACAAAATTGTTGACTTCATCAACCATCACATCATCTATCATTTTAGTGTCCCTCATAAAATTATACCAAATAATGGAAAATATTTAAAAAACAAGACTGTTCAAAGTCTTTGTGATATATTTAGAATCAAATTAAGGTTCTCATCACTATACTATCCATAAGCTAATGGATAGGCAAAATCTTATAACTAAACATTGACCAAAATTTTCATGAAGGTAGTCAATGATATGGGCAAGGATTAGTACACACACACTCCTTTAGCTTTATTGGCTTACCAAACTAGCATTCAAACCCCTATGAGTGCCACACCATTTCCCTTGGTATATGGGATGGATGCTATTTTTCCTCTTAAAGTCCAAATTCCTTCTCTTTGCATTTCCCTACAAGATATACTTACTAATGATGACTTTCACCAAGAATGTTTCGGTCAACTTGTATTGCTTGATGAGCACCATCTCATAGCCCTCAACCACCTCCAAATTTATCAAGAGCATATCAAACATACTTATTAAAAAAAACTTAAAGAGAGAGATTTCAAAATAGGAGATCTCATCTTAAAATAAAATCAACATGCGACGAACATGAAAAAAAGAAAATGGGGTAAGTTTTCTCCTAATTGGCTTAGACCTTATATCATAAATCATAAGTATGGCTTATGAACTTATCACTTTTCTTCTCTTGAAGGGAGGCAAAAATTTGAGCCTTCAAATGCCTTACACCTACAACCATTCTTTTCTTAAACAAGCATCACTTTACTTCATGTTTAACTTGAGATCATCCCTTGAGCATCCCTATTACATTCATTTCCCTTCCTCTTCACCCTTACTCCTATACACTTAGTTAACTTACATAGTGGTATGGTTTTTCCCTCAAAGTGGAAAAATCCTAAGCCTCTATAGTCTTGTCCATGACTACAAGACAAAAAAAAAACAAATGGGATATGTGACAAAGTTATAAAGTCTTAGGTCATGATTCTCAAACTTAGACTGATCCCTTGAAGGATAGCTATGTAACTTCCCTTTGCTACTATCAATAGACTACTCCTTTGAAGGATAGCTATTTAAAATTTAAAAAAATGCTTAGACCACTCCCTTGAAGGATGGATAAGCCAAGCTTTGTTCTCAAAGGGAAATATAAATAAAAAAGGGATTCTCACATTGATCATATTTATACAACCTTAACCCATAAAAAATATCATTGTAGGCTTCCACATTTATCACCTTATATAAAAAATATATATTTAAGTCATAGACTTTTGTATATTAGCTCTTGGGTCACGTACAAAAGGGACATATCATCCCTACTTTATAGGTTATGCTTGTTAGGTTGTGGAGCTAAAAGCTTCACCGGGATGCAAATGGAGAAGGTTGTTGAGTTGCAGGCAATGAACATCAGTCTGATTAATTGATGTCAATCATCTTTAGTGTTCACAGTAACCGACGTCAATTATGGGTTAGCCAACATCGGTCAGACAGGTACTAACATCGGTAGCCTATGTGTGCATGCATCTCTAGAACTGGTCTAATTTTAGACAGATAGTTTTTTTGCATGTAAAAGACTAATTTTAGTCTTGGAGCTACGATTCTAATTATTGTAATTAGAAGTCTAATTATTGTTTATATGGGTCTATTTAAGAAACCCATGGGCTGTATTGTAAGATTGTAGAATCAGTTTTGTAGAATCATAGTTCTATCCAAGGGAGAATCATAAGGACTTGGTGAGGCAAGGATGAGGGTTCTTCCAAGTGTTTATGATCTAGGTCGGTAGGTGTGCAAGGCTAGGTTGATTTGCAATATAGCAAGATTAGGTGAGATCTACATGTGTAAGTAAGATCAGTTGATTTATAGGTGTGTGTGTGTGTGTGTAAGGTCAAAGGAGATTTGTGTGGTAGCAAGATCAAAGGAGATCTGCAACACAATAAGGAGCAAGATCAAATGAGATCTACTTGGAGTACATTGAGTACTTGGTGGACTGGAAGTAGGCAATAATGGTTGAGTTGATTGTTACTTACTGGTGGATTGGTAGTATTGTTACTGACTGGTGGAGGTGAACAACAACTTTGTGTTTGAGTTGTTTGTGGTGACCGTAATTGAGAGAGAGAACTCTTGAGGGAGATTATTGTATGCCCTAGAGGTGTGGGAAGAAGAGTGTGACTTCTTTATTGTAATTCCTTCTGGATGAGTTGAATACAATTGTGTGTTGCCTCTCATATTCTGTGCTATTTATGATTTCTAGTTACTTGTTACTTTTGGTTAAATTATGTGTTTAGTTGCTTATTCAAGGTAATCAATTGTGCTCCTAATCCTGACAAAGTGGTATCAGAGCTTTATGTTCTAGATCCTGACAATGCTACCCAAACATTTTCCATAATTTTACCCTTTTTACCTCATACTCCTTTAAGGGACTATGAATCTCACTTAACATAAGGTAAATATGATGCTTCTCTAACAAACATAATGGTTTAAAGATACAAGGCATGAAAGAGGCTCATTTTTCTAAGCCTATTTATGTTTGATTACAGTCTTTGATGGTGCACGAGCATTCTGCCTCTTTATTTTCCCATCCACATCACATGTCGATCTCTCTATTTTAGATGAATAAATAATGTCATACCAACACTAAAAAACCTACTCAATTTAATTTGTGCATATACCATCACAAATATGGAAAAATACTAAAGTAAACTAACATAACCAATTTTTTCATTTTAAGCATACACCATTACAAAATATAGAAAAATGCTAAGATGAAATTAATCAACCAACTATGCATATACCATCACATATATGGGAAAAGGATAGTCTAACTCAACTAACATGAAAAAGATTAACATCAAACTTAACATAGCATAAAATTATCGTCTAAATAATCATCATCCATATCATCATCATCATCTATCACAATAAACACATCTCAACATAATAATAAATGAACATCTCATGTGTGTGTGTGTGTGTGTGTGTGTGCGTGCGTTCGTGCGCGCGTGTGTACATGTGCACGCGCGTGTGTGTGCACGTGCACATGTGTGTGTGATCGAAGTACATGTCCATAATTACATCATCATAATAACATCTCACTCTCTAAATATACATCTCACATCTTTGACTCGTAGATCAGTATACATATAACATAGATAATCAAAAATGGTACACTCTGACACTCAAGGTCCTCAAGGCTTTCCACATGGTCATGAAGAAGTAATGTCATCACCACTCTCCATCAATTTGTGTCTATGTGAGCTAGAAGCTATAACACATGACATAGACCTCTCCTACTCTCTAAACTCTAAATATCTCTAAATCTATGGAAACTCTCTAATCACCCTCTCACAGTAGGCAATCTCATATAGGGTAGTCAAATATCTCACCATAGATATAGTTTGTGGAGGTACCATAACACTTGATGATGGACCAACCTGTACTAGTCCCTATGGTGGTGGAGGTAGAGGAGCAACCTGGTCCTATAGTGCCCTAACCTAACCCTATGATTGTCTCTTTCTACTATCACTATAATAACCTAACCTTGTAAAATAGTAACCTAGCCTTGTAGTGCTATAACCTGGCCTTATAGTTCCCCAACCTGACCCTACAATGTCAGCATCTACCCTTGTAAATCTAATACCTATGCATGGGCTATATCTCAAGCCTACACTACTACATCTCAGGCATATAACATTGTATCCCTCTCTCTCACTAATGTCTATAAATCTAGTGGTGGCCTCTTGACCTACACCATTAGATGTAAACCTACCCACCAAGCCATATATGCTATTGTGCACTGTAGGTCTCCAGAACTTAGCCCTACTAGTAGCTCCTCAAAATATGGTCCATTTATCTCTTGGGGTAATGATAGAGGTGCCTCTATGTCATCCCTCCTATATCAAGGGAAGGTAGGTAGAATATCCTAAAGTAGACCAAACTACCTCCTAACCTATGTCATAGGTACCATCTCTAACTCACCAGCTCATCTACCCCTGACCCATAGTGAGCTCTACAAACCCATAAGTTGATGTGCCTATCCTTTGAAAATTATGTATGTCAGGTAGGGTATCCATAATATATCTATAGGGATCAAGCCCTCAATCATGCACCAATAATAAGAAATATCTTGAACCACACCATCCACTTGGGTTTGTACCATGCCCTCTCTCCATCATCTAAAACCAACTCTGAAGCTAACTAAGATTGTGGTAGGTAACACTAATGGTTATGTCACCATGATGTGCTCATACACCCATCAATGTAGTAGATGGATAACACACACATTTTATCACCATCATAGTCTCAAATACCACATCTTTCTATATAACTATGCTAAAAATACTGGGCTCCAAGAAAAAATAGTCTACTTCTCAACCATCTATGTAATCACACCTATCAATACAATTAGAAATCTACCTCCATCTAAACTTGGTAAAGCATACACCATGATCTTCATCATCATTAAGATGCTCAGTTAATACTGCTCCTCATCAACCATATAGAGTGGCTCATATGCAAAACTCATATAATGGTAGGTCACCTCACTAACATGCTCTCCATAGAATGTGACCATGTGTATATCATGCTCCTCTCTCAAGCATGTGAAGAGCTCCTCACCCTAGAGTGGTAGCTACAAAATCCTATAAACATCCTCCTAAGTCACTATCAACTCTCTGGATGATAGATGGAAGGGGTTGGTGGTGTGATCCGACCTCTCAATCAATGTTATCATTAGGGACACATCCTAGGTGACTCAATAATACTATTGCACTCTTCCTAACCCCATAGCTGCCATGTGTTCCCACTCATATAAAGTGGCATCCCTCCTTATATGTATCAACAACCTTGGTAGATGATCTCATAATGTCAGCCCCATCCTCACTTGCATCCATACACACACAACTCAAGTGACATACTTTATAATATACTCTATCACCACCTTTTTCCCTTCTCTTTAGGAGAACTACATTGGCTAGAGGCCTTAAGCTAGGCTATGTAGGCAACACTCAGTCAACACAGGGTCTTATAAGGTTAGCTTGGACATATACTGACCTAACTAACTACCTTATTATTTTCTCTCTATCCTAGGCTTCACTACCTCTTCTCTCTCTCCACCCTAGGCCTACCTACCTATCATAACTCTAGGCCTCATGGCCTATATCAAAACTATGCCCTATCTTTTAAACCCTAGACCTCTTGACGTATCTCAACCTATCTTTTTACCCATTTCCCCTAACACACCTTATTAGATCTTTTCCCTAGGCCCTAATTTAACTACATTGGTATGAGGCTATAAATCAGGCTATGTAGGTAGCACTCAATTGACATGGGGTCTTTTGAGGCTAGCTCAACCATCAAGCTAGTTGACTACTTCCACTAGGGATCAAAATTGACCATTCATCCTATTTTTCTAGTCATTCATAGTTATTAATGTCAACATTATTTCCAACATCAATGCTTTGTAAGCCATAGTGTCGATTGACACTAGCAACCACCTATTGACCTTGGTGCCATGTCATCCAATGTTGATGGAACTCAATGAAATCAATGACTAGTTCAGCCCTAGGGTCGAATGAGGTTGAATGACACAAACCTAAACTTATAAATTTCACCTAAAAATGTACCCAAACAACCCCCCAACTTATCCTAAAACTAACCTACCTTATTTTCTACCACTCTACTAATGTTTTCTACACCCTCACCTCTAAATTAGCCTAAAAACTAAAAATACTCAAATCAACTTTCAAACCAACCAACTAATAGAGACTCTTACCTCATCTCTCCATCTCTTCCTAGCTGGTATAGTTGGCTTCTATGGTGGTACACCTCCTATTGGGTCCCCTCCTTTCTCTACCATCTCGATCACTCTCTAGCTCTATTTTTTAATCTCTAATCATAAATTTGCAAATGAGTCTGGTTGGTTGCCAAATCCCCTTTTGTCAGGTTTGGTCAACCACCGACATTGACATTATTAACCTAATCTACCAATGTCAGTGCTTATGCATACTAAAATTAGTAATTTTACCCTAGTTTACCAATCTCGACACTTTTTATTACCAATATAAACACTATCACCAACATCAGCACCATTCCAATAATGTTTTCCCCCAACAAAGCTACCCCAACTTTTTAAACTTTACCCATATACTGGGGCAACAAGAGATCATATATATCTCCACAAAAATAATAAATTCCATTAAAGATCACTTAAATATTTTCCCATGATGACTTTTCTTGGAGATCATGAATATCTCCTCGCTCATTAACCCTTTTACACCAACCTTGCATTGCTTGTCTTGACCACTTATGCTATTTTGTTATAGTTAGTTATTATGCACACACATGTCGATTAGGTGTTGTGTATGGAAACCAAACCTATCCTATCACCTTCAAACCTTTTGTTTTCCTAGGGTTACTTCCTAACCTGAATACTTGGGACACATCAACCATTAGAGCTATAACTTTGATTGTTTTGACGTATCAGCTTTCACCTACAAACTATGCTTTGGTTATTTTTATCTGAGTCCTCCTCAACCTTTCTTAAATTTATAAAATATAACTTTTATTAGTATGTGCATACATAGTGATACTCAATTCTCCACCACTCACCTAATTACCTTTTTATCAAATTAGTACCCATTTCTAGTTTTTCCTCCATTGATTCCTCTTTTGAGAGGGGATACCTCATCCAATTTCTTAGAGCATATAACTCCTATTTTTGTCTTGTAAAATTGTCAATAAAAATTACAAGATAAAAAGGGGAAAATATAGATACCAAAATTATGTCACACACATGTGTGTAACACCCTATGTCAAAACCCCTTTTACCCATTTTTCAATAATAATAATTAACCTCCCTAACCCATGTTTTTACCCTTCACACATGTAATTAATTTAAAATAATTAATTAAGTTAATTAAAAACCCCTATTATCACCTTATCTAGCCACCTCTATCTATGACTAATTCTCATCTGATGAGTCACCTCAAGACTTGGTCCCCTCATCCTAACTACTTAGGACTTATTCCCACTTCCAAATTAAATTCCTAATCAACTACCTCCTTCTTAATCTCTTATTTTTACCATTTTGTAATGGGTTCCACATTTGGCATGAAGAACAATAGAAAATAGGCCAAAAATAGCAAGGTTTACTTATTCTAGGACCATCTATGTCATTCAACCCATGGCCAACATCAGTGGGATCACTGACTTCGGTGATCTAAGCCAAACTCCAACCTAAAGTTTAGGTTAGTATAAATTAAGAAAATTCATTCTTACTTGTATTCAAGCTCTTATCATTATATTTTTGACATCCTGGCTTACTATCATCTTGTGTAAGTCAATCATGATTAGGAACTGAGCTCTTGAGGACCAACAACACCCACTTGTTTTTTCTATTCAGGTATTTAGGTTTGAACTCCTTGATAAGAATCATCAATCTAGCACTTATCATTCAGTAATCATAGATAAGTACATCACTCATTTTGTATGTCTTTTAAACATTTATTCTACTATCACTTTATATCTACTATGCATTATTTTACACACTTATGATTGAACCCCTGTAAGGGAGTTACAAACCTTCCTCACTTATTTCCCCTTAACTTGACACACCAAACCTCTACTAGATCTACCTAAACCATACTCTCTCTCTTATAACTCTCCCCAACCTCCCAAACCTAGTAAAAAACCATTTTCTAGACCCAAAAAAGCCTTCTACAAGCTTCCAAACATTTATTACCCCTACCGACCTTGGTAACCTAACCAACATCAATAACCTTCACCATTGACCTTGGTAGCCTAAATAACATCGATCACTCCCCTACTGAGGTTGGTGACTATGGATTCCTTAACATTTTAAAAACTTACCCAAATAATTTCTAAAACACAAACAAAATACATCACCTGCACCTTGTCACTCTCTATTTCATATAAGTTGTTAATAATGGTAATATTATCTCTCTTTCACTCTCTCTCTCTCTCTTACCTCTCTTTTAGTTATTTATTATTCTTTTATCTCTTAAAAATGGAATATCATCTTTAATGAAGTTTTACACTTCCTAGAACAAGCACGTATCTTGGCAGCCCACTCATTTAACTACTAACAAACATCTTGTGGTAGTGCTTTCTTACTTGTAGGTAGTCCTCCCTAGCCAAAGAGGAGTGTTCACAATGTCTAGATACAATGTGCAAACCAAAATGGGTTCATTCTAATAACTTATCCCCATCATTCTTCTCTATTTTCCTTTAGATTTGAAATAGACAAAATTTAGCGAAACAACTTTCACTAAGTTTCTTAACTAAACCTTCAAGAATCCTCCATTTACATGGTTCTATCATTGTTATACATGTGTCTATTTCTCTAAAGTCCATTAATGGAATTAATTATCTTGATATATGACCCATAACCCTCATTTATCTATTATCTTCAACAATCAACTTCTTCACCATTTAACACATACATAGGCTTTAAGACATTTAGGCTTAGAAATTATGCCTGTAGGTGGTGATTGAATGTCTCTAGCATTAAGTCTTGAAACTTGACTTCACTAGTCTTATACCTTTTCATATGTTGAAACACCACAATGCCTTCATCATTTAGGCCTTAGTTATCTATTTTGATACATATTGTCAAATATTTCTCATGAAATGCAAGACCTATAGGTGTACAAACTTCTACTTCTGCATTTCATCATATTCTAGGCCTTAAATGAGTTTGTGGAGGCCTCCTTTACCTAAGATCATATTTAAATTGGCTCCTTCACTATTGTTAGGCACTCATTTCATTATTTCTTCTCTCCCCACACTTTTATATCAAAACAATGCCTCAGTACCAAAATATGATATTATATGACTTTGTTCACAACCTGATGTAAATGATTATTTGGTCCTTTTTACCTTTATAAAGATAGAGGAAGGTATTATTAGGCTGACCAAATGACAAATGTGCATTAATAATTTGATTTATACTACATCATATTTAAATATCTTGGACTTGTATTAACTTAATATGAAAAATCTTGATTAACATGAAACCATAAAATGACATTTACCTTAAATGCTCTTAAATACCCTTAATTTATCAAAATGGATAAATGAAATCTTTGTTTTTGCTACAAGGTGAAAGACAATAGGATATACTCATGTCATTCTTGATGAATCTTGACATGTTCTTGAAGAGTTATTAGATAACTCTATGTCTTATAAATGGTTGAGACATTTGATTACCTTAATCTCTACAAATAAACCTTAAACAATGCTAAAATATGCCTCTAAAACTTCAATATGAACTTTTTTTGGTAACCCATTAAGTGAGTGCCTATTATAAACACTTTTAATACTTTATCCTAGTTACCTTCAATAGTATAAGTCATTAAGTTGAAACCCTTAAAACAAGACAATGCTTCCTCATACCTCTGTCACAACCTCCCTATCTATTATTTTGTTTATTCTTAACATCATCCTCATGTTTCTTAAGAACTTCCATGAAGCTATCTAAGTAATTGATTTCAAGTATCTATGTTAAATTTACCTCTAAGATGATGTTATGAGGTTGTACTGATATTCTTTTCAAAAACTCTTTTGTGCTCACACCACCCTTATAAATCTCCTTTGATTATGATGTATAGGCATGAGTATTGTATTTACATATATAAGACCTAATTTGATCTTTTTTAATATTTATTACAACTATTAATATTTATTATTAATAGAGTGTGTTTAGAAATAACTTTATCTTCTTAAAAAAACCACTCATTATCTTCATATCTCCTTTATTACAACTCTTTTATCACATTGACTTTTACCTTGTTCATTTGGAACTACCATAAGAGACTAGTTTTATACCATAATAACCTTTTTATAATGAATCACCTGATGAATCCAAAATATAATATGTCATATTTTAATCTAAAATCACCCTACCATAACCATTTTCTTCCATCAAGTTCTGAAGTGAAGAAACATAGGCAAACTTGGACCCTGTCTAGATGAATAGGACATAGTGACCCCCTTACACTCTTAAAATTTATTTATAAATATGGGGAAATTAATATAAAAACAAATTCCCCAACTTTAATTTCATTATGGTACCTATTATTTTCCAATATAGTTTGACCTGACCTTCTCTCTCTTGGTCGTACAAAACAAAAACCACTAACCTTCCTTGAGTTGCCAAAGAAGTTGATAAGAGAGAAAAGAAGGATTTATTCATTTTAACACATGAAACTTATTAAAATACATTTATTTTAAATTTATGAAGATAAATTACATCCTTAAGGTAATTTAAGGTCAACTATCTCTAGTGAAATTATACAGAGACTTTAAAAGATCCTCTTTTAGTAATAAAAATGCCATAATCACTTAAGAAACTTGATGGAAATGCTACAAAATTTGTTTAAAATAAATTTAAATGTATTAAAAGGTGTATCATTATGTGTTTAAACCTTATTATAATACTTAATTTCCATTACCTTGCAAAACCTTCTCTAGAAGCACTAAAATGATCCAAAATGCAACATAAATGGGTTATAATGTTAGAAAAGAATATCACCAACCTAATTGATCATTTTTAAATCATGAAATGATTTTGAAACATGATATGAGTCATATAAATACACCCTATAATCATTTAATCACTTGAGACAACTTGAAATAGGCCATAAAGTGATCAAACATGCACATAGCTATGATGAATAACACCTTAAATCTATAGAAGTTCCCTTAAATTTTTTTATTCAAGGTTTAAAGTGACCATTACAAGGAAATTAAAAGACCAAAAAAATGATAAATAGGGTAAAAAATCATGATAATAAATGTTTCAAAATATTTGGGCAATAATTTGACTTGGGAGGTCAGATTTGTCAACATTTTTGATGACTCAATTGGGTAGTATGCATGATATGCTAATGATCTAGTAGCCTTGTAAGTTCATTGGGATATGGAATATTTTGATATCTAAAAGAAACATGATCATAACTTGACACCTAAATTTAAACTCCTAAAAATATAGATTACTTGACCTCTAACAACACACATAAAAAGACAATAACAAGACATAAGGCAAAGGAAACACATACTATGCTACAAGCACTTATGGAAAATAAAATATAAGTAACCTATTATATACAACTAACCTATAAATAATCTTCCTCTAGGATCAAAATTAAATCTTCTTAGATCACTCTCTCCATAATATGAGACATATTGTAAAACAAGATGCCATTTTACTATAACATTTGATAAACCATGCTATTTTATTACATACCTTATTAACATCATGTCTCTAATGTAAACATACTCATTTTGTGGTTCAAATCATATTTTGTATTGTTGAACAACTTTAGCAATGTTTCCCAAGTTGATCTTACTTTTCTTGATAAGAGAAGCTATACTCTTAGCCTCTAATGGCTCTTTGAGGCTTAGTTCTTGGTCTCAAGTGTAGAGAGGGTTATATTAAAATGATTAGTCAAACATTAGTCCAAAAAATCAAAGGAAAAATGTGCAAGATTAAACTAAATTAATCCTATCTATTCATACAAGAATTACAATTAATAGTAAGAAACAATTGAAAGAAAGAAATAACATATTACCTTCCAAAGTGGATTCACCATATAAGTGTAGCTCAAAAGCATGTTCTTCCTTAATCAATAGATCTTATCTTCAACAAAAAATGGTGACCAACTCCTCCAATGTCTCAAGAACTCTTGTAAAACCTAGACTCATGATTTGGAATCACTAAACTAACCTATCAATGAATCTTGTAAATAAAATAAATGGTCAAATGCAAAGGATTGTGGAGATAATTTAGCATTATAACTTTTCACAAATCAAGCTTAAAAATTATGTTCATGGCCTCTTTATTTATATATTTTTGATATTGAACAAGATCAACCATGACCATCCATCTCAAGATTGAGATGTGTGGCCATGAATTAATCCAATTATATAATTAAATCTATAATATACCTCATAAATATTTGGGATAGAGGGGAATTTAAGAGGTATGGAGGGTCTTAATGAGGCATGAGAGACCCATAATCCTTATATTTTATGCATTTATGGATTATGAATGCCACCACATATGATGATGTCATTAGGTGATATAGTCAATAAAAATCAATTTCCAAAAATAAATATTTAACAACTCTCAAGGAAAATCCAATTAAGCTCTTTATTTGGATCAATTATCCTTAAACAAGGTTAATCAACATTTGTGAAATTATTTGGAAATTGGCCCTCAATTTTAAAAATGGTCAAAAAGTCATATTACTGGGTCATAATTTGACTCAAGAAGAATTAGAAGGCAATGTTAGATGTGTTGGAAATGTATTTCCATTTAGGATGCTACCAACACAAAATAACAAAGGTACATGATGTGTACCAATGAATTATAAGAAAATAGTGATAAAAAGAAAAAAAGGTGAAATCATTATTTTGACTCAAAATGAATCGATCAAAGTTAGATAGCCCATAAAATGCATTGCCCCAATTAGGGATACATTATCCTAAACCAACACTTTTAAATGACATGTTTGAACCATTTAGTGCATTTTATGGATTTTAGTATAAAATGTGCATTTGAGTGTAATTAGAGTAAGATTGACAATTTCAACACAAATGGTGTTAGGAATTGGATGTCTATATTTTACCCCTATTTAAGAAGGCATAGAAAGTCATTCAAGTGAAGAAACATATTTTTGAAGAGAAGAGTTGTCAAGAATAAATTGGAAATGACCTAGGATGCCCCCTTGAGAGGACATACTAGGATAGAAGAAAAGTATGGACTCTCAAAAAGAGAGAGAAAGTGGTAAATTAACCCATGAAATAGATCACATATAGATTAGCTAATGCTTGAATGCATGATTACTATCAATGATCAAAATATAATTAGAGGTATAATAGTCCCCAAAGATGGGGGGAAAGGGAAAGATACAATTCATAAATATAAGGGACACACTTTAGATGTACCCAATTTGAGAGTACAATCTATGTGATTACAACATTGATTAGTCCTAAGACAAGTTACACATTAAAATATTTCCATTGTAGGCATTAGTGTGGAGAGCCTAAAATTAGAGGAAAAGAGGAAATGTTATATTTCAGGAAGGGAAGCACCACTAGAATAGGGTCTCTAATAAAAAGATAATAAGTACACCAATAGAGTAAATATGATCATGATAAAATAGTTTTGCCCTAATACGAATTTTTTTGATAAAGAGCAAATAATGGTTTGCCCTTATAGAGATGATTTAATTCTAACATTATTCAAATGCTACACCCTAGCATGGGTAATTGGCAAGAAAAAATAGCTCAAGGATATAATCCAAAAAATAGGTTAAAGTGAGTGGTTGTAAACATACATGCGATGGTGTAATGGATGAGAAAGCCATATAAAACCTATCATACAAAAATGCATAAAGTGATGAGAGAGATGAAAAGAAGAATGGAGATGGATGAGCTGACTCTAGATGTATAAAATAAGTGGATGCTACCTACATATTTCTATGTACTTATGTTCCAACATGAAATTCAAGCCAATGTAGTTCACCCAAATTTGGGAGAGGATAGAAAGAGGAATGATGAAAAATGACCAAGAATTGACTAGACTCATATGTATGCAAAGAGACACACATTTAAGAATAGAGTTGAGTGCTAAAATACATGATATCTTGATGCCTATTTTCATATTATGAGATTAGATTATGTACAGTGTTCTTGAGAACTATTCATTAGATTGATGTTGACTTTAAGACTTTAAAACCTAAGCACAAAGTTATTGCTATAGAAAAATCAATTAGACATCATAAGTATGAATATATTAGAATGACATAATATTCTAATTGTGTTGAGCTAGTTCAAATGTGAATACCTATAACTAAGGATACAGGTAAAATAATGACCAAAACTAGAGTTACAACTATTTAAATTTAAATGAAAAAGCAAAGACAAAGAAAAAGATAAACATAAATGAACCTAGCTTGAAATCAAGATTAGATCAATCAAGACTTAAGTAGGAATAAAAAATGTTTAAAAATAAAAAGCAAGAACATCTTAATGACATGAGACCAAGATATAAATAATCAAGATCTATGTGGACCATCAAGACATTCTTGAACACAAAAGAGAAGCAAAATCAAACCAAAAATTAAGACACCAGCAACAATCAAATAAACAACATGGTCTAAGAATAAATTAATAACATAAGATCAAGATATAAATAATCAAGATCCATGTGAATCATCAAGATGGTCTGAAACACAAAAGAGATAAGCAAAAATATACAAGGAAACACAAGACCAAGATGAGACAAGAAGTAATAAAAAGAGAAAAGGAGAAGAAATAAAAGGAGAGGTGTGAAAGCACAATAAAACACCAAGAAAACATAAATAAACACACAAACACAAAAAAAATAGTGTGGTTTAAAGACAAATGTTCATGGACATGCAATAGAAGCATTACTTTCCACCACAACATAACAAACAATAATGACACAAAAATTGTTCCCTAATTAAAGAAGAATAATGACATAAAAATGGGAGAAGAGAAGAAAAGGAAGGGGTTGGTTGAGCTGACTCTAGATGTATAAGACAAGTGGTTGTTGCCTACATAGTTCCATGGGTGCACGTTCCAACATGAACTTCAAGCCAAATGTAGTTCTCCCAGGAAATAGGATAGAAGAAAAATGGTGATCAAATAATTATGATTGATGTTATAGAATAAATAGAAGATATGACAAATAAATGAGAGTGGTCTTGTAAAAAATAAGTTGATGGGATAAGAAATAATGATCTTGAAAAAAAAAGTGCATGGGACAAGATGAACTAGTGTTTCTTTGCTTGTAAAATGGAAAGAGTGTATCATGGTGGAATGAGAATGTAAAAATATATAGAAGCATGAGATAATGTTTTTTAAATTTTGTGGATCATGTTCTAATGTTTTTGGTATTCTAAAAGTATTTCCAATCTTTTGGTGTTTTTGGGATAAAATATACACAAGGTGGGACCATCTAGTCAAATAGCTGAATGTCCAAGAGTAGAGGTTCCAATAAAATAGCTAAGACAACTGTAATGGCACATGCTTTCAAATTGGTGAGAGTGAGGATCTTGATATGATAACAAATGCCTATAAAGATCATCAAATGTAATATAGAACAATGTACAGAATGAAGTACCTTCAAAGAATTATCTATGTTCACTTATCTATAATAATGTGGTAAATGTCCTAAATTGAGAAGATATTCTTGTTCACTTATCTATAAAAAAAGCTATAAAATGTTATGCTGGCTGAACTGCTTTGTAGAACTAGTGTTAAAGATGGTCATAATGTTCATGAGACATAATTAGGATCACAATTGGTCAAGGGATAAAAAGTGTTCAAGCTTACAACATTTCGTAAACATATCAAAGAATATGGTTATCAAGGAGAATGATTTAGGATAGGATGAAATGTGTTCATAGTGCTAATGATTCAAAATCCATCACTATCTAGAGTTGTGAAGAGTGGACTAGGATAGTATAAAATTTGTTTAGGGTGGGATAAAATTACTTCAACATAAGTTACCCTCAATTCAGTGGTCTTATAGACAATGGTTCAAAGTTTTTCATGCATATAACCTTTTAAGGTGTATGACGTTCATGGGCTTTGGAAGTTCTTCACCATTAGGTTTAGCCATTTGATATGCCCTCGATCCATAGTTCATCATGACAACATATAGTCCCAACCAAATAGGTTGAACTTACCTTTCTTTTTGCATTCAACATTCATGTTATTTTAGCTCTCTTTCAAAACCAAGTCACCAATCTCAAACTCTCAAAGGATAATGCATTTATTATAGCTTCTTCGTAATCTATTCTAATAGGTCTATAATTTTTCTAGGGCATCCAAATGCTTACCATCAAAAAGTTCTAGTTTTTGTAGCTGTAGGCTCTATCATATTAATTATCTTCAATGCGCTCTAGTGATATTTGTAATGATGGTATCTCAATATTGACTGGGATAATAGCTTTAGTGCCAAAAATAAGGGATTATGGAGTGGCTTTAGTTGGGTTTTGATGATTGGTTTGATAAGCCCAAAGGGTAGGAAAGAGTTGTAAGTGATAATTATGGCCAACATATTAAAAACTTTCTTTAAGATGGATATAATAGTTTTGTTTGATGCCTCAACTTGTCCATTTCCTTGTGGGTTAAATAGATTTGATTTCTTGTGCTTGATCTTGAATTTCACACAAAGAGATTTCACATATTTATTCATAATGGATCTACCATTATCAGATATAATACAGGTTGGGATGCCATATCAACAAATGATATGGTAATGAATGAATTAATCTATCTACTTCTTGATAACATAAGTGAGAGGAATGGCCTCAATCCACTTGGTAAAGTAATTGGTGGTAGTAAAAATGTGCTTATGGCCATTTTAAGATGTTAGGTTAATTTTCTTGATGGGATCGAGACCCCACATTGAGAATGACCATGGTGTTGTGATCAGCTATAGTGGTAAAAAGGTTTGTGTATCAAGATGTCATACTAGTGATAAGGAACACACTTCTTCATATAGTTTCAAGCATCAATCTCCATTTTAGGCCAATAATATCCTATTATAAGGAGATTCTTTACTAGGACTACACCATTGGTGTGGGCCCCATATATTCCTTCATGAATCTCCTTTAGTTCTATCTTAGATTATCCCAAAGATAAACAATGAAGAAACATTCCATCATATCCTTTATGATAAATCATGTTTCCAAGGAGAGTATAACTTGTTAAGAGATGAAGGAATAGTTTCTATTGGTTTTTGGAAATGTTGGTGAGGAAGACATGACTATGGAAATAGTTATAAAAATATTTGTACCATGGTATCTCAGGTGCAAGATTAGGACCATCAATGGTGCATACCCTCTACAAATATATTATAATATATACAAGCTAAAAAAATTTCAATCAGGAACTGATACTCTTTAGCACTACCATCTATTTGAATCATGGAACCAATCATCACCATTGCATTAGTGGATCAATTATTTACTCTCCAAAATTGTTCAAACTATAGATATTTAAAATGTGTTTTAAGGTTATTGACAATTTGCTTGTAAGGAAAAAACTTGTCATATCTTATTTGATACTAATCAATGGTCTGATTGATAATTAAATTTGAATCTCCATAGACCTTTAATATTTAAATATCCCACTATATAGCAAGATAAATCCCTATAATCAATGCCTCATACTCAACCATATTATTTGTATAATGAAATTGTATATGGAATGCTCTGGGAATCAAATCCCCCTATTATGTGATCAATAATATGTTGGATCTAAATCCATAATATGTAAAGGATATGTCAAAATAAAGTGTTCACTATTCAGGTTCATATGGTGCTTGTTCTACCATCATCATAGAATCATCTAGAAAGTCAAACTTAAGAGGTTAAGTATCCTCAATAGGAGCTTTTACAAGATGGTTAATAATTACTTGCCCTTTGATTGCCTTTTGATTTTGGTACTCAATATCAAACTCACTTAGGATGATAACCCATTTATCCATGTGTCCTTGAATAGATACTTTAGACAAGAGGAACTTGAGAGGGTCCACCTTGGTGATGACAATAGTTTTGTTATTTAGCATATAATGTCATTATTTCTAAGTGGTAAATACCATATCTAAACATGCCTTATAAATAGCCATGTAAATAATAAATAAAGTGTTCCTTACCATGATCATCATGTTGGGCCAAAAGTGCCCCCAATGCATGTTTTGTGGCTTTCCCTGTGTTGGCAGTCTTAAGACTAGTGGATTATCCAAGTATGTCTTAACTTTTGTAAATGTTATCTAATAATATTCATCCCATTGAAATCTTACCCCTTTGTTTAAATGATGAGTAAATGGGCAGAATTTATCTACCAATTGAGAAATGAACTTTTGTATAGACTAGATCTTTCCTTGTAAGCTTTGTAGTTGTTTAAGATTGTTTGGTGGAGGCATTTCCATAATAGTGTTGAATTTTGTAGGGTCAACTTCGATCCCTCATTGTTATATAATGAACCCTAGTAATTTCCCTGATGTGACTCTAAAGACACATTTCTTAGGATTCAAGTGGACTTTATATTTACAAATCCTCTCAAAGATTCTTTGTAGAACATCAAGATGTCCAACTCTTATTTGTGATTTTACTAGTATATCATCAACATAGTCCTCTACATTATCATGCATCATGTCATGGAAGATGAAAATAATTCACATTGATATGTTTCTCTATCATTCTTCAATCCAAATGGCATGACTTGGTAACCATATGTCTCTTATGGAGTGGTGAATGTAGTCTTGTGTTGGTCTTTAGGGTTTATATTGATCTAATTGTAACCAAAAATTCCATCCATTAAGGACAACATCTCATACCTAGTAATTGATTATATGATCATGTCGATGTTGAGCAAAGGCAAATCATCTTTGGGCCATGCTTTTTTGATATCTTAGAAATTAGTATAAAGACATATACCCAAGGTCTTTTTACTTATTGGGACTATGTTGGAAACCCATTCAGAGTAATCTAGTGGTATAGTAAAATTGGCTCCTAACAAATTTTCTAGTTTGGCCTTAACTAATAGGGTGATACATGGATACATATTTCTCATTTTTTGCTTGACTAGTTTGGCATCGAGATGGAAAATAAGGCAATGCATAACCAAATCAGGGTCTAAGCCTAGCATGTTAGAGTATGCCCATGCAAAGATGTCTATATAATCCTTAAGAATGGATATAATATGCTCACATTCTACTTCAGTAAGGGAATCTCTAAGATAAACAATTTTGGGATCCTCGTAGGTTCTCAAGTTCACTTATGTCATGTTCTCCGCAATAAATGTGGATCCATATTCTATAATTATAAGGTATGATCATGATTATCTTCTTATTGTTCCTTCAAAAAATCTAGATAGTATGAAGAATCAAAATCTACTATCTCAGGTAAAGGCTAAGTAGTAAAAACCTCTTAAAAATCAAGAGAAATATGCTCAAACATTTAATGTTATTCTAAAGAGATGATTATACTAGCTATGGAACTTGGGCTAGATGGACCTTCTATTTCCTGAGGGGATGACAAAACTTTCCTACCTAGGAGAGCCTAAAATAGGTTTTCACACAAAGGCTTGTCTTTTTCTTTAATTTTTCCCTAATTGATGATCACCTCAAAGAGGTTTTCACTTGAAGATCTCAATGTTTATTCTTTATTATAACCAAGAATGTTTGCCTACTCTCCAAAGTAAGCAGAAGGATCTAATGAAAAATCAAAGACCTTTTTGTGATCACCAATGGGAAATCCATATTATAGGCCCATGTATTCTATAATTGATTATTTATTTTGAAACTCATCAAGGAATATGATTGAATTTTATTGGTCCCAATCTATGAGTTTAGGATGGCAAAGACATAGGGAACAATCAGGGTTTACTCTAGGATGGGAAGCTCCAGTGGTAAAGATATAATGTCCTACTTTAGGAATGGAAACACCACTAGAATAGTTTATTGCTTTATGATGGGAAGCTCTAATAGGAATTATGGTTAATATGGCATTTAAATCAAATAGATTTGAGTTAGCAAACTCATCAAAAAGGATATAATGGGATGTTGTGTCACTACTAGGAGTCTCATCACTATTCAATTCAAAAGAGTCACTATCAAAAGTCATGAGGTCACCCTCCAGTGGTTTAAATTCAAGACCATTATTCCAATTGACTATAGCTGATAAAGGCTCTAAGATTCCTTGCACTTGTGGGCTAAGACCTTTCCTTGTATAGTCAAGATGATCCATTATCTAGTTAGGGATATGATACTTTGGATTTTGAAGGAAATAAAAAATCCCTTTAGAATATAACTAATCTCCATATATAAAAGCCTCTTGATATTTCTTTGGCATGATTGTAGGTACAAAAAGCATAGGTGGTTTTTGTTGTTTCTCCTTTAACTACCAAATATAGTTGGGTCCATTAGGAGTCTTAGATGGTTTAGGCTTTCAAAATGATTTAGGGGATTCAAGAAATTTTTCAATATGGAGGACATCCTTCATATGGTATGTGTAAATACCCACATCTTTAATAAAAACTTGCTTTGTAAGAGCTGTAGGAAATGGATCGACCAAAGTGGAAGCTAAATCACTAGGGTTGATATACTTAGATGGAGATGGATGGAAAATAATGGATTTATTCTTCTTCATAATGAATTTATAACTTGGATAATATTTATAATTATGAAAATTAGCTTCAAGATGTTTACAATATTGATATGGTTGTTGATTAGTGGGAATAGTAACCTTGATCCCATCATGGGGAAACTTAAGGCACTGGTGAAGAGTGGATGAAACTACTTGTACTTAATAGATCCAAGGATGACCAAGAAGTATGTTATAAGGAAGTTAAATATTCATAATATAGAATAATGTGTGATAAGAAATAGACCCAACCATGATTGAAAACCAAATTGTACCCAAAGACTCCCTCTCAATATTGTCACAAGCCTTGATTGTAATAGTTTATAGATGAATGTCTTTATCCATGTAGCCCAATCATCATACCATTTTAAGAGACATGATGTTTAGCCTTGAACCATTATCTATAAAAACCCTCTTGATATTATGATCTACAATTATTATCTGAATGTATAGTGGGTTATTGTGGTTTGGGCCAAGAGTGGACATGTCTTTTTGGTCAAATTTGATTTGCCAAAATGAAGATAAATATCCAACTAGGTTTTTGAACTAATCAAGGTTAATATCATTAGGCATAGTATATTATTTCAAAAGGTTATTCATAACAGTTCTTAGACATTAGATGTCCACAAGATTTTTAATATGGAAATATATGTAGGGGTTTTGTTCAATTAGTCCACTAAACTATAAGGCTTTTCAATTATGTATTGAGATAGTTTAAACTTTGTTAGCACATTATTTGGCTTTGGGACTATTAGTACAATGTTTTCATTATGTTTCATGGAAGAAGTAGGAAAAGGTCCCTAGATGATGACTCATGGGCATCTAGTTGTGACTACACAATCTAGTTGTGAGTCATTATAATTAGAAGAGGAAGGTGAAGGGAATTAAATGATGACTCATGGGAATCTAGATATATTGATACAATTTTGAGTCAATGAAGAGTCTTTATAATTAAAATAAGGGTACTATTATTTAAGACTAGTAACCCATGCAAACATAGTTACAACATGATTATGTGGACTTGATGTAGTATTACTAGGGGAAGAGGGTGTTGACCCTATAGTGATGGGTCTTATACTGTGAGGAACATGATATTGTACACATAGTTTCATAACAATAGTTGTAATGTGGGAAAAAAAAATGTGCCCCATAGTATTGTTATAGTCATATGTCATATTACTATAAGACACATCATTTGTATGGGAATTATGATCATGATTAAGCTCATTATGATTCTAACCCTAATGTTGGTTTTGATTTTACCTTTATCCCTAATTCTGACCTTGGTTTTGATTATTTCTTAGTGGTGGTGGATTATGTCAAGGAAAGGGGTCCTTATAGATACCCATATCCTAATTTGTGTCTTGATTAGGGGCCAAATTAATCTCCAATTCACCACTTTTAATAAAATCTTCAATAGTGTGTCATAATTGGACGTAAAAATATGCACAATGACCAAAAACATGATGTAAATTGCACCATTCATTTTCTTTTTACTAATTTGGTCTTGGTTGATCTCAAGGAAATGGCCTTGGTACTAGCCATAAAATCAAATTAGTAGCGATGACCTTTTGTAACATTATTTCAATTGGTTTTCCTAACTTGATAACAACTATAAAATTGTTATGAAATGTTCTTCATGGAGGCTATCTCTACAAATTAGGTGGTGGATTTAGGGGAATTATTTTTACATCTGGGGGAGGCATAGCCCGCACCATTTATACATTCCCTATTTTAGTCACCCCATTTCCAACCATGTTCTTATTTTTTGTAAAGCCTTTAGGCTTATCCTGTGTAACCATTTGAACCAATGATTGAGTTTGATTAAATGTCTAACCCTACATGAAAATATTGATAGGGCCTTTAATAATAAGAACCTTCTCAATCTATACTCTTTTGTTAATAATTTGTTCAAATGAGTTATCACAAGATAACCATAGATTATGCATGACTTCAGGATGAAAATTATATGTAAATATATCATCCAACTATTTGTCTAGTAAGTTATGTTGGAAGTGGCCTATCAATGCTCTTCACCTTTGTAGATATGTGGTAAAAATTTCACCATCACACTATTTGGCTTTACACAAGTCAACAATAGTCAATTCATATTCTATGTTATATGAGAAATGATTAACAATTTTTTTTGATAAGTCATTCCAATCCACAATGGATCCCTTGGGTATTTTAAGTAGCCAATCGAGAGCCTATCCCGCTAAAATTCATAGAAATGGTCAAAGTAAGTACTTGCTACTATAAGCAACCTCTGAACATAAGACAAAAATGCATGTATGTGTCACATGGATCTCCCTTTCCTTTGTACTTGTCAAAATTTGGTGCCTCAAAATGAGGTGGAAAGGGATTTTAGAGAATAGATAAATCAAATGGATTGGACATATCTCATCAAATTTTTACTTTTTAACTCTATTATTTTTCTCTAATCTTTAAACAATTTCCTTCATAGAATTCCACTCTTGCATGTTTGGTGTATTTTTGGATTGTATAAAATGCTATTGGGGTGGTATGCACCCCTAGTTTCATTGTTGTTGGGTTGAATGTGGCCCTGATTTTGTTTTTATTGGGGTGGAATGTGCCCCTAATTTTATTGTTGTTAGAGTGGAATGTGCCCCTAATTTTGTTATTGTTGGAGTGGAATGTGCCCCTAATTTTGTGTAGACATATAGAGAATGTAGACCTTTCAATCCTTGCCCTAGATCTAATTCATTCCTTGAGTCAAGAGAATAGGTCATTGATTCTTGGATTGTAAAACATTCCTTGAATTTGTCTATTTAGTACCATATTGGTTTTGATATTGGGGTGGTATGTATCCCTAGTTTCATTGTTATTGGGGTGGAATGTGACCCTAATTTTTTTGCTATTAGGTTGGACTGTACCCCTAATTTTGTGTGGATCTATAAGGAATGTATACCTTTTGATCTACACCTTGGTTCTAATTCATTCTTTGAGTTGAGAGAATAGCCTATTAATTATTGGATTGTAAAATAGTCCTTGAATTTGACTATTTAGTAGCTTGTTGATTTTGGGAAGTTATATGTTTGTTTACCAATTTTTGTGTTGGTTGGAGTGAACTAGCCAAATTGTCTTGAGGGATTTCCTCAATTTGAACTGAATGTTTGGGTCTTTGATTTTGTAAAGTAAAAAGAGGTTCTTGATGATTGAAGAATGTATGCTCCATCTCAAATGGAACATTTTGTAAGATCTCTTGTGACTTTAACCATTCATTTAGGTTACCTTGATCCATTATGGTTATGTTATCATAAAAATTTTGTTGCATACTTTTGACCACATTTACCTATTCATTCAAAGCATCATTGTGAATCGAAGTGGCAACTAATGAGTTAGTTAAGTTTGTGACAAGTTGATCCATATATTATTGACTTATTATCTTGATCTTAGCTAGAACATTTGGATTTGTGGTTTTTGACTCTATTTATATTTCTTTTGCTTTGTTAGAAGAAGAAGGTATGTCTATTTCTGAAAAATATTGCTATTTCTATCATTATTCTCCTTCTCTAACTATGGTATGCAATTGTTCTATAAGAAATTTTGAAGGTAGTCTAGCACTTGATTCTATCAACCTAAGAAGTGTTTCATCTTGATGGTTTTGGCATTGATATTCATTGTAATCATATTTGGATCCTAATATTGTGAGGATGTCATAAAAAATAATGGGGTTATCTTGACCATCATGAAATTTCTTGTCCTCATAGCTAAGGCCATAAGAGGCCTTAGTACGAGTGAACCTTTGAGTCATATATAAAAAGAGTTGTTCTTTGTATTTGACTAGATTTGGATCAATTTTTTACAAATATTCAAACAAGGTATGAATTTTTATCCTCTTAAAACAAATAACTAAGGTATAATAGAGACTACAAATGGAGGGTGGCTCAAAACCACACACAATTAGAAGATTTGGTTCACAAATTTACTCAACCTTTGGTAAAGCTGAAATCATATAGATTGGAAGAGGGTAAGGTAACTCAAAATTCCAAGGTGAAATATATTACACCAAATCCTAGATATTTTTGATACACCTATACTATAAAATCTAGTTTGAACTATGAGGAGTTGATCCTAGAAAATTAGAGGAAAGCTCTTTAGATTATGAAGACAATAAGAACTAAGCAACTCAAGATGTAAAAACATACATGAATCACTAAGTACAAATCTAGGACCAGATGGGTAACACAATGTCACCACATGGTTCTAGTAAGATAAAATATGTTTTAGGACTCAAATCATGAGTGATATGCAAGATGAATTGAGCCCACCGAGCTGATAATGTGATTTTGAGTCTAATAAATGGCCCTCTAACCAAATGGAAAATTGAACCTAAGTTAAAACAAGTTTAGCATGCAAATGTTGAACCTAGTTTAACACACTAAACCTTATAAATTAGAAAGGTTTAATTTCAAATGTGAATTATAAATGAGGGACTTAAAAAAATTAGATAAATGATCTAGACTCAATTGGGCAACAAGACTACACTAAAGTGGATGACTTGACACAAAGTTTTGATAATAATTTGAACAAGGAAAAGATAAAATTTCCAAATGGACAACATAATGCCTTCCTTGCTAAAGAATTTTTTGGACAATGTGTTTTGGTTATGTTTGTTGAGATAATAAGTAATTTTAGACACAAATCAATACCATGTAAGCTAATGACAAATAACAATCATCTTAAGTCTAAATTGACAAGGTATCAAGATATTATTAGAGTCCATATATATACATCATTTGAGAGACTTTTTAAGTGTTCATCCAATAGTAAATGCACATTATATAGTAAGGGTTTTACAACCCCCTTCTCTCAAATGAAAATATGGTGACATGTTCCTTGAGGTGCACCTTATACCAATAATACTTCCACAACAAATGGGGATTTGTCTAAGATCTACAAGTTTTCAAACTTCTAGATGCATTAATTACCTAATGACTTTCACGTCATATTATAAAATAAATGCACTTTAATTGTGTGTCTATAACACTTGGCTTGTTGAAAAAAGGTCTTATCCTTTTTTCAACCACTACATCTATCACTTATTCAATATAGTACGATGCCCAAAGTGTAGATACGTCATGTTTATAACTCTAATACTAGAAGGTGGTTTAATCACTCAAACCTCTGATCCTAGTGGGAGTGGTTGAAGTCAATGCTAGGAGATGAAAACTTGGGTCAAATATTTCCTATAAAACTTGTGGGAGGTAATGAAGTCCCCCTTATAAGGCAATCTGAAATAAAATAAATGACTAATAGAAAAACTTTAGGTTCATTTCAAGATCACCCAAACTATTACAAGTTTTTAGGGAGTGCTTTAGATGATATTCTTTCTATGCCTTGGAATAGGCATGTTTATAATAAGGACAACACTTTTGATTCCAAAATTTCCCTAAAGGTGAGGGATGGAAGATCAAACATGCAATGCCCCTCTTTTTTCCAATCAAATTCTAAGTTTAAATAACTATTGAAGATAAAATTTGACAAGTGAGTTTAGTTTTAATCACCAAATGAAAGATTGGGTGGTGTTCTCTTGACCCCTTGGTCTTAAGTTGTAACTTTCAAAGCATAATTTGTCAAAACATTCACCTAAGCATCTAAATTTTTCATTAAGCACCAAAACAAGGTTCTTAATCCATTTTAAATTTTCAAAAAAAGGTCTAAAAAGCATGTTTTTCTAAATTCCAACTTTGATCCTATAATGAAAAGTCAGTATGTCCCTAGCTTTGAATCTAATTCACAAATGAGTGAAGCAACTTCTCAAAACAAGATCTCTATTAATAAATCACTGTTACATAGTCAATATCACTATTTACCTATAAAATCATAATTACTAGACAACAATATCACTATTATGAGTTAGTTCTATAAAAAACATAATATCACTATTTTCCTACAAAATTGTTGCTAAATAAAAACACTATTTTAAATGAAATCATTGGCCAAATCAATGATATCTCTACCTAGGAAACAATATTGATGTTCCAATTGACAATATCACTATTTTTATGAAATCACTATTCTGATAAATAATATTGCTTCTCAAGGCTACAAAATCATTGTTTTGAGACAAAATCGCTATTTTGGAAAAATCACTACTCAGGAAAATGAAATCATTATTTTGATGAATGATATCACTGCCCAAGGTTATGAAATTACTTTTTAGAATATAATGATTTTATTACAAAATATATACTATGATAATAATGATATTTCAATAGAGATCAAAACTATGACACTCAAGAATGAAAATTAAATTTACTAGAAAATATATTTTTAATCTAAAATTTCACTTTTTTAGCTCCCTCATTCCAAGATTCTACATAAACATGGTTAGTTACTTGAAAGAGCTTTGTGACCAAATTTATGGGGTGTGGTCATACCAAGCATGCCAAAAATTTTAGAGGATTACATAAAATGATTATTCAAACATTAGTCCAATAAATCAAAGTAAAAATGCATAAGAGTAAATTGAATTAAGCCTATCTATTCATGCAAGAATTGAAAGTAATAGTAAGAAACAATTGAAAGAAAGAAATACCATATTACCTTCCCAGGTGGATTCACCATACAAGTGTAGCTTAAAATCATGTTCTCCCTTAGTCAAGAGCTATTTTATTCAACAAAAATGGTAGCCAACTCCTTCAATGTCTCAAGAACTCCTTGTAAAACCTAGGGTCATGATTTGGAATCACTAAACTATCCTATCAATGAATCTTGAAAATAAAATAAATAATCAAATGCAAAGGATTATGGAGATAATTTAATATTATAAATTTGCAAAAATCAAGCTTAAAAATGATGTTCATGGCCTCTCTATTTATAGAATTTTGAGATTGATGAGATCAACCATGACCATCCATCTCAAGATCGAGATGTGTGGCCATGAATTAATTCAATTATATAATTAAATCCCTAAATATCACTCATAAACATTTGGGATATAGGGTAATTTAAGAGGCATGGAGGGTCTTAATGAGGTATGGGAAACCCATAATCCTTATATTTTATGCATTTATGTCTTATGGATACCACTCCATATAATGATGTAGTTAATAAAAATCAATTTCCAAAAATAAATATTCAACAACTCTAATGGAAAATCCACTTAAGCTCTTGATTTGGATCAACTAGACTTAAACAAGGTTAATCAAAATTTGTGCAATTATTTAGAAATTGGTACTCAATTTGAAAAAATCGTCAAAAAGTCATATTACTAGGTCATAATTTGACTTAAGAATAATTGAAAGGTGATTATAAATGTGTTGGAACTATATTACCATTTAGGATGTTTCCAACAAAAAATAACAAAGGTACATGATGTGTACCAATGAATTAGAAGAAAAGAGTGATCTAGAGCATAAAGAGGTGAAATCATCATTTTGACTCAAAATGAATTGATCAAAGTTAGCTGACCCATAAAAAGCATTTCCCTATTTAGGGATACATTAGCCTAAACTGACACTTATAAATGACAAGTTTGAACTATTTAGCGTGTTTTATGTATTTTAGCCTAAAATGTGCATTTGAGTGCATTTGGAGTAAGATTGATAATTTCAACATAAATGGTGTTAGGAATTGGATGTATACATTGAGTGCCTTCTCAAAGAGTGTCATCCTTTTTATCTACTTCTACTAGCTACTACAACTCTTCACTAGGCTCCAAATATGAAATTTAATCCTCATTAGGGTACTATTGAGATCTGATTTGATTGGACTCCTTTTGAATAGATTATTCATACTTGAAAAACCATCTTAACATCCTCCTAATGAGTTATAGTTTTATTAAATAAACTAAATAAAAAAAAATCTATCTCTTCCCATAACCTCTTCTTTATCACTTGAAATCCATTTCAGTTCAAATTTAAACTCACCATTCTATTGAGGAAAAACAAGATGGTTAGATGCTTTAAATGCTTGAATAAACTCATGACAAGGTTGTAAAATATATTCTTAAAGTTCTATATTTTGTCATGATATTTAACAAAGCTAATAAGTAGTGTATCATCAATAAAACCTACCTCGTGTTCAATTTTAACCTACTCAACTATTATATAGTCACCTTTCTCTTCATCAAGGATCAATACATGACAACTAGATTGATCTTATTCTTCATACATGAAAAATGGAAGATTATTTATCTAAGATAGAGTTAATTCATCATGCTTTTCAAACTCCAAGTCTGATTTGTTTATTTTCCCTTATGGAGAAGATTGATAATGATGAATTACTTATCATATTCATTCACAACATCTTTATTTTAGGTCTATTAAGTATATCTGATCACTTCAATATCATCAAGCCTCATATGAACTACTATTTTCTTTATCTGTCTTAAAAAAAATTCATTTCCAACTAGATGTTCATCTTCTACCCTCAAAGTAACAAGTTCTCTTTGATAAAAGGAGAGGGTAGGAGGGAAAGAGAACTCATTCGCTAGGTTGAGACTTGAAAGAGTGTCCATCCAATATGGGATTTTGAGTTTAGGCTTATTGAATAATTCTTGGAGAGTCTCTTGGGGAAGGAGGAGAGAATTTTGATTTTATTTCTTCCCCTCAACAATCAACTTATCCAACCTCCAAAGTGATTTGAGGCTCATAGGAATCTAAGACTTGAGGATTATATGAAAGATTTGGGAAGCTTGAAAACTCCCTTGGATTGAATTATAAAACACTTTCTCCCTCTTGGTCTTAAGCTTTTCCATGAAGAGACTCTTTCCAACTTGGTAATTTATTTGGTATGGCCTCAACAACCTCTTCTTTCACTTGATCTAGGCATGGTTCATTCTTCTTTCCCTAAGACACAACCACTTGTTTCCAACTTGGAACCTTGGACTTAGGAGCCTCCTATAGAAGATACAATATAACTTTAGGTGTGGATATAAGATTAAATAACCTTATAATATTCCTTAGAGACTCATCAAATTTATTATTTTGGATGGGCATGAGGGAAGGTTCATGAAGAAGGGAAAATTGAGCTTGAGGAAGGATGAGTTAATCACTCATAAAATTAAGCTTTTCTTTTTATGGCTTGTTGTAAGTTGAATCAAATTAAAATAACAATAATATTTTTGTGGAGTAGAATAAGGTAATTGAATCTGAATATATTGTATTTATAACATCTCCCATCTTGCCAACATATTCTCCATGCATTGAAACAAGTATTGTCAATAATTTAGGCTCACAAGCCAAATTTCAACCCTTGTATTTCAAAACTTCACTTGTCATGTTCCATAACCTTGGACGTTAGCCATATTATGCCTTATAAGTCATCAAAATGACCTCCCTAATCCTTGGTTAGTTTTATTTAAGGTTTTTTTAATAAAATTAAGGTAAATTTTATTCTTGACCTTATGGTTCTATACTCATTTCTAACATGTCCAAGTGGGTAAAATGGATGTAATGTTGTGTAAAATTCATAACACACATCCTATAGTCTTTAAAATTCATATAAAGGTGGAAAATATTCATTTTGAATGTTACACCACTCTTTACAATGCTTTATTACCCATTTTATAATGTCAAAAAAAGGTTTTTCAAGAAAAGGAAAAGTGTATGCAAGAAATAAAATATATACATCACTACATGTCTATATAAGCATTTACAAGCTTCAAAGGAACCTGACATATCATTTCTATCATTTTTCAAGAATAATTAATAGTTTTCATAGTATAAAGTGGACGTTTTAATGTGGTCTGTAGAGGTTTGTCCAAGCAAGATCATGTTTAGACACAAACATGGATTAATTTTTTAGTGTTACAAGGTTTAAGAAAACAAGATATACTCATATCATTATTGATTAATATTGACATGTTCTTGAAGATTGATTAGATAACCCTAAGTATTATAAATGGTTGAGACATTTGGTTACCTTTATCTCTACAAATAAACCTTAAACAATGCTAAAATATGCCTCAATAACCTCAAGATGAACTTTTTTTGGTAACCCATTAAGTGATTGACTATTATAAACACTTAAACTACTTTATCTTAGTTACCTTGAATGATATAACACACTATGTTAAAACCCTTGAAAAAAGACAATGTTTCCTCATACCTCTATCACAACCTCCCTAACTATTATTTTGTTTATTCTTAACATCATCCTCATGTTTCTTAGAAACTTTTATGAAGCTATCTAAGAAATTTATTTCAAGTATATATGTTAACTTAACCTCTAAGATGATGTTAGGAGGTTGTACTGATATTCTTTTCACAAACTCTTTTGTGCTCACAACACCCTTATAAATTTCCTCTGATCATGATGTATAGGCATGAGTATGGCATTTACACATATAAGACCTAATTTGATTTTTTTTAATCATTTTTACCACTATTAATATTTATTATTATTAGATTATGTTGACAAACAAATTTATGTTCTTTAAAAAACCACTCATTATCTTCATATCTCCTTTATTACAACTCTTTTGTCATATTGACTTTTACCTTGTTCATTTAGAACTACCATAAAAGATTGGTTTTCTACCACAAGTACCTTTTTATAATGAGGTAAATTATGAATCCAACATATAATAGGTAATATTTTACTCTAAAATCACCCAAACATAACCATTTTCCTCCAAGTTTTGAAGAGAAGAAACAGAAGCAAACTTGGACCCTGTCTAGATGAATAAGACATAGTGACCCCCTTACAATCTTAATGATGGTTCATAAATATGGGTAAATTACTATAAAAACCAATTCCAAATAATTTAATTTCATTAGGGTATATATAGTTTCTAAATATATTTTGACCTGACCTTCTCTCTTTGGTCGTACAAAGTAAAAACCACTAACCTTCCTTGAGTTACCAAAGAAGTTGATAAGAGAGAAAAGAAGGTTTCTTCATTTTAACACATGAAACTTGCTCAAAACCATATATTTGACCTTTATGAGGATAAATTATGGCATTAAGGTACTTTAAGGTCAATTATCCCTTATTAAATTATACAGACACTTCGAAAGAGCCCCTTTAGCAATAAAAATGCCATACTCACTTAAGAAACCTGATGGAAATGCAACAAAAGTTATTCATAATACATTAAAATGTATTAATAGATGTATCATGATGTTTTTAAACATTATTATGATAATTTATTTCCATTTCCTTGTAAATCCTTCTCTAGAAGCACTAAAATGATACAAAAGGTAACACAAATGGGTTATGATGTTAGAAAAAGTATCACCAACCTGCTTGATCATTTTTAAATCATGACATGACCTTGAAACATGATATGAGTCCTATAAATACACCTTATAATATTTTTTTCACTTGATACAACTTGAAATAGCCATAAAGTGACTAGACATGCACATAGCTATGATGAATAAAACTTTAAATATATCAAATCTCCCTTAATTCTATTATTCAAGGTTTAAAGTGACCATTACAATGAAATTAAAACACCAACATAATGATAAATAGGGTAAACAATCACGATAATAAAATTTTCAAAATATAGTGGCAAAAATTTGACTTGGGAGGTCAAATTTGTCAACATTTTTGGTGACTTAGTTGGGTAGCATGCCTGCTATGCTAATGGACTAGTAGACTTGTAAGTTCATTGGGATATGGAATATTTTGATCTCTAAAAAAAATTATCAGACCTTGACATCTGACTTCAAACTCCTAAAAATATAGATGACTTGACCTCTAAAAACACACACAAAAATACAATAACAAGACACCAAGCAAAGGAAACACACATTATACTAAAAGCACTTATGGAAAATAAAACATAATTAACCTATTATATACAACTAGCCTATACAGAATCCTCCCCATGATCAAAATTAAATCTTCTTAGATCACTTTCTCTATGATATGATACACATTGTAAAACAAGATGCCATTTTACTATAGCATTTGATAAACCATGCTTTTTTATTGCATACCTGATTAGCAAGTTCTTAAGTGGATCATCAATAAACATGTCTCTAATGTAAACATACTCATCTTATGGTTCAAATCATATTTTTTTTAATTGTTGAACACCTTTATAAATATTTCCCAAGTTGATATTACTTTACTTTATAGGATAATCTATACTCTTAGCCTCTAATGGCTCTTTGAGGCTTAGTTCTTGGTCTCAAGTTCCCTCTCGAAGAGTGTCATTCTATTTATCTACTTCTACTAGATACTAAATCTCTTTAAAGGGATACAAAAATGAATTACAATTGTCATTATGTTACTATTGAGATATGATTTTATTGGACTCCTTTTAAATATATTCTTCATACATGACAACCATTTTAACATCCTTCTAGTGATTTATAGGTTTACTAACTAAACTATATCAAAATGTTTCTAACTCTTCCCATAATATAGCCTCTTCTTTATCACTTGAAATCAAGTCAAGTTAAAATTTAACCTTTCCATTCTCTTGAGGAGCAACAAGCTACTCAGATGATTTAAATGATTGAATAAACTCATGACAATGATGTAAGTTATCTTCTTCAAGTTCTATATTTTGTCATGATATTCAACAAAGCTAATATGAAATTTATCATCAGGAAAACATACCTCATGTTTAGTTGTAACCTACTCAACTATTGTATATTCACCTTTCTCTTCATCAAGGCTTAATCTATGACAACTAGATTGATCTTATTCTTCATCCATGAAGAATGGAAGCTTATTTATCCAATAGAGAGTTAATTCATCATGATTTTCAAAATACAAGTATGATTTGCTTTCTTTTCCCTCATGGAGAGGACTGATAATGATGAATTCTTCATCATATTCACTCATAACATCTTCATTATGGGTCTCTTGAGTATCTCGTATTGCTTCAATCTCATCAAGCCTCTCAAGGACTACTATTTTCTCTATATTTCTTAATAAACTCTCATTTACAACCATATTTTCATCTTCTACCCTCAAATCAACAAGTTCTCTTTGAAAAAAGGAGAGGGTGGGAGGGAAAGAGAGATCATTAGCTAGATTGAGACTTGAACGAGTGTCTATCCAACATGGGATTTTGAGTTTAGGCTTATTAAATAATTCTTGGAGAGTCTCTTGGGGAACGAGGAGATAATTTTGACTTTATTTCTTCCACTCAAAAATCAACTTATCAACCTCCAAAGTGATTTGAGGCTCACATGAATCTAAGACTTGAGGATTATATGAAAATTTTTGGAATCTTGAAAACTCCCTTAGATTGACTTATAAAACTCTTTCTCACTCTTGGTCTTGAGCTTGTCCATGAAGAGACTCTTTCCAATTGGTTAAATTATTTGGTATGGCCTCAACAAATTCTTAATTCACTTGATCTAGGCATGGCTCATTCTTATTTTCCCAAGACTGAGCCACTTGTTTCCAACATGGAACCTTGGACTTAGGAGCCTCCTATGTAAGATACATTTTAACTTGAGGTGTGGATATAGGATTCAATAACCTTATAAGATTCCTTAGAGACTCATCAAATTTATGATTTTGGATGGGCATGAGGGAAGATTGAGATTGAGGAAGGATGAGTTAATCAGTCACAGAATTAATCTTTTTTTATGGCTTGTTACAAGTTGAAGAAAATTAAAATAACAATAAAATTTATGTGGAGTAGAAGAAGGTACTTTAAGTTGATTATATTTTATTTATAACATCTCCCATATTTCCAAATAAAAATAAAATTTATGTGGAGTTAAAGAAGGTAATTTAAGCTAATTATATTTTATTTATAACATATCCCATATTTCCAAATAAAAATAAAATTTATGTGGAGTAGAAGAAGGTAATTTAAGCTGATTATATTTTATTTATAACATCTCCCATCTTTCCAACCTATTATCCATGCATTGAAACAAGTCTTGTTGATAATTTAGCCTCCCAAGCCAAAATTCAACCCTTGTATTTCAAAACTTCACTTGTCATGTCCCATAACCTTGGAGGTTAGCCATATTATGCCTTGTAAGTCACCAAAATGATCTCTCCAAGCCTTGGTTAGTAATGTTTATAATTGTTTTGATAAAATTAAGGTAAATGTTATTCTTGACCTTATGGTTATATAGTCATTTCTAGCATGGTCAAGTGGGTACAAGGGTGTTAAGTTGTCTATGGTCTAATGTTGAGACATGTAATGTTGTGTACAAGTCATAACACACCTCCTATAGTCTATATAATTCTTAGAAAGATGGAAAATATTCATTTATAATGCTACATAACTCTTTACAATGCTTTATTACCCATTTTATAATGTTTATAAAAAGTTTTTAAAGAAAATGAAAAGTATATGAAAGAAATAAAAATATGGACATATCACTACATGTCTATATAGGCATTTCTAAGCTTAAGAGGAACCTGACATATCACCTCTATCAATTTTCTAGTAGAATTGATAGTTTTCATAGTAGAAAGTGGAGGTTGTTAGGTGGTCTTTAGAGGTTTGTCAAAGCACTATATGTTTTAAAAAAACATGGATTAATTTATTCATTATTTTTACAGAGTTTCAAATAAAAAAAGGTTAAAAATTGACCCCTTCTTTGCATAATACTCCTTGGAAACTTAGAAGAACCAGTTAGGTTTCTATTTGGCACAAACAAAGGAGAGAGGATGAAGACCTAAAATTTTGGGAAGAGTAGGGTAACTCAGTTGTCTTCTATTTTTTGCCATTATTTTTCATTTTCCTTCCTATCTATTATGAAAAATCACTAATAAGGTTAAGTACTCATTGTGTTTTATCCATCTAGGTAGGGTTCATGTTTACTTTAGCTTCTCCATTTTTGATCATGATGAAAGAAGAATGGCAAGTTGGGTGACTTATTAGGGGTATGTAAAACCCTTATTGTCATTTATGTCGAAGGTCTAGTATTATTGGTGATAAAGATCCCATTGCATTTAATGGTGTTTTTTAATATTCATATCTTGGCTAATGTGTGTTTATATTTATTTAATATTAATGAATATATTTTTAGTTGCATATAAGTCAAAAGAGGGTCCATGGAGAAGTCAAAGAGTCATGGTGTAATAGATGAAAGAAGAATGGGATGCATATTCTCATGAAGAGTCATCTTGAGGAATTACAAGAGTCACCATGTGAAAAAAAAGAGGTATGACACATTTTTCCATAAAGGGACACTTTGAGGAATACAAAAAGTCACCAAGATAAAGACAAAAGAGGAAAGGATGATTTTGATTATGAAGGGTCACCATATGAATTTTCAAATGCAAGGATATGAAGGGTCATGCAAGTTTAGCACCATTTTCTATGAGGATTGAAGAGTCATAAAGGGTGAATGCCAAAGGTCTATTGGAAAGCTATAAATAAAATATTGAGAAGCCATTTGTTATATGTAAGAGAGTGCATAGTTTGTATTTGTTTTTGAAGAGAGAAGAGTAGGATATACTGTAGAGTTCTATCATTTGTTGAGTAAGCAACATTGAGAGATAGTTTTATTTTATACACAAGAGGGGTTGGTGATCCTATGGGTTAATGCTCACAAATCTTTGCAAGGGGTTGGTGCTCCTATGGGTTGGTGCTCACAAATAGTTTCTATGTTCATGATTGGCAAAGGGGTTGGTGCTCCTAAAATTTGGTGCTTGAAAAATTTGTATTTTGAGTTGGTGCCCATTAATATACTTGAGATTGTTCTCCATGTTTTTTCCCACTTTGGGTTTCAACGTAAAATTTCTCTCTCTCTCTCTCTCTCTCTCTCTCTCTCTCTCATGTGGTACAAATTATTATTTTAGTTTTATTACATATCTTGAATGTGCGATTAAGTGGTTAAAGAAAAGAAATAAGATTAAGTAAATATATATATAATATACTAATTCACCTCCCTCTTAGCATATTTCATGCTTAACAATTGGTATCAGAGTAGGTTCCTTTTGAAAAAAAATTACAACTTGAATGTAGATCAGGAAAGCATGATGGTTGGATCACATGAAGGATTTCATACAAATAAGACACCTTTGTTTGATGGGATGAATTATGTGTTTTGGAACATAAGGATTAAGACTTATTTGATGGCCCTTGGATTTGACATATGGAAAGTAGTGGTGGAGGAATATGAAAAGCCACAGACACTTATAACTACTCCAGCATAAAAGAAGGCAAGTGAAAATAATGCTAAAGCTTTAAATGCTATTTTATATGGTTTATGTGAATCAAAATTTTGTAAAGTTATGCAATGTAAATATACTCATGAAACATGGGTAAAACTTGACAATATTTATGAAGGTGATGGAAAGGTTCAGCAATCTAAGCTTCAGACTTTTAGAAGATAGTTTGAGAGTTTGAAGATGGAAGAAGAATAAAATATGGCAAGTTATCTTTTGAGGTTTGATCAAATAGTTAATTAGATTCAAGGTCTTAGAGAAAATTTATAAGAATAAATTTTGGTTTAAATTTTTTTGAGATCTCTACCATTGAGATATGATGCAAAAATTTTGGCAATTGAAGAGATGAAGAATTTAGCCAAGCTAAAGATGGATGAGGTTCATGGTATTCTTACAGTGTATGAGATGCTAATTGAACAAGATAAACCTTAAAATAGAAGCTACTTTCAAGACATCAAAGAAAGAGAAGGCTAAGATTCAAGAATCAAGTGTTAATTCTAGCGATGATGAAGATGACAATGGAGCTCTTTTCATTCACAAGCTGGAAAAGGGCACAGGTAAATATCAAGAAAAATTACATTTTAAATGTTTTAATTATGGAAAGATTGGGCATTTTGTAGATAAATATCCAAATAAGAGTAATAATTATAATGAAGAAGGAAATTCAACATACATGAAGAATTTTAAAGGTAAATTCAAGAAGGGATTCGAGAAGAAGAGTTTGTATTCTAAAGATCCTAGCTGAGCCAAAGTTAGTAGAGTCAGTGATTCAGAAGAAAAAGAGATTATATTCATGGCCATACATTAAGATTCTTCTACAAGAAAAAGTATATATGATCAAGAAGAGGAATATGATGAATCCAAATTTAATTTGGAAGGATAACTCATTTATGCCTTAGAATAGTTAAAATCTCTTAAAAAGAAGAATCAAAGATTAAAGCTCCAGATCGAGAAAAATGAAAAGGAGTCAAAGGAAATAATTGAAGATCTACAAGCACACTTTGAAGAATCCAATAAGAATGAATAAGATCTAATGGCATATTTGAAATTAGTAAGTAAATAATGTGAAAGGTATGTTATTGAAATTGCTTCTTTAAAATCAAATCTTGAGAAAAAAAATAAAGCAATCAATGATAAAACAACCAATGAATCAAAATTTGAGAATAACACTAATATGTTGAATAAGATATTATAAAATCAAAGATCAATATTAGATAAAATAGGTATTGGATTTTAAAAATAAAAATAGGAGGTTACTACTTTTATAGACAAGAAAAAAGGAAAGAGCTATGATGAAGCTCTTACAAAAGAAGAAATAAAAAGGGAATAAGTTAAGATTATAGATAACATCTCAAAAAAATAAGGCTGGAGGGAATAGAGCTACAAAATAAAATTAGGTCAGAGATACACAAATAGGTCCTATTTTTATGGTTACTATTTTTATTGTAATGGATTTGGTCATAAGAAAATAGAATGTCAAAAAAGGGCTAACAATTTTAGAAATAAGGAGAAGGAAATTCATATAGAGTCAAGCAGAAGCCACAACTCTTTTTCTCCTCTATCAGAGTTTAATGAAGAGTCCAAAATATGTTATAAGTGCAACAAATTTGGATACATAGCTTGGTATTGTATAAACATGTTTGATTTAGTCAAAAAGGACCAGAGTTCAAGGCTCCGTTCATTAAGAAGAAATTTTAGATAGGTTCATGGCAAAAGAAACAATTTAAAAAATCTATGTTGGTGTAGACAACTTTGCATGCAAGAAATGAATAAAATCCATGGTTCATTGATAGTGGATATTTGAGGTACATGATAGGAGACAAAATCAAGTTTTTAACCTTGAAGAAGATCAATGGTGGCATAGTGAAATTCGGAGACAATACTACTATCAAAATTACTAGAAAAGGTACACTAAGTTTGGATAATGGTAAAATTAAAATTAAAATTTTTTTGTATGTAGAAGGTCTTAAGCTTAATATTTTGATTATAAGTCAAATGTGTGATCAGAGGCACACACTAAAGTTTTATGTATAAGGTTGTGAAATTAGAAGAAAAGATTCAGATGTGTTCATTGTAGATGCTCAAAGAATAGTTAATAATTTTTATATGCTATCAGACATCAAAGGTCAAAGATATTTTTTGATTCAGATTGAAGAAAGTTGGATATGGCATAGGATAATGGGGTACATAAATATTGATAATATTTTCAAAATCATCAAGAATCAAGCAGTCAAAAATCTTCCAAATATTACAAATCCATTTGACATGCTTTGTGAACCTTATCAACATAGGAAGTAGGCTAGAAGGTAGTTCAAAACAAAAGAGTACTCAAACACTCAGATGCTAGAGCTTATTCACACTAATATGTGTGGACCTATGAGAACTCAAATTACTCAATGTGAGAAATATTTCATGTTGCTTATTGATAATTTTTCACGTATGAAATAGGTAATGTTTTTAAAGAAAAAATCAAAAGCTTTCAGACATTTCAAAACATTAAAATCATTAGTTGAAAATGAAACCAATTTGAATATTAAGTGTCTAAGATTAGATCAAGGATGATAATTCATGTCAAATCAATTTATTGAGTTTTGTTAAGACCATATAATAAAGAGACATTATTCATTAGCTAGAACTCCAAAACAAAATGGAGTAGTTGAACAAAAAAATAGAATAGTCCAAGAGATGGTGAGGACAATGCTAAATAAAACCAAGATAAGATATAAATATTAGAGAGAGGTAGTTTCTATAGTAGTGTATATTTAAAATAGAACATTATTGAGAGTCAATAGTGACAAGACTCTTTATGAGATATGGAAATACAAATCAACAATAGTTAATTATTTCAATTTTTTTGGCGATAGATGCTTCATAAAGAGATTGATGAAAAACTTAGTAAGTTTGAATCTAGAGTAGATGAAGGTATATTTATTGGTTATTATTACAAAAGTAAAGCTTATAAATGTTATAATAAAATAACCAAGAAAATTGTTGAAAGTGCAAGTGTCAGGATAGAAGAAGATGGAACACAAAGAATTAGTGATCCAGTAGATATTCTTGAAATCATTGAAGAGGAAGATTTTGAAGAATCAGATGAAGATGAGAAGGAGAAAAATGACACCAAAAATCCATCCAAATATGTTCAAAGAAATCATAGTGAAAGTGACATAATTAGGGACATAAATGTAAGAATTCACACCAGAAGAATGATGGTAAGTGAATCTAAGCAAGTTAATTAATCTTTGTTATCCAAAATGCAGCCTAGAACTTTTTTATAAGCTATACATGATAAGCATTGGGTTAAGGATATGGATGAAGAATTAAATTAGATAGAAAATAATGATACTTTGGAATTAGTGCCTAGACCAAAAGATCACAATGTGATAGGAACAAAGTGGGTTTATAGAAATAAGTTGAATGAAAATCGAGAAGTAACCAGAAATAAAAAAAGATTAGTATGTAAAGGATATGCTCATGTTGAGAGAATAAATTTTGAAGAAATTTTTGCACTAGGCAAGGTTAGAGGCTATTAGAATGTTTCTTGCATATGTAGTGTTTAAAATTTTCAAAATATTTTAGATGAATGTCAAATCTACCTTCCTGAATGGGAATCTAGAAGAAGAGGTCTACATTGAGCATCTTGAGGGATTTATTCTCTCAAATATTAGTATCCATGTATGCAAATTAAAGAAAGCATTGTATGGATTGAAACAAGCTCCTAGATCTTGGTATGTAAGACTTGATAAGTACCTACATGATCAAGGTTTCAAGAGAGGATTTGCTAAGAGTAATCTCTACAGCAAAATAGAAGGTCAACATAAATTTATTGTTTTGGTATATGTTGATGACATCATTTTTAGAGGAAATATTGAAAAGATGAGAAAATAATTTTATGATAATATGTAAAAATAATTTGAGATGTTTATGCTTGGAGAATTGTCATTTTTCTTAGGATTTCAAATATTTCAGTCAGATAAAGGAATTTTCATATCTCAAAGTAAATATGCTAAGGAAATGTTGAAAATTTTTGGTTTTGAGGATTGTGCACCAATTGGCACACCAATGTGTATAATAAATAAGGTGAGCAAGGATGAAGATTCACCTGTTATAGATTAATCTTTGTATATATCTATGATTGGTAGTCTTTTATATTTGACAACATCAAGGCCAGACATCATGCATGTATTAGGTATGGTTACAAGATATCAATCATCTCCAAAATATATTCATGTTTAGTTGGTGAAGATAATATTTAGAGATATCAATGGCACATTAGATTATGGATTGTGGTATCTCATAGGTAGAAATTTCACTTTGGTTGCTTATACAGATTCAAATTGGGTAGGGTGCTTGGATGATAGAAATAGTACAAGTGGACGATATTCTTTTCTTGGTGATAGCTTAGTATCATGGCTAAGCAAAAAGTATAATTCAATATCACTTTATATAGATATATTAGAATATATTACAGTGGTTTTATGTTGTACTCAAGTGATTTAGATGAAGCAAAATTTGGAAGATATCAAGGTAAAGTATGGTGGACCTATTTCTATTTTTTGTGATAACATAAGTGTTATTTATATTTCAAAGAATCCAGTGATGCATTCAAGAATAAAACATATTACCATTAGATATCACTTCTTGAGAGAGAAAGTTGTAGATCGACAAGTTAAGATGGAGTTTATCATTACTATAAAGTTGATTGCAAATATTTTCTCAAAGGCACTACCAAAAGACACATTTGAGTATCTATGAGAGAATTTGGGAGTAATTTCTTTTACTTCCTACCATTGAGTTTTGGCATTAGTTAAGGTGGAGCTAAAGTGTTATCTCTAGGTACTCCCTTTGCCATTGATTTCAAAGGGGGAGAATAACAAGTATAGGTACAGGTGTAGAAATAGGTATAAAGAATAGGTACATGTTACTACAATAAGGGGGAGTTACTATATGTTTTTTAGATGGTAGTATGTGTAAGTTTTAGGATATGTTAGTTTTAGTTTGAGGTTACCATCAATGATAAAGGGGAAAATTGTTGGAAATATTGTCATTGATGTCAAAGGTCTAGCATTATTGGTGATAAATGCCCAATTATATTTAACGGTGTTTTTTAATATTCATATCTTGGCTAATATGTGTTAATATTTATTTAATATTAGTGAATATATTTTTAGTTGCACATAAGTTAAAAGAGTGTCCATGGAGAAGTCAAAGAGTCATGGGTAATAGATGAAAGAGGAATGGGATGAATTTTCTCATGAAGAGTCATCTTGAAGAATTTCAAGAGTCACCATGTGAAGACAAAAGAGGTATGGCACATTTTTCCATGAAGGGTCACTTTGAGCAATATGAAAAGTCACCAAGATAAAGACAAAATAGGAAAGGATGATTTTGCTTATGAAGGGTCACCATATGAATTTTCAAATGTAAGGATACAAAGGGTCATGCAAGTTTGTCACCATTTTCTATGAGGATTGAAGAGTCATAAAGGGTGAATGCCAAAGGTCTTTTGGAAAGCTATAAATAAAGGCTTGAGAAGCCATTTGTTATATATAAGAGAGTGCATGGTTTGTATTTGTTTTCAAAGAGAGAAAACAAATACAAACCAGAGAGTTTTATCATTTGTTGAGTAAACAACATTGAGAGATAGTTGTGTTTTATACACAAGAGGGGTTGGTGCTCTTGTGGATTAGTGCTCACAAATATTTATAAGGGGTTGGTTTTCCTATGGGTTGGTGCTCAGTAAAGGGGTTAGTGCTCCTACAATTTGGTGCTTGTGAACTTTGTATTTTGAGTTGGTGCTCATTCAAATACTTGAGATTGTTCTTTGTGGTTTTTCTTACTCTGGGTTTCCACGTAAAAATTTGGTATCTCTCTCTCTCTCTCTCTCTCTCTCTCTCTCTCTCTCTCTCTCTCTCTCTCTCTCTCTCTCTCTCTCTCTCTCTCTCTCTCTCTCTCTCTCTCTCTCACTTGTGGTAAAAATTATTGTTTCAATTTTATTTCATATCTTGAATGTGTGATTAAGTGGTTAAAGAAAAGAAATCAGATCAAGTAAAAAGATATATAATATACTGATTCACCCCCCCCCGCCCCCTCTTAGTATATTTTATGTTTAACACAAAGGAGAGAGGATGAAGACCTAAAATTTTGGTAAGAGTAGGGGAACTTAATTGTCTTATATTTTGTGCCATTATTTTTCATTTTCCTTCATCTCTTTTATGAAAAATCACTAATAAGGTGAATTGATCACTATGTTTTCTCCATCTAGGTAGGGTTCATGTTTGCTTCAGCTTCTCCATTTTTGATCATGATGAAAGAAAAATGGCAAGTTGGGTAACTTATCAAGGGTATGTAAAACCATTATACACCATCATCAAGACTCACTTCACACATGTGATCTCATGGAGTAAATAAAACCTTCATATGGTCACACTTGCAGGTTGTAGATAGTAGTTTCTTGGCATTTTGGGGCTTCAATGCATGATATTTATCAAGAACAGTTTGTTGATTATAATGATGGATTATTAAAGATCCATATAAGTTTTATAAAATAATTTATGTTTTACCTAATGTTCAAATAAGTACTCATAGTCAAGTATGCTAAACTAAATCAATGAATCTACATACCTACCTAAAGGTTTCTAAAACAAAGTTTTTAGGGTTTTACAAAGTCTAGTAAGAACTCTCAATGAGGTTATAGGTAAGAATAAATAGAATATAATATTTATGACATAATAGACCAAGTTTTATTGGGTATTTTTATACCTTTTAATTTTTCATGATGACCTAGATTCAATCAGTGAGTCTTCAGTCCCCCTTGAAGACTTAAAAAAATGTTTTCAAAGATTAAACAAAGATTAAAAGCTGATGGTAATAAGTGATATGCAAGTGTATAACCAAAAATGGATTATAAAAATGTATTAAGGGATGGATCTATCAAGATGAGTCCATGAGAAAGTATAGCAACCTCTTTCTCTCTCACCCCTCATATAAACTCTTAAGAGCTAAATCATAGTGGTGTTGAATTTACATCTAGAGAAGGTTAAAGTGAGTGTCAATCTTGACTAAAGATCCATGTGTAATAACTATAAGAATTATTCCTCATATTTTTTAGGATGAACCATGTCACTTTTCATATATATCATCATTTGAGGTTCATTTATAGAGATTAAGGTTGTTGAAAGGGTCAAAATGTTCTTTATAAAGTGCATAAAAGCCTCCAAGTGTGTTATGACATAGTTATGTCATGATATTGAATATGTAAGGGATGATAATAGTGTATCATAAGGTTTTTTAGGGTTCAAAATTATTTATTCAATGATTATAATGGTTATAGCATTGATTAAGATGAAAAAATGTTAGGATAGTTAAACAAGCTTTATTGGAGGGGATAAAAAAGACTAATCAAATTTAGAGGGAGCTTCAATATAATGAATAATAATTCATAAAATAGGTTTCAAGTCCATTAAAATTAATATTTTAGGGTAATCAACTCAAATTTTGAACTTAATAAGTCATAACATACCTATGTCAAGTTGTGGATCTTGTTTAAAGGCATTTTTTTAGTAGAATAAATGATTAAACTAGTCAAGAGATCCTCCATACATCCAGTCATATGTCAATGTAGATTTAAAGTAAAAAGGAGAAATATGAGATAATTTAAAAACCTATAGAGAAGGGTTAGAGTTATAAAACCATCCAAACTACAATAGACTCTCAGAATGCAATCAAGGATGCCAATTGTTACCCATAGTCAATCATGAGAAAATAGACATGACTGACTGTGAGATATAATGGATAAATATTGGAAGGTTAACAAAAAAAATTAACCCTAATAAATCTGTTTTAATCACTAAAATATTCCTCAAAAAACATCCATAGGCCTAATAGGGATCTATTGGTTTAATGAAGAGTCTTCAACTCTATTTCTAAGGTGTAAGGACAATATGTATTGTAACATTGAAATTGAATCCTATAAGGAATCAAGTAAGATCATGAAGATATTAAAGGGATATTTGTAAGTTAAGTACATAGGGTTTAGAGTTATAATTTCATCCAAAATGAAAATGGACCTATCAAATAGTCATAGTACATAGAACACCTATAGACTAGTTACAAAAGGACAAAGTTATGACTACAAGGATGAGTGGAAAATGGTTTGGGTGGATGAATAAATGAGTCTATGAAAAAACAATGACCCTAAAAATCATGTTTCACTACTAAAATAGGTCTCAATGTGATAAAAAATAAGGGCTAATTTCTATATCTTTCACTTAGGTAGACCTAATTAGGCACCCACATGTAGGAGGTTGGTGAGAAGTGAAGGTGTAAGGAACCACATAGGAAAGTGAATTAAAATAAGGGAAATGAGGTATATTGACTTATTTTCCAAAGTTTATTCATGTTTTCCACTATATTTTTTTTGTCCTTAGAGGCAAAATAACCTTGACAAGCTAATTAGTCCTAATAGGCCAAAATAGGTAGTCACGGGCCTATGCATGAAATTTGAAGACATTTTCATGTTTGGGGAATTTTTAAGGTTGGAAAACATTAGAGGAGGAGGATAAAAATGTCACAATGTAATTTAGTGGGTTTTGGACTCAAAAATATGGGAAATGATGCATTTTTAGACCTCTAGGGTCAAATTGGCCTAGAGACCCAATAACCCTAAGCAAGAGCTAATGGGGTTGCAAGAGATATATGGAGAAAAAAGGGTCAGGATAAACCATTAGAATTGACCATTTGGGTTATTATAGACTAATAAGAGGTGTTATAAGAGATAACCAAACAAATTTTTCCTTTATGTACCTTTCTTCTCTCCCTTAAGCTCCCAAAATGCAAGTTTTTAAACCTGAAAAGCATTTTCTTCATGTGGGAGAATGAAGGAGTAGATGCATGGGGATTTAAATTTCTATGGAAAGTTAATAAGGTTATATAATTAATTTACATGGTGTTAGTTTTACATTTAAATCCCTTACAGATATGAATAATCAATAAGGATCCATGCCACTCTAAACCATAACTAAACCCCACAAAAGAACTCGATGGAGAATATGAGCTATAAAACACTCAAAATAGAACTAGGACACCATGAAATAATATTAAAGACACTTAAATGTCTTTTATATTCTCTTTACACCAAAATACTTGGTACATGTGAGGCAAATATGTAAATAAATGGCTTGAAATGATTGGTTTTTTGGACTATTTTCATGTTTCTAGGGTGTGTTTGAACTTATAAGTGGATGTGAGGGTCTCTTGGGCCTGTATAAGGATTGAATGGCCTTAAAAATCACTCTTTAACTCCCAAAGTAGTACAAATAGGTCTAATGAGTAGATTTCAACTCAAGTGAGGAGATATACTTCATTTCCATCAAGGAAAGAGTGTTGTAGGCATATTCACATAGTGATGAGACTATCAAGTCATTATCAAACTCATCACTTCCTTTAAAATACCCAATTATCAAATATATGACCATATATGAGGAAAAATTCATTGAATATATTTATAATGGCATGGAGGGTAGAAGCTAGGTCAGTAATGGATAAGTCTAAACAAGTAACTATCTCTCATAATAAAATCCCATTACATGAAAAGGAGTGAAGTAGTAGTTAAAAGGTGAATTTAATATTCATGGGGTCAACTATGACCAAAATATGCCATCCACCACACCTATATGCCCAAGGGCTTTTTGAAGGCCAATATGTAGTCAAGGAAATACATGGAAGGAATTATGAGGCTACTTATAACTATTGATTGAGTGAATGAAGATAATTATAGCCTCTACATTCCATTTACATGAAATATTATTCTTCGCTTTCCCTCTATTTTTTTATAAATTGAGGCAAAAAGGCCATTATACACATCCCTTAGCTAGGTCTGAAGAAAATATGACCAAATTTTTACCTTGTAACCTTTAAAACTAATATAAGGACTATTTTAGCTTCTCTATATTGGTTGACTATGTTTCATGCTTGTTTTATTTGCATAAGTGGTGGTTTTATCTCTCTTTATATGTCATTTACTCACCTACATACTAGTACATTATTCTATGTAGGTCATATAGTGTGTGAAGGTATTAGTGGTTGAGCTTGGAGTGGAATCTGATTGGTGTCTTGAATGAGAAATTTTATTCATAAGCCTCAATTTCTTATCATCTAGCACAACCTCTATATGAAATAATGATGCTTAAAAGACTTTGGAGAGAGTGATTCATTACTATCCCTTATCTTGTTCATTAGTATTGTTGAAAGGTCAAATAGAGTGGATACAATACATTGGTGCATAAACTCCCTTATATTTGGTTTTATTTCATGCATATACTTATCCAATTTCATCATAAATTTAGTAGGTTTTTAATATCTGTTCCATAATTGATGCACTAGGGGATCTATCCCCAAAACTAGAGGTTAACCTCACTAACTAGGCTGCCCACACCTAGAGGTGATCCCATTGTATAAGCTGGATGAGGTAGGATTAAAACACCACTACCTCAAGTGATACAATCTAGACTGATAATAATTTTTGGCATGCCTAGTGGGACTAGTATTAAATAAATTTAGATCATACACTTTCATCATTCAATAATATCAAAGAGATACAAGCATTGAGGAAGTAGACTAGGACTCAAAATTTCATCCTAAGGGTCATAAAAGGGTCTTCATCTATGGGTAAGGATAAATTATTATGGTTATCTTGTTCTTTGTTTGACTCATAACATTCAATGGTTGTATGTATAGTGATTTTTAACCTACACGTACTTATTAATATTATGATGGATCATACTGGCCCTATGGTACTCTTTACTAGCCCCCTTGGCATCCCAACCACATACCTCAATAGACTCATGAACCTTGTTACCCTCATTTGGAACCATATCAATTTCATGATAATATTTACTATAAATATTCTTATCAGGACTATTATCCCTCCTTCCCTCCCCAACCACCCTTTTAAGATACACATAGTTTCTCCAATGAGTTGGAGGAATTAAAAAACATGAATAAAATAATTGTTAGTAAGATATTATCCTTAAAGGAGCAACAATCTCAATGTATCCAATCCTATGAACCTCCACCTTTTTCTACACCATATCAATATCCTTGGACCACTACTTCCATGCCAAACCAAAACCAATAAGATATGATGGTTTAAAAATTTATAACAAGGATATTCCTAAGCTTTCACATCCCCTCACCTATTCCTCAAGACCAAGTTGTCTATGGATGTTTAGGTATTCAAAGAGAGAAAGAAGTTATGAGTATCAAGCCTAAAAAGTTATGAAACTTTTAGAATTCTTCTTGACCCCATAAACTCACTCAAGAGTAGCCTATAAAATCTTATGTTCTAACTCTTCTAGTTGAACATTCTTGCCCTCCCATCATCTCCTTGTTTGAGGGAGGACTTTTCATTTGGAGAGTAGATGAGGAGCATCAAAATGAAGAGGAACTTGCCTCAGGGAGGTATATGAAAAAATTATAGCTATAAATGTAGATGATGAAGTTGATTCAAATAATTTTGAGGAATATATTTTCATTGGGACACCCTTGGTGAGGATAAACAAAAGTCAACTCTCAATGATGTAAGAGAAGACGAAATTCAAAGAGATAAAGGTGAATATAATATCTATGCCATAAACACAGTCAAGAGAAAGATGAGATTCAAGGATCTCAAGGTAAATTTTATTTGACCTCTTACCCTCCTACCCTCTCCTTATGTGAAGAGAATTTAGTTGAATTGAAGGTAAAATTAGATCATTCAGATATGAGAGGGAATTTGATAGAAAACTTTGATTAGGTGATAGTCTTTCAAGAGAATAATTATGTTATAGTTGCAAGTGAGTTCTAATAATTCCTTGGAAAAGATATTTCAAGAACATATGATGAGATACCTATTAATACTCTTATTCACCCCAATAGATCAAATTTTGAGCCTAGAAGGAATTTTGATGAGGTAGGTAAGTCATAATGGCATGAATTTGAGGTGGATGAAACATAAACAACTTCTTCTCTAGGAGACAATCATGAAAATAGCCCTTATGAACCCCTTTTTGAAGCTAAGAGTAATTCAAGTGACTTTTATGATCAAGTCCCAATAAAACATGATCTTTTTCATGACCCTATTGGAGAGTTAGAGGTAGTTGATCAACATGCTTCCCCATAAGGATATGGTAAGAGTGGTAATGAGGTCCATGTTTTTTTGAATAATCATGAAGATATTACCTTCTAGGAAAACCTATAGATATTTTATTCAAGTTTAGATGATACATCTCGACCTCAAGAGAATGTTAACATTGTCAACTTGGCCAATATACATGGTGAATAGATCAAGAAGGGTCCTAAGGAGAACATTATGGCAACTAATCCTGTTGAATCTTAAGATCATATCCAAGGTCCTAATGACTTGAGGTAGTCCTACTTGGACATGGTCATGGAGCTTAAAAACTTTAATAGGAAAGTACTTCAAGAAGATTAAGATGAAGTTGTTGAGGAAGAATACAAGGTTCCTAATGAGAAAATGGGTCTTGAAGATCATTTTTAAAAGGTTAAATTTAAAGGTACACAAAATCATGATGAATATGATACATTACGATATGATCAAAAGACTATTCTTGAGGAGTCAATTGAAGAAAAGGTTGAGGTTGTTGTCCCTATCAACCAAGATTTGACCATCTTGAAAAAATCTCACACTGCCAAAGATAGCTATTAGTTTGAGGTGAAAATCAAAAATCAAGATGAATATGTTTACATTATGGAGATGTTTGTTGTTTTAAATTCATTTGAGGCTAAGGCAAAGATAATGGTGGTTAGAAAAGGAGTTGGTCAAACAAGAATAAAACATGATCAACAACTTGTAATTTCAATTGGATCATATCATAGAGTAAATAATTTAAGAAACTTCCCCTTTGACCTAGGAGGAGGAAGGCTTTCTTAGGTTAGTTATACATAGTCAGTTGTTTTTTTGATCACCTAGTTTTTAATAAGTGTCTATCAGCACATGTGTGCTTGATTTTTGACTGTGTGTGTGTTGTCCTTGTGGGTGTGGTGAGGTTGTTGCATCCCTTGAAAATTTTCAAGGTGTTAGGTTTATTTTTCAATCTCAAGTAGAGTATTTATTTTAAGTCATGTTGTCATGTGTGAGTTTTGTGCCTAAAATAATGAGATAGATCATTCTACTGACTAATAGGCTGGTCAACCACTGTTCGTCACCAAGAATGTTGATAATTTGGCCTCCTAAGCCAAATTTCAACCCTATAGTTCAAAAATTCACTTGTCATGTCTCCTAAGCATGGAGGTTTTCCATATTATGCCTTTTAAGTCCTCAAAATTGTCTCTCCAAGCCTTGGTTAGCATTGTATAAAGTTGATTTGATAAAATTAAGGTAAATGTTATTCTTGACCTTATGGTTATATAGTCATTTCTAGCATGGTCAAGTGGGTCCAAGGGTGTCAAGTGGTCTAGGTAGTCATGTTGAGACATATCATATGGTGTCCAAGTCATATCACACCTCCTATAGTCCTTATATTTCATATAAAGGTGGCAAATATTCATTTCTAATGCTACACCCCTTTTTGTAAATCTTTATTACCCATTCTATAATGTCTAAAGAAGGTTTTTATAGAAAAATACAAGTTTACGATAGAAATAAAATATGGAAATATCACTACATGTCCATATAAACATTTACAATCTTCAGAGGCACCTAACATATCATATCTATCAGTTTTCAAGAAGAACATACAATTTTCATATAAGAAAGTGGAGGTTTTTAGGTGGTCTATATAGGTTTGTCAAAGCAAGATCATGTTCAAACACATACATGGATTAATTTATGTCTCCCAATTCTATATACATACTTTATAGGTATTTTTAGGTAAAAAGTTTTTAAAAACTGGTCCCTTGTTTTCATGATCATCCTTAGTAGCTCAAAAGAGCTAGTCAGGTTTCTATTTGGTATAGATAAAAGAGAAAGGATGAAGACATACTATTTTGGGAAGAGGAGGGTAACTTAGTTGTCTTATATTTTTTTATTATTAGTTAGCATATTTCCTACCCTGCCTTTATTAATAATCACTAATAAGGTGAAGGACTCATTGTGTTTTTTCCATCTAGGTAGGGTTTGGGTTTACTTTAGTTTATCCATTGCTAAGCATGATGAAAGAAGAATGGCAAGTTTGGTGACTTCTCAACGTTTTTTAAAACCATTACACACCATTGTAAATACTCAATTCACATTTGTGAGTTCATGGGATCAATAAAACCTCCATATAGTCACACTTATAGGTTGTAAATAGTACTTTTTTGGCATTTTGGGTCCTTCAATGCATGAAATTTGTCAAGAATGGTTTGTTGATAATAATTATGGCTTCTTATAGATCCATTAAATTTTTATAAAATAATTTATGGTTTACCTAATGTTTAAAAGAACACCCATAATCAAGTAGTCTAAACAAAATCAATGAGTTTGTAGACCTACTTGAAGGATTCTAAAATAATGTTTCCAGGGTTTTACAAAGTCTAATAAGAACTCTCAATGAGCTTGCAGGTAAGAATCAAGAAAATCCAAGATTTAGGACATAATAGAAAAAGTTTTGGTGGGGATTTATATACCTTTTGAGTTATCATGAAGACCTAGATTCATTTAGTGAGTCTTTAGTCCCTCTTAAAGACTTACACACATGTTTTCAAAGATAAAATAAAATTGTAAAGCATATGGTAGTAAGTGATATGCAGGTATGTAGCCAAAAATTGATTCCCAAAATGTCTTAAGGGATGGATATCTCAAGAGGAGTCCATGAGTAAATCTATAAATGTCTCTATCTCACCCCTCATATAAACTCTTAAGAGCTAAATCACAGTGGTGGTGAATTTACATTTGAAGAAGGTGTAGACACTGAAAATGTGTCTGCACCTTGGTCATCTTTCATCCTCCCCCCTTGTCCCCCTTGACCCATATCCTAGCCCTTACCTTAGTCCCCTCCATTCATTAAATTAAAATAACTTAAATATTTTAATTTAGTGGCCCCTCTTCCACCTCACCCATGCCACCTTGGATCCCCTCCTTGGATCCCCCCACCTCTCTCCTAGCCTTTATTACCCAAATCTCCCATTTATCCTTCCTCCTGCATCCATTTATGCCTTCCTCGACCATTTTCCCATGGCCCCTTGACTCGGCAGCATGCAAGAACAGATAGAGGCTAATTTTAGCCTCTGTGCCCATTCTTCGGCCACCGACATCGGTGGTTCTACCGCCGTCGGCATCCTTCAAAATGGTTTCCTGCAACCATTCCCCCCCACATGAATAGAACTCTCTTGACGCTTTTGCATTCATATTTTCTTCTCCTCCCTCTCACACAGCAACCCCCAGTAGCTATAGGTACCTTACAAAGCAGCTCCAAGCAATAGCTCCATTTGTAGGTTCTTCAACAGCTTTGACAACAGGTTTCTCCATCCTCCAACCAGCAAGCAAGAGGTAAGCACAGTGTGGTTTTCCATTCCATTTCTTATTTGCATTTATCTATTTAGCTAGCTACTACCTAGACCTTCCCTGTCTATCCCTGAGAGGCTGAAAAGCCTTCTCAGACCCCTACCTCTCATTCATTCCCCTTTGTGCTTCTGGTTCCCAACCAGTCACTTTCCCGAACAACATTATCAGTCCCCTCTACCTAACCAGTTCTGCACAAACCCTCAGACTACTCCTCAGACCCCAAATAGTCCCTCTGAATACCACACAGTCCCTCAGACCCTTAGATGAAGCGTCAGTCCATTCTGTAGACCAAGACTAGACCTGTAACTCATCCCTGACTATTACCCCAGCTGACCCCATCCATTTCCCCTACCGACGTCGGCAACCTAACCGACGTCGGTGACCTTCCTGACTGACGCTGGAAATACCACTGACGTCAGTGACTATGCAAAGGTAGATTGCTTCTAAATAGGTATGCTTTTGCTTTCAATTCTTTCTTTCTGTCTTTTATCATTTATCACTTTCTATTTTTGATTAGCATTTTGTTTTAACAGTGGACTATCATCCCCCAAGAAGCCTTTGCGCTTCTAGGACCAGGCTCTTACTTGGCAGTCCACCCTTTTGTCATCTAACATTTTTCGTGTCTTAGTGTTTTCTCTTTCAGGTGTCATCCTCTACAACCAAAGAGGAGTTCTCACAACATCTGAATTCTGGTGCGCACGTCTACAATGTGGGTATGTACAAACCCTCATCCATTTCCTTCTTAGTTTCTCATTTCCCTTTCTTGAATGTGAAAAGCGAATATAGCATAGAAACATTCTGGCACGCCCGGTGGGACCTTAGGGTCTTCCTTGGGTTCCTTTTCTTTCTGTTCATATAGGTGCATTAGGTTTCTCCCTTTTCACCTCTTTCTTCTCTTCTAAACGACACTATTAGCGAGACTAAAAAGAATTTTTCTTTCTTTTCTTGCATTCTAGGCTAATCAAAAATCATATCCTTCAACCCTTTCTCAACTTGTCTTCATACAAACTCAACATTTCGACTTGGGCTTAAAATACATTGCATTCCATTTCTACTTGCTTGCATTTCTTAGTCCACACCTAGTAATTAATAAACTGCATCATGAATTAATCGTAGTCCACTTGATGTTACACAACCAAACCACTTGCACCAAATCAAACATTAAACTCACCTGAGACAAGGCCCGACTGGGATTTCATCCCACAATGGATACCTTACCCATCCCAGCAATCTTACTTGGATTTCATCACCAAGGGGAAAGCCCACTCTATTCTCTGGTAGAGTCTAATCTCTAGGGAAAGTATATTTTGGCTAAGCGAGACCAGCTTATCACTGGGCTTGTGAAGTGAGGGGATCTTGCTCCTTAGCACCAGGCCATGTACGGAACCTAACCCAGACTTCTTGAGTGCCTAAAAAACCTAGAACGATCCATAAACTACCTCTTTTAGGACCCCTCTAACAGCCAACCTCCCAAACATCACTTTAAGGCATAAGCCACATGATTCTAAAAGTTGATTCTTAGGATTTAACGCTTAGGGTTTGCTTGTCTCCATCTCTATTTTTCTGTTCTTATCTGGTTTTTTTTTGAGCTAGTGAGGACGTTCTTCTTCCTTTTTTTCCAAAAACTCTCAAATCTTTTGGGTTTCTGGAAACCACAGTCACCGGTATCGGTTTTACCACCGATGTCGGTAACTTTTCTCACCAGCATCGGCTATTTGACCGACATCGGCCATCTTTTACCACTGACATCAATTTTTTTAAACTGACTCGGTCACTATCACAGTCCTTTTTTTCCAAAAATAGCAGCCTTAAAACCTGCCCCTTTTTTTACCAAAACCCCATTCTGAGTTTTTGAAACTAAAAAAACATAGTTTTTGAAATCTGACCTTTCTTGCCTTGAATGGTTCTAACTCACAGTCAAGCCAAGGCTCTAGTCAACCACGTGAGGCATCAACTGCTTCTGTCTACCCCGTCCATAACCGGTCCTATAATGGAGTTCCACTCGAAGACTAAAAGAACTCCTACTCGCCCAACCCTACCTCAGACTCCAATTGTCCTAGAAGGGGACCAAGATTTTGCATGATTCTTAGACCTCAACGTCAAGGCCTTGCAGCAATATCTCATGCATAGCCGAATGTGAGACTCTTTGGGCAATTTGATTTATGAAATGCTGACCTCTCTTGTCACAACTATGGCCATATCGACAACATCCGTAGTTCAACCTTTAGACACCTAAGCTATCACCTCAACCAATGACCAGACCTTGACCAACCTTCCAAGTGTAGCCTCTCCCTCCATCTTTGGGCCCACTTCCACCAGGGTTTCAGCCCCTATCAACCTCAGCCCACTCAACCACTCTCCACTCCTTTCCAAAATCTGGTTGTATCTATTATGCCTACCCTGGCCCCTATCAACACCAAGGTGGGTACCTATCCATTGGCCCCTGTTACCACAATCCAACCTCCCATGGCAACATCGAGCCTAGCCATGCCTTCTACCCAACCACCCTTAGTCTCCTCTTCTATCCCTAAGACTAGTTATCCCTATGTTGCGCCCTTCCAAGCACAACCAACTATGTCGTATGCCTCCTCTAACCTCTTCCAAGCACCCTACAACCTAGGGGGCACTCTACCCGCCAATCCGTCAGTAGATATCATCAAAATGCTGATGGATAAAATGTCTAGCCTAGAGACCTCCATTTCTAGCTCACATAATGCTCTCTCATAAGAGCAAATTTGCAATGAGCCCATTCATCCTTCTGTCCTAATCAGGCCATATCCCAGCTAGTGGAGACTTCCTAATTTTTCTCATTTTTAAAGCAAGGAAGACCCACAACAACACTTATGGGCATTCAAACATGCATGTTACCTTATTGCCCATGATGATGCATTGCTTTTACGCACATTTCCTATGTCTCTCTCTAGTGCTGTGCTTGACTGGTATAGCTCTCTTGCCAGCCATTCCCTCTTCACATTCACACAGCTGGCCTAGCTCTTTCTTGATCACTTCTCCATCAACATCACCAAGAAGGTCTCAATCACAGACCTCTATTCTATCCACTAATTCGAGGACAAATCCATACCTGATTTCATTGCTCGCTGAAGAGGCCTCATCAATCAACTCTCCTTTTCCTTACCCCAACCCGAACTTATTGAACTTTTCTCCCAAGCCTATGCCAAACATATTTCTTCCACCTTACAGGTTCAGACCTTTTGCACCTTCGACAAAGCCTTCACCATGGCCCACAAAATTGAATTACATGCCATTGAGGAGAATAAAGCCAAGTTACAGAGCAAGAATTCCAACTCTAAGACTAATGACTCCTCTTCTTCTAAACCTTCATCATCCAATCCTAAGTCTATAGCTTCAGCTAACACTGTGGTCAGTAGACCTTCATCCTCTTCACCTTCAACCAATCAGCCTGAGCCATCCACATCTTAGAGCACCACCCGCCAATTCTAGTAGAGATATGTACAATGACAATATACTCCTCTCGAAGAATCATACGCATCTGTGTTGGAAAAACTTGTTAAATAGGGGGTTCTCAATCTCCCCCAGATTTGACCACCTCCACAATTTGATCCCTCACACACCATCCCTACGTGGTATAGGGAAAATGACTTCTGTAACTACCACCGTGTTAAAGGACATGACACGAGAAACTACAAAACCCTTAAAAACATAATCCAAAACATGCTTGAAAAGGGTGACCTCATCCTAGACAATCCCAATGTACCCCCTAATCAGGGCATCAACATCTTCAAGCAACCATTCTCCAATCATCCACTGACCCAAAACAATGTCTAGACCTTGATTGATGACACTCATGAACACAACATTCGAATAGTCAATACGGTCTCACCCTTCATCCCCAACTAACCTCAAGAGGTTAGTCCATTTATCAGTCCATCACATGTGGATGAACCTCTTTCCCTAGTTAGTTCTCCATCAACCTCTCTCATCTTGGAGGATGCCTCAACCTTACCGGCACCACCGGTCTCACCATCCTCCTTCCTGCTGCCTATGGAGGATCCGACCCTTCCTACTCCTCAACCACAAGTGGAGGGCACCATCATCCCTGCCCTTTACCCACTTGAGGAGCCTCATTCTCCAGTTTCTTCTCCACCCAAGGAAGAACATGTCTCTCCTTCATCTCCAACCAAGGACAAATCTATCACGACTTCATCATGCCATGGGTCTGAGACTGCTACACCCATTTCATCTTCGGCCCCACAACTGTCAACATCTTCTCAAGGACCCAAACCTCATCCAACATCTTCTCAACCATTTTCCTGACTAGTGGAGAAAATCAGACTTCTCCCTTCAAGGAAAGTGGAGCATCAGGTATTGTGGGAGCGTCTTAAAGCTCTTCAACATGCCCGTGCCCTCTCGTCTCATGCTGCCAATCCTCCCAAGGTAGAATCTCCCAAGACTCTCAACAAAGACCAAACTCCCACTTCTAAACCTGCATCTGTCCCATCAAAACCTATCAAGTCACTTGGTGTTTGCCCTATCTCTACCCTCACTCACTTGCAAGTGAAGGTGGACTTAGACCAGACCTTGACCAATAGTAGTCTTCCAACCAAGTTGAAGAAGACTGCCAGACCACAGAACTGAATGCCTCCTCCCCCGTCACCATTACCTTCCATTTTAGGCCCCCATCCTTTGACCCTGACCAAAGTCCTTCCCACACTGACCTCTAATCAAAACCAGTTGCCTCCTTTGCTTCCTTTGCCTACCTCCAACCTACCCTCTCTTAAAAAGGTGGTACCTCTCATGAAGAAAGTGTCATCTCTGCTTGTCACCTCACCATCAACCCAAAAGGTGGTATGGAAACCTCCTCCAACTCTACCTAAGCAAAAGTCACTAGCATCGCACACATCAACTAGCATGGACCCTTTAGTGGGCTCATACTCATTGATATTGCACTGACTTTTGTAGACTTTTAGCATAACCCTTCCACCCATCAAGCCTTTCTAACCTCTCAAGTCCAAGCCCTCCTGGTTCGATGACACAACGATTTGCTTATACCATCGTACGCTAGGACACGATACCGAGACTTGTTGTGCCCTCAAGGCCATTATTCACTGCTATATGGAGGACACTCTTCTCCTTGAGGACACTCTTGACCAACCCTCGACACCTTCCCATCCAACCTCTTCAACCACATCAACATCTCACCAACAGGCCATGACCCCTTCATCTCTTTCACCCCCTATCTTTGAAATCAATGCCATCCATATAACCACTAGGTCACAAAGGGACAAGGCAAAAGAAGAAGCTGCCATTCCTTAGACCTACCCTTTCATCAAACCGCCTCTAGCACCCAAGCTTAAAATTTCTATCCTTGGCACATCTCAGCCTTCTTCTTCCTCCTCTTCCGAGTCGATTCATGACTCCATGTTGAAACATATTCACCATAGGCCTATGAAGATGTCCCTTTATGACCTCATCCAAACCTCACCTTAGCATCATCAAGCCCTCATTCAAGCCTTACAAATAGTGGAGGTCCAACCTAAGGACCCCCAACCACTCACTGCGCTCATCCACTCTTTATCTCCCGTTGCCTCCATCACATTCAGTGATTCTGAGATTCCCACATCCAACATGGAAGATCAGGATGCTACCCTCTTCATCACTACCTATGTTAATCAGACACACATTAAATGTGTTATGATCAATGGAGGTGCCAGCATCAACATTATCTCCACCCATGCCTTTGATCAGTTGGCTCTTCCCAAGAATTGCACTCCAAAACTGACGTAATCTTGCGCTCCTTCAATGACACCACTACCACAACAATTGGCACAGTCATCCTTCACATTCACATTGGTCCACACACAATCCTAGAGCTCTTTTATATTATCGAAGGAGAGTCTCAATACAACATGTTGATGGGCTAACCTTGGATCCACGCCATGGCTTGTGTCCCCTCCACCCTGCACCGTTGTGTGAAATTTGAGCATGACGAGCAAGTCCACACCATTCCCACTGACCCTTCACCCTTCAAAACTTGTAACACAACCTACCGTCCAAATGACGTTCTTATTCCTATCAAGCCATCAACCCTGGCATCGCCTCCATCTATAGAAGCTTTGACCAGTTCACAACTGGCAGTCACCCTCACCCCTCCTCTTCAAGCAATGACCAAAGACCCCATGGAGGATATCTTCTAGCGACTTTCAATTGGGGAATATTGCTTGCTGACCTTAGACATGTTACAAACTTTGCAAGAGTATGGATGCCTTCACCACAGCCCCAATTATGACCATTAGATTGAGATGGTCGTGCCTTATGGTCCTCCTCACCTCCGAACCAATCTTGTCTATGGGGGGCTCAATCAAGCTCCTACTGACGGCAACCCTCTCTCTTTAGCCCAACCATTCACATCAGACTTCTCATTTCTTGGCAACCCTGCCTTTACACACACTTACCTTTACAAGTGTGCATGGAAGGGTTTTGGTTTCGGATGCTATGAGCAAGGCTCCCACCAGCCCATCAAGCTATTCAACGATGACGATGCCAAGAAATGATATGGCCTGGGATACCATGACCCCACTTAGGCTCCTTCAAACCTTTGCCTCGAGCCAACCATTGACCAATCTCCTCCAAGTTCACCCATTTCTCCCCCTTCACCCACAGAGTTGATGGTTTCCATCCCTCCTAGTTTTTTTTTTCCATAAACACCATCTGCCTAGAACCCCTAACCTATTAGCTAAATGGGGTGTCTAGGTCTCTCCCTCTCATTTATCCCAGCATGATAGAGGATGAGTCGGTGACCATTCACACTATCTGCTACGTCGATGACGATGCCATTCTATCCTACATGGGTGCTGATGACTCTTTCATCCAATGTTCCCTCCCTTCTAAGACCCAAGTTATGTTAAATGAATCAACCATTGACATCAACCTCCCTTCTTCTGATGTTCCTCACATCTTAAAGATTGGCCAATCTCTAGACGCCTAGGAGCAGCTTGACTACACTCAGTTCTTCTCAGACCATAGCAAGGCCTTTTCCTGGACCTACAACGACATGCCTAGCATCAACCCCACCATCACTACCCATAACATTGTCCCCAAACCAGAGGCTAAGCCTGTTAGGCAAAAGCTTTGAAAGATGCATCCTCGTATTGCACTCCTTATCAAAGAGGAGCTTCAATGCCTCCTTTTTGTCTCCTTCATCCAGCCCATCAATTATCCATAGTGGGTCTCTAACATTGTCCTAGTCACCAAAGCAACTAGGGGGATCTCGATCTACACAAACTATCGTGACCTAAACCTAGCCTGTCCCAAAGATGACTTCCCTATTCCTAACATTGACCAACTTGTTGATCTCATGGCTAGCCATGAGATGCTATCTCTCATGGATGGGTTTTCAGGATATAACCAAATCCTGATTGCATTGGAAGATCAACACAAGACTACCTTTATCACCCCATGGGGGACTTTCTATTATCGGGTCATGCCTTTTAGCTTGAAGAATGCAAGTGCCACTTATCAGCGTGCCATGACTTACATTTTCCATGATCTCCTCCATAAAATCATGGAGGACTATGTGGATGACCTTTTTGGCAAGTCCAAGCTTCATCGTGACCATTTGACCATCCTCAAGATCATCTTCTCTCACCTTATTCAATACAATGTCCACCTTAACCCCAAGAAATGCATCTTTGGGGTCCTCTTAGGAAAGCTCCTCAGCTTCATCATTTCCTTCCATGGCATCGAGATAGATCCTGCCAAGATCCATGCTATCCTCAAGATGCCACCTCTGACCAATCTCAAGCTACTTCACAGTCTACAAGGGAAGCTCCAGTCCATTTGTCATTTCATCTCACAGCTTTCTAACCGCTATCAACCTTTTCATCATCTCCTTAAGAAGGACGTCTCTTTTAAATGGGATAAGGACTGTCAAGAGGCTTTTGAAGCCCTCAAATGCTATCTGGTCTCTCCACCAATCCTCATTCCACCTAAAGATGACCAGCCCTTCTACCTTTATATCTCTACCACCAACCATTCGTTAGGTGCCATGATCACGCACCGAGATGAGCATCACCATGAGCAGGCAGTCTACTACATCAACCAAACACTGGTCGACTATGAAACTCGATATACTCATACTGAGAAACTTTGTTTGGCATTAGTCTTTACCGCTACCAAGCTCTGCCACTATCTTCTCAACCACAAAATTTTTGTCATCACTCACACCGACCCTCTCAAGTATATGCACTCCAAGCCATATCAGAATTAGCGTATGGCTCGGTGGCTCATGTTGCTTACTAAATTTGACCTCAAATTCATCCAACATAAATCTATCAAGGGGTAAACCATCACTGACCAACTGGCAGATGCCCCTCTTCCTGACAATCAACCTTCGCAGTGCGAGTTCCCTGACGAATCTATCACTGTGCTTTCCACTGATGACACACTCTATCAAATGACCATGTTCTTCGACGGCTCCAAATGTCAACTCGGTGGGGGTGTGAGAGTTATTCTCATCCCACTCAAAGGTGAGCCCATGCCTCTATCTTTCAAGCTCGACTTTGATTGTACCAATAATATGGCTGAATACGAAGCCTTAATTTTGGGACTTCAAACTGCCCTTTCCCTCAGCATCAAGACCATCAACATCTTCGGTGACTCATAGCTTGTCATCAATCAAGTCAATAGTTCATACCTTTATAAAAATGAAATTTTGCAAAGGTACAAAAACCGTGCTGACACTCTCCTTGCCTCTTTCGACCACTACCTTTTGTAGACTATTTTGCGCTCCATGAACAAGTTTGCTGACACCATGGCTTCTCTCACCTCGCATATCCCATCTTCATCATCTTCATCTAGAATTTTTGTCATGGTGCATCATGTGTCGTTGCCTTCATACATTTCTCCTAACATCAACCATGTCAACACCATATACTCTAGTCTACGAGATGATTGGTATAACCAACTTGTGGACTACTTATCTCATTCTGTCATTCCTCCCCATCTCTCTAGCAATGTGTGGTGAGCTTTCATCAAACACACAGCTTGCTACACCATGCTAGGGGGTCTTCCCTATAAGTGAGGCTTCGACAGCCTCCTTCTTCATTATCTAACCTCCACTAAAGCATCTCATGCCATTAAACAAGTCCACGATGGGATTTGTGGTGGACACTTCAGTGGGAATTTGATTGCCAAGCGCATCCTTCATCTGGGCTATTATTGGCCCACTATTCATCAAGACTGTAGTGACTATGTTTGGCATTGCATCAAGTGTCAGCAGCATGCTAACTTGCTTCATCTCCCTAGCCATGACTTACAAGTCACTCAAGATTTCTGGCCTTTTTCTCAGTGGGGCCTAGATCTCATCAGTGAGATTAACCCTCACTCATCTCTTCGTCATCAGTCCATCATCACTGCCACTGAGTATTTCACTAAATGGGTGGAAGCCATTCCTCTCATCTCCACAAAAGTTGATAAAATTATCAACTTCATCAGCACCCACATCATCTGTCATTTTGGTGTCCCTCACAAAATCATCACCGACAACGGTAAATCCTTCAAAAACAAGATCATCTAGAAACTCTGTGACTCATTTGGCATCAAGCTCAGCTTCTCTTCACCTTACTACCCATAAGTAAATGGGCAAGCCAAGGCTTCCAACAAAATTTTGACTAAAATTCTCATGAAGGTGGTCAACAACATAGGAAGGGACTGGCACATTCATATTCCCTTCACTTTTTGGGCCTACCGCACTAGCATCCGAACCTCTACGGGTGCTACCCCTTTCTCTCTAGTGTACAGAACAGAGGCTATCCTACCTCTTAAAGTATAGATCCCATCTCTCCACATCTCTCTGCATGACATTCTCTCCAATGATGACTTTCATCAAGATCGCTTAGCTCAACTTGAGTTACTTGACGAGCGTCGTCTTGTAGCCCTCAACCATCTCCATGTCTTTCAAAATTGCATCAAGCGAGCCTATGACAAAAATTTATAAGAATGAGATTTCAACATCAGAGACCTCATCCTCAAAGAAAATCAACATGTGACCAATATGGAGTGAAGTAAATGAGGCAAATTTGCCCCTAATTGGCTTGTACCTTTCATCATCACGCACAAGTATGGGTCAGGGACTTATCATCTATCCTCTCTTGATGGACGGCCAGAACCTGAGCCTCTTAATGTGTTGCATCTATGACCATTCTACTACTAGTTGAGTGCTCATCCACTTGACATTTAACTTGAGCTCATCCCTTGAGCAATCCCTTTCCTTCTAATCCTCATTCCTTTCAACCCTATTCCCCTAAACAAATCCTCTATAACCCTTTTATGACACATGGATGCTTTGTCCTAATAAAAGGGAGCCCTTGAGCTTCTATAGTCTTATCCATGACTCCAAATTCTATCAAAAAAAGATGTCAAAATATCCAAGGTCACAAAATCAAATCAAAAAGTAGACTGCTCCCTCGAAAGATAGCTATACTATCATTACTGTAGCTAATAGACTGCTCCCTCGAAGGACAGCTATTCAAACTTATATAAAGCAAAAATATAGACCACTCCCTCGAAGGATGGCTATGACTAAATCTTGCTACAAATAAAAATTTCGTAGAAGCTTCCCACATCGATTAGCTTCACAAATGACCACAAAACAAAATGACATCTCTATGCAGGCTTCCCGCATCGATCAGTCTGCGCACCAAAAAAAAAAAAAGGTCATGGACTTAGATTATAGTTGTCTCAGGGTCTCCTATAAAAAGGGGCAAGGTTATCTCTGCTCTTAAAATGGGTTGCCCTATCTCTTCCTATCCTAACACCTACTCAAGGGACTTTGAGCTCACTTTAATGTCAAAGTGATTCGATTACCGTTCTAGCATCAACCCCTGGTCAACGACGTAATGCATGAACGGGGCTTTTGTTCTAACAACCCCTATCTATGCTATCATTCTGGTCCTTGTCAATGAAAGGGCGAATATGTCTTTCACTTTCTTTACACTTTGGTCACACTCAACCACATCATTTATCAAACCGAGCCAACCCAACATTTTCAGACCAACAACATGACATCAGACATCGTCATAGTCCATTTCACATAGTTTCTATGGAAACCAATACACATGGAAGATATCAACCAAACACAATTTATGTTAAGCATAAACCAATACTTGCTGAAGCATAAATAGACCTCAATTCATTTTTAGCATACATCCATCACAAATATGGAGAATTGCTAGGGGTGAAAGACCCCTTAACCAATGTTACAGCATACACCATTAGGAAAAAGGCTGTAACATCTTTTTCTCCTCATCATTTCGACACATGACCAAACCAATCATCGACCAATTTTGCCTCTTCATTCAAAATACATTGGTCTGAGGCCCTAAGACCGAGGCTATGTAGGCAACACTCAGATAACATGATGTCTTCTGGGGTTAGCTCAACCACCTCTATTTGTTCATCTCTCTGATGGATAAACCTTCTCTTCTTTGACCATGACCTTGACCTTGACCAAGATCAATCCCTACCTTTGCCCCTTCTTCCCTTTTAGGGAGAACTACATTGGCCTAAGGCCCTTCCACAAGGGCTATGTAGGCAGCACTCAGCCTTTTGAGGTTAGATCAGCCACATTCTTTCATCCATCCATCCACCTTGACCAATGACCATTAGAGATCATGCCTATCTCCCCTGACCCTGACCACTTCTAAGACAAACATTGCCTTGGTTGTTTTTGCATGTATGCTACCTTACAATTGGTTAGCAAAATTGTGTGCAAACTATTTTTGACCCTCATAAGTATAGGATCCCAAGTCGGTTGATCCCTACTACTTATGGCATTTTCATGTTTTTGGGAGCACTTCCTGAGCCTGGGATACCTAGAACACGATGACTATTGGAGCTTCAGCTTAGATTGAATAACCCAATTAGCTACGACCAAATGTTGGGGCCTAGTTATTTCAATTTTGGCACTCCTCAGCCCTCGACATGTGACAATTTAACCTGACCATCTCGTGAAGTGGTATACATGCAATCACGACTATTGTAGCATTCACACTCACCCTCTCTTTATCCATCTCTTTGTCAAATCGACACTCGATCTCAGGTTCCCTTCTCTCGACTCTCACTTTGAGGAGGGAACACCTCATCCCATTCTTGGGGCAACTAACTCCTATTTTTGTCTTGTATTTCATCAAGAATAACCAACAAGACAAAAGGGGCAAATGTAGACACTGAAAACGTGTCTGCACCTTGGTCATCTTTCGTCCTCCCCCTTGTCCCCCTTGACCCATATCCTAGCCCTTACCTTAGTCCCCTCCATTCATTAAATTAAAATAACTTAAATATTTTAATTTAGTGGCCCCTCTTCCACCTCACCCATGCCACCTTGGATCCCCTCCTTGGATCCCCCCATCTCTCTCCTAGCCTTTATTACCCAAATCTCCCCTTTATCCTTCCTCTCGCATCCATTTATGCCTTCCTCGACCGTTTTCCCATGACCCCTTGATCCGGCAGCATGTAAGAATGGATAGAGGCTAATTTTAACCTCTGTGCCCATTCTTTGACCACTGGCATCGGTCATTATTCAGCTGACGTCGATGGTTCTGCTGTCGTCAACATCTTTCAAAATGGTTTCCTGCAACCATTCCCCCCTACAAACATAACTCTCTTGACACTTTTGCATTCATATTTTCTTTTCCTCCCTCTTGCACAACAACCCCCAGTAGCTACAGGTACCTTGCAGAGTAGCTCTAAGCAATAGCTCCATTTGCAGGTTCTTCAACAGCTCTGACAATAGGTTTCTCCATCCTCCAACCAACAAGCAAGTGGTAAGCACAGTGTGGTTTTCCATTCCATTTCTTATCTGCATTTATCTATTTAGGTAACTACTACCTAGACCTTCCCTGTCTATCCCTAAGAGGCTGAAAAGCCTTCTCAGACCCCTGCCTCTCATTCATTCCCCTTGATGCTTCTAGTTCCCAATCAGTCACTTTCTCGAACAACATTCTCATTCCCCTCTGCCCAACCAGTTTTGCACAAACCCTTAGACTACTCCTCAGACCCCAAACAGTCCCTTTAAATCCCACACAGTCCCTCAGACCCTTACATGAAGCCTCAGTCCATTCTTTAGACCAAGACCAGACCTGGAAATCATCCCTAACTATTGCCCCAGCCGACCCCGTCCATTTCCCCTACCGACATTGGCAGTCTAACCGATGTTAGTGACCTTCCTGACCGATGCCGGCAATACCACCAACATCGGTGACTATGCAAAGGTAGATTGCTTCTAAATAGGTATGATTTTGCTTTCAGTTCTTTCTTTCTATCTTTTATCATTTATCACTTTCTGTTTTTGATTAGCATTCTATTTTAACAGTGGACTGTCATCCCCCAAGGAGCCTTTGTGCTTCTAGGACCAAGCTCTTGCTTGGCAGTCCACCCTTTTGTCATCTAACATTTTTTGTGTCTTAGTGTTTTCTCTTTTAGGTGTCATCTTCCACAACCAAAGAGGATTTCTCACAAAGTCTGAATTCTAGTGTGCACATCTACAATCTGGGTATGTACAAACCCTCATCCATTTCCTTCTTAGTTTCTCATTTCCCTTTCTTGAATGTGAAAAGTGAATATAGCATAGAAACAGAAGGTTAAAGTGAGTGTCAAGATTGATTAAAGATCCATGTGGAATAACTTTAGGAATGAGTCCTCACTTTTTTAAGGAGTAACCATGTCACTTTTCATCTTCAACATTATTTGAGGTTCATTTGTATATATTAAGGTTGTTGTGAGGTTCAAAATATTCTTTTTAAAGTGCATAAAAACCTCCAAGAGTGTTATTCCATAATTATGTCATGATATTACCTATGTAAGGGATGATAAGAGTGTCTCATAAGGTTGTTTAGGGTCTAAAATCATTTATTTAATGCTTTAAATGGTTATAAATTTGATTAAGATAAAAGATTTTAGGATAATCAGCTAAGCTTTATGGAGGGGATCACAAAGAGTAATAAAATTTAGAGGGAGCTTCAATATAAAGAAAAATCATTCTTCCAAAAGGTTGAAAGTCCATGAAAATTCATTTTTTATGGTACTCAGCTCAAATTTTGTACTTAAGAAGTTCTAACAAACCAATGTCAAGGTGTAGATCTTGTTTAGAGGTGTTTTGCACTATAATGATTGACTAAATTGGTCAAGAGATCATCCATACATCCAAGAACATGTCAATGTATATTTAAATTAAAAAATAGAATTATGAGGTCATTTGTGGTCATGGAGAGAAGGGGTAGAGTTTTATAGGCATTCAAACTGCAATAGACTATGAGAATGTAGTCAAAGATGCCAATTGTTACCTACATGAAATCATGATAAAATAGAGGTGACTAAGTGTGAGATACATTGGATAAATAATATGAGGTCAACCAAAGAAAATGGACCCTAATAAATGTGGTTCCATTACTCAAAGATAACTTAACAAACATCCAAAAGTCTAATAGGGATCTATAGGTCTAATGAAAAGTCTTCAACTCTATCTCCAAGGTGCATGGACAATATGTACTATGACATTGAAATTGATACATATAGTGAGTAAAATAAGATCAAAAAGATCTCAAAGAGAGATTTTGGAAGGTAAGGACATAGGTGTTATGGTTATAAAGGCATCTAAAATGAAAATGAAAATCTGTTGGATTATTTTTAATGATCCAAAGTTAGTATAGTTAATATTTTGGTAAATTTAATTTGTTTTAAATAATTGTTGGTTCATGGGAAAAGTTGGTTGTATCCCATAACCTGTAACCACTTGTGAAAAACCTATAAAACTTTTCACATGTTTTGTAAATATTTATTAAATGAAGACATTATTATATTTTATTAAATTATTTGCTAAATATTAGAAAAAAAATCAAGTTTATATAGAAATTTGTATCTTTGTAAACTTGTAAATGCTCATAGAGCACTTGGAAAGCCTAGTTTTGTTAAGTAGTTTAAAAGGGGGAGGTCTAAGGTTAAAATATTTATTTTTGGATGAATATTATCTTTTGATAATTTTTTGGTGGAATATTATATTTTGAGAATATTTTTTGATTCATATGAAGACATAAGGGTGTAAGTCCTAATTTTTGTGACACTAGTTATATATTTTATTTTCTACAAAGGTGGTCATGTGACCAAGCAATCTTCATGGGTTTTGAAATTTTAGATACATTGTAATGATCAAATTTATATTTTGGAGCTTTATTTTATGATTTTTGTAATAAATGTATGCTAAATGATGTATCAAGGTGCATTTTTGGTCAAAAATGACACCTTAAAAATTCAAGTCCATCACAAGTCCTAAGATCATTTGTGAAATAGAAGATATTTCAAAGGTATAGGCAAAACCTTGATAGCATTCCTTAATTTTAATTTTTTCTAAATCATGAATAAAATTTTGAGCCTCATTTTTGACACTAGATGCCTAACTCCTGAAAATTATAAGGAATTGTCACTAAACATGGAAAACATATTAATTTTTAATGACTTAAGGGAATTAGTTGAAAAACAACCAACATTTCCCACTGAAGCAACAAAACTTGTAGAATTTCATAAATGTGATAAGTGGGCCCTTACTTTATTGAAATCAACTTGCAGTGCTCAAGTTATAATTCACATAGAAGCCATCAAATCTAAATCTTGGAAAACATGGAAATCTCTAAAAGACTTATATGATAAACAACCTACTTATATTAAAATTGATCTTCATATGCAGTTACTCAACACTAAAATCACTAATGATGAAGATGTTTTAGAATATGTGTCACACATTAAGAATCTGAAACAAGAATATGGCACTACTAGTGGGAAAATTGATGATGAAATTCTCATTTCGATTATTTTGAATGGTCTTAGCCCTAGCTATAGGAATTTTTTGGAGATGTTACCGCTTAGTGATAAGCTTAAAAAATCTAATTTTGATTTAATTTGTGAGTTTCTCACTCAAAATGAGTGACAATTTACAAAGAATAATTATACTAAGGAAGCACACTAATCCAAACTAGGAAATCCATTGTATAAGCCCAATAAAAGACACAAATAGAAATAGAGACACTCTTAGAGGCACACTTATAGGTATAAGCATCATTCTAGTTCTTTGAGACATAATAATCATTCTGGATATAGGGATTATTTAGGCTCTCCTAATCATAGACATCATTCTAGTTCTCTAAAAAATGAGCATCACCATAAACATTCACATGGACACAAGCACAAACACATGCATTCTTCTTCATGTGGTTATTCTTACTTGAGTTATAGTGGAAATGAGAGAATATGATATAATTATGGTGCCATAGGACACCTCTCTATAGAGTTCCCCTCCAAAAGGAAGTCTTCTCAACATTGATAGAAGGTAGAAGCAAACATTGTTGGTCGCTCCAGTCACTCTAGTCATTCTTCTAGTTCCTCTTCTAGATATTATTCTACATATTCTTCTGATGGATGGGATGACTATTAAGTTTATTTATTTATAGTTTATGACTATATATATTTTGAGATGGTAACACACCCATATTGTGTGAGCTACTAGGCTCAAGATTGGGATTTGATGTAGTAGCATTTTTTGGCTTATGTACTTTGCTTTCATAGATGTAGTATTTCTATGATCTTTGATGTGGAACATTTTAGTGGTTTATACTTGGTTTATTTTTTGCATGGATTCTCACCTCTTACCTAATAGGGGGAGAAGATATTTCATATTAGCTTTTAATCAGTCATTGGTGATTTGTGGTATGAGTTAGCATTGTGTTGTTAGCATTATTAGTGCTAAGCAAAGGCCTATGAGAGATGTTGGAAATTGTTGGGCATCAATTTGAGATGTGTCATACATAGTAAAAATTGAAATCACTTGTTAGATATATTTTTTGTGAGAGTTGATATAGTTGGAAAATGTGTGTTTGTGTTCTACTATAGTGTGGGGATGATCAGGATGTGGATCAGTCTTGGATGCACAGTGTACCAATTTGTAGTTGCAGTAGAGCCTACTTAGATGACTCATATCTCTTTGATTTAGTCTTTTTATACACCTTTGTATCAAGGGGGAGTTGTTTTTATTATTTTTAATGATCCAAAGTTATTATAGTTAATATTTTGTTAGTTTTTACTTTGTTTTAAATAAGTGTTGGTTCATGAGAAAAGTTGGATGTATCTCATAACCCATAACCACCCATGAAAAGCCTATAAAGATTTTCACATGTTTTTTAAATATTTATTAAATGAATAAATTATTATATTTTTTAAATTATTTAATTTTAGTTTAATTTATTTATTATTACCTCCCATTCCTGGAGCCATCAACATCCCACATAGCCAAAGCACACAGAACACCTACATAACAGCTATGAAAGGATAGAGTTATGACTACAAAGATGAGTGAAAAATGGTTTGGATGGATGAATAAATGGGTATATTAAAAAACATTACCTTTAACATCATGTTTCACTACTTAAATAGGTCTTAATGTGCCAAATAATAAGGGAGAGTATCTACATCTTTCACTCAGGTAGACCTAATTAAGCACCTACAAGCAAGAACTTGGTGAGAATTGAAGGTACAAGGAACCACATAGGGAAATCAAGTGAAATATTAGAAATGAGGTGTCATTACTTATTTTACAAAGGTTCATGATGTTTACAATAGAATTTTTTGGTTCTTAGAGGCAGAAAGAGCTTTGACAAGCTAATTAGGCCTAAATAGGTAGTCATAGGCTTATGCATGAAAGTTGAGGATATTTGCATGTTTGTGGAATTTTTGAGGTTATAAAAAATTAGAGGAGAGTGATAAAATTTTAAAAATGTAATTAAATGGGTTTTGGTCTCATAAATATGAGAAAATATGAATTTTTAGATCTGTAGGGTCAAATTAGCATAAAGACCCAATAACCCTAAGCAACAACTAATGGGTTTGTAGGAGATCTATGGAGAAATAAGAGTAAATATAATAAATGGTAACTGGTTATGTGGGTTTTAAAATAAGTTTATGAGGGTTTTTAAGAGAGAACCAAAAAAAAATTCCCTTATGCACCCTTTTCCTCTCCCTCACCTCCCAAAATGTAGGGTTTTGAACTCGAGAAGCATTTTCCTCACATGAGAGCATGAAGTAGTAGATGAATAGTCATATAATATACTATGGAAAGCTTAATAAGTTTATATAATTTGTTTAATTTGAATTAGTTTTGAATTTAAATCCCTTAGGGATATGAACAATCTTTGAGGAGCCATGCCACTCTAAACCCTGCCTAAACCCCACAAAAGAACCTAATGGAGAATATGAGCCACAAAACACTCAAATGGACATAATACACCATTAAATCATACTAAATATACCTAAATTTCCTATATATCCTCTATACACCAAAATACTTGGCACATATGAGGTATATATGTAAGTAAATGGCTTGAAATGACTATTTTTAGGATTATTTCATGTTTCCAGGGTGTGTTTGAACTTATAAGTGGATGGGAAGGTCTCTTGGGACTGTAAAAGGATGAAATGGCCTTAAAAAAATCACTCTTTAACTCCTATAGTATTGCAAATAGGACTAATGAGTAGATTCTAACTCAAGTGAGGAGATATCATTATTTGCATCAAGGAAGGAGTGTTGTAGGCATATTCTCATAGTGATGAGACTCTCAAGTCATTATCAAACTCATCACTCACCTAAAATTCCCAAGTATCAAATCTCTCACCATATAGGAGGGAAAATGCATTGAATAGATTGAGAATGGCATGGAGGGAGGAAGTTAGGTAAGTAATGGACAAGTCCAAGTCAGTAACTACCTCTCATAATGATCTCCCATTATATGACAAGGAGTGAAGTAGAAATTATAAGGTGTATGGCATCTCCATGAGGTCAAATATGACTAAAATAGGCCATTTAGCATGCATATATTCCCAAGGGCTCATTGAAGGCCATTATGTAGTTAAGGCAATGCATGGAAGGTGTTGTGAGGCTATTTATAACTACTAATTAAGTAAATGAGGATCATTATGGCATCTACATGCCACTTCCATGCCATTTCTACATTCCTTTCCCTCTATTTTTCTATAAATTGAGGCAAGAAGGCCATTGTATGCATCCTAAATTGGGTATGAATAAGTTATGCCCAAATTTATACCTTGTAACCTCTTGAATTAATTTAAGGATTGATTCATCTTCTCTATATTGGTTTAGTGTGTTTCATGCCTCTTTTATTTTCATAAGTGGTAGGTTTTCTCCCTTTTCAGGTCATTGCCTCACCTAGATACTATTATATTGTTTTGTGCATGTCATATAGTGTGTGAAGGTGTTAGTGGTTGAGCTTGGAGTGGAATGTGATTGTTAAGTGTCTTGAATCACACCTTCTATTCATAACACTCATGTTTTAATCATATATCACGTCCTCTATGTGAAAAAGTGATGCTTATAATCCTTTTGAGAGAGTGGTCTAGTTATTATCCCTTGTCTTGTTCAGTAGGGTTATTGAAATGTCAAATAATGTGGATACAATATGTTGGTGCAACACCTCCCTTAGCTTAGGTTTTGTTTCATGCATTTACTTATCCCTTTTCATCAACAACTTAGTAGGTTTTTAGTAATTAAGCCATAGTTGATGCACCAAGGGAGCTAGCCCAAAAAATAGAGGTTCACCTCACCAACTAGGCCACCCACACCTACAGGTGATCCCAGTATATAAGTTGGATGAGGAAGGCTTGAAAAACCACAACCTCAAGGGGTATAATCTAGATTGATAACAAGTCTCTTATGTTAAACATCTATTTGGTTGTGGCATGCTGGTTTTATTTCTCAAAAGGTGCCCACTTACTCCTTTGAAGTGGTAGTGTGTCCTTTAGCTTCTAAATGAGGTGGATAGGAACAAATTGATTAAGCTCCACTTCACTATCAATATCTCTCATGATAATTGCATTCTTTAGCATGATAGTTTGAACTTCAATAGTGATGAATCATTAATGTGACTATGTGGACTAGGGGAAACATAGCTTTGACAAGGATGATTAGAGGAATTAAAAGGCTACCAAGGAGGTTGATATCAAGGCTATTCATATGAATAACTAAATTCATGTTGAGAATGAGTAGGATCATTATAAGATGGACATGGCTCATCATGAGGATATAGATGAACAAGCTACTGGTAAGAAAAAACATAGGCTTGATATAATGTTGGAGGGCTACTTGAGGATAATCCATAAACATCATTAGATTTATAAGATGAATATGAAGATACAAAATCTAAATTTTGATCAAATGAGTAAGGATACATACCAATTTTATGATTTCTAGGCACTTGGGCTGCCTAAACCATCTCAGATCCACTTGAAGTCTACATTAATGTTTTTTGAAAAGCTTCTAAAGTCTGATATTTTAAAGTACAACACTAAAAATCCTTCAACCACTTTGTAATTGGTCCCACTAGGCATGCAAAAAACTATTTTCAATCAAGACTACAACCCTTATGAGAGGGTGTACCTATTCCCACTCCTGATGAAACAATGAAATCTCTCTAAAATGTGGGTGACTTTGAGTTAGAGAGAATATAAAAATAGATGGATGGTTCCCTTGATGCACTCAACTAAGTTTATTTTAATCTTACTAACTACTATTTCTTGACTAAGAGAAAGGGTGAAGGGATAGTGCTAGAACTGAAACTGACATGAGAAATTGAAAGAAAGGTGATGAAACAATGATTGGTATCACTTATTCATATAATTGGCACTCTTAGAAATTAAATAATCCTACACACATTTTACTTCACTTCATGTCTATGGATTCTACAATAGTGTTTCACAAAAAGGTGTTAACAATGCTCACTCCTAGCATAGAAGGAATGAAGGTTTATTGAATTCACTTCTAAATTTGGAATAAGATTGAACCTAAACACTAGATATGACTTTTATATACTCACATATATTGTATAAAGGTAAAATAACCAATCATTAACATAGGAAAACTACTAATTCACTAGGTTATGTCAATCTAAATCAAACATACACTTCACTCAACAACCTAAAAATGTAGGGAACCAACTTCTTATTACTTCAAAAGGTGAAATAATTTTTTTTGATAACCTTTAACTAGAGAAATAATAATGTGATGATAACTCCTATAAAATAAGATACAAATAGAATAAAGAGTAATAAAGGGGAAACAAAGAAGCCACAAAATAGGAGTGATTCACTTGCCTTCACACCCTTCAAATCTTGCGTAGTAGTCCCTAAGTCTTCTATTTATTTCCCTTTACAAAATGAAATAGGGGTAGAGGAGGAATTGATTAGATAAATTGAAATGGTCATGGGCACTGATTTATTGAGTTTGAACCATACAAGTACCTATATCCTTATTTGTATGTTCTCCTTGATGAGGAAGTCACCTCCTAAAAAATAGGCCTTTAAGTCACATTTGAGTTCTCAATTGACTAATTCAATCCTCTCATTTATGATGTCTCTCTACTTATATGGGGTTGTTATAAGGCTCTTGAATCTCCTTTGACCTTTTCAACTTGACTTGGTGTAGGAAAGGGAAAAGGTCTTCCTAAGATAGTTGAGGAATATTTCAACCAATTAAACCCTTCTTCCAATTAACCTCTGGCCTTTTCAACTTTCCAAGTGGTGTATAAGAAAAGAATAAACCTCGGTAAAGCTTGTTGAAGAGTTTTATGTATTGATTTGGTGATTTGACCACTTGAGCTCCTCCTTCTCCAACTTGGAGAAGATGGTGAAAATTTGAGTTTTCCCTCAAGAAAATAATATCTATCCATGGATGGCATCTATATATCATATCAAAACTGAAACAAGTCACTTGAATCCATCAAACACTCCAAAAGATCTAATTTTGAACTTATAACTTGTATTTTCTCCCAATTCCTTATAGCCCTCAAAAGAGGTAAATCTCTTTATATAGAATAATGTATAAATGATCTTGGAAAACAAAATAAATTTTAGATTACCCATTAGGATTATTCATCTCTATGCAAAGTTTCATGACCTAACATGGATTTTAAGTACACTTACTCCATTGTTTTCTCCTCTAATTAAGCCTTAATTATGCCTCTCGACCTAGAAGACAAATATATTGATCCATAGGCTTCCCACACATTTGAAGCATCTAAAAAAAATTTATTCAATTTAAATATCCTCTAACCATGATCGATGTCAAATTTTAAGGTATGTAACCTTGTGTAGGTGGGTAAAACATGAAATAACCATTGGCAAGCTCTTTCAATGGCACCTCCAAACTACCTTTCAAGTATAGGTTGGTATGAATAATTATATGGGTAGATGAATTATGTTTTGGACTTTAGGTTATATAATAAAACCCAACCTCTCCAATGGTTATTTTGTGTTCAATTTCTCAAAACCCCTACATTCTACCTCAAAAACATGAAAAACACATCTAATACAATTCGTACAATTACAGGTAAAACAAATTTCATTATGAGGACATTATGGGAGTTTATAATGTTTTTTGATAGTTTAAAAGGTCAAAAATATAAATTTGAGGGAAATTTTCAACTTATCTCTCCATTTGAGATTCTTGAAGGGTTTAGATAGTCTATTAATAACTCAACTTATTAACAATTATTCATAAAGGATAGGGCCTTTCATGAAATTATTCCACTAGATTTTTAAATGGTATATGGGTACTTAACTCCCCCTAAGATAATTCCCCACCATGAATATTTTCAAGTAATATTTAAGCAAAATTTTGTGCCTCTTAGGATAAGAAGAATGCATCTGAGGTCTAGAGGCGAAACTAAGTTGGAAGTTACACTACAAAGTTTGGTTCTGAATTATAACTCCTTAGGGAGGTTTGAAACATCCTTATTTGAATTATCCAAATATCATCATAATTTTTTCCCTCAAGATCCTATACAACATATTTTATTGAGGCTTAAGGTTTGTGAGCAAAACCATTTTCTTAACCCTAGCAACTACATTTGGTCCTTTTCACTCTAACTAAGACCTTCTCAGTAGGTTGTATCAAAATTGTGAGTATGGATCTCACTTCCTAATACCCATTGAAAACTTACATTATCTCTGAGAAATCCATTTGACCCCTTAGACATTATGTTCAAGCAATAATCATGGTACACAAACCAACTATAAGTGTCTTGCTTGGTTTCTTGGCCTTTTAATGGAGAAGGTGAATAGTATGAAGGCTTTAAATAGGTTTGCACCTCCTTGTGAAATTTTTTACACTTTAACTTATATGTCTGAGTAAGCTTTCTTGATGTATTTAGTATATAGGCCCGACTGTGCTGATTTTGTTTACTCTTTTCCCAATTTTTAAGGTTTGAGATGATCTTGTAATACTTCTAAGATCTTGTATATAATTTTTTCAAACACTTAAATTTTCTAAAATTTTAATCTCCTTTCAAAATATGTAATATTCCATCATTCTTATACATATAATTTCACTAAGTTTCTTGACTAAACCTTCAAGAATGCTCTATTTGCATGACTTTAGCATTATTATGCATGTGTCTATTTATCTACAGTCCATTGAGGGCATTCATAAAGTCTCTTGCTATCTAAACCACAACCTTCATTCATCTATTACCTTCAAAAAGAAACTTCTTCACCATTTAACACATACATAGGCTTCAAAACACTTAGGCTTGGTAATTCTTCCTATAGGTGGTGATTGAATGTATCAAACATTCGATATTGAATCCTTACTTCACTAGTCTTGGACAATTCCATATGTTAAAAAACCATAATTACCTTATAATTTAGGGCTTAATTCCCTCTTTTGATACATATTTTTAAAATATTGCTCATGAAATGCATGACCTATAAGTCTAGAGACTTGTAGTTCTACATTTCATCATATTGTAGGCCTTGATTGAGCCTATGGATGACTCCTTTACCTAAGATCATCTTTGCATTGGCTCCTTGACTAGTCTTAGGCACTCATTTCACTATTTCTTCTTTCCCTAGACCTTTTTATAAAAATGATGCCTCAGTACCCAAATATGATATTAGATGACTTTGTTCACACCCTGGTTGTAAATTACTATTTGGTCTTTTTTGCCTTTATACAGATAAAGGAAAGTATGATGAGGTTGACCAAATGACAAATGTGTATTAAGACTTGCATTTATCCTAAATCACCTTTCAATATCTTGGATAAGTATCAAATTAATATGAAAATCTTGATTAAGATGAAACCAAAAAATGACATTTACCTTGAATGTTGCTAAACAACCTTAATTTCTCCAAATAGAAAATTGGACTCTTTGTTGGTGATACAAGGTGTAAGATAGAAATAAATATTCATATAATTCTTGATGTATCTTTACATGTTATTAAAGAGTGATTATATAATGAAAAGGCTTATAAATGGTTGAGACATTTGATTACCTTAATCTCTACAGATAAACATTAAATAATGTTAAAATATGCCTCAAGAACCTCAAGATGAAATTTTTTGGTAACCCATCAAGTGACTGACTATTAAAAACACTTAAACTACTTGATCTTATTTACCTTCAATGGTCTAACGCACTAAGTTCAAATCCTTGAAACAAGACAATGCTTCCTTAGATCTCTACCACAACCTTTGTTGGAAGCACAATGACTTGGGGGAGGGGGTGAATAAATCTTTAAATAACTTTCATTAAATTCCACTTAACATTTATGAATCATTAAAATAATATATTGAACTATCAAAACATCAAGAACCACTCATATGATCATGAGACAGAAACATAACACATAAAAGACTGATTTGAGTGGGAAACAATTAAGGGGAAGAAAACCCATTAATCTTTCTAAGTAGACTACTATCCTATAAAATAAAATATCAAGTTTATTGAAACAACATATCCACATGGATCACTAACATGTTTTCATAATTTTTGAAAATGGTGAAAAAGTCAATTTTTGAAAAAATTGCCAATTTTTTTGAATTTCACCCAAAAATGCCAAAAATTTTGAAAAATTCAAAAAAATTAGTTTATGACCAATTTGATTTTTATCCCAAAATGTTTAAAAACAAGTTTTAACCTTTTGTGTAAAAAACCACTAGCATTCCATTTAATTTAAAAAATTTATTTCACTTTTTATGGGTTGATTAAACACACTTTACTTTTTCACAAGTTGTGCAATTCGCAAAAAACAATTCCCATGAAAATTGTAAAAAGGTTTTATGTTCCTTTGAAAGTTTTGAAAAAAAAAACTGGTTCCCGTGTAAATTTCAAAAACTTTTTCAATTTTCCCTAATCATGCAAATAAATTTTCCACTTCTCTGGCTATGTACTATGGAATTTTCTTTCTCTAATTAGTGTAACTACTGTGATTATTTCCTTAAGCCATGCAAGTGTGACTTATTCTTTCCCAAAGTGAGATGGTTTCATAGATGCTCATGAAATGTTTGATGAAATGACATAGCAAGATAACTTCTCATAGAATGTGATGATTGTAGATAACAAAAGACATGGGTGACTTCACAAGGTTTTGGCATTGTTTCATCAAATTCAATGAATGGGTGTCCACTTTAGCTCTACTAACATACTCTCAACATGTGCCAAAATAAAACATTTGGAACAAAATGTCAACATCCATATAATTGTAATGAAAAATAGTTTTTTTCTCAAATGTTGTAGTTATAAGTGCCCAAATAGATATGTATATAAAATGTGGAAGCATTCATAAGGCACACTAACTATTTGACAAAATTATTCAAAAGAATTTGGTATCATGCATTAAAATGGTTGTAGGATATGTACAAGATGTCCATGTTGAGGAGATATTGGCAATATATTTCAAGATGTAACTTACATGTATTAAACCAAATTTATTTACATTTTATAGTGTTCTTAAGGTATTAATCAGTCAAGTAACTTTTGTAGAGGGAAAGTAAGTCCACAAACATGTTTTCAAATTTGGGTTTCTATCAGATATTTCTATTGTTACCATTTATGCAAATTGGAAAAATGTAAAGGATGTGCACAAAGTCTTTGAGAAAATTTGAGAACAATATGTAATCTCATGGAATGCACTAATTTTAGGTTATCTTCAAATGGGCAGGGTAAATAAGCCATATAAATATTAAGAGGTATGCAATAGGAAGGTATGAAACCATGGAAATTTAGCTTCATAAGTGTCTTGAATGTACGTTATAGCATAGTAGATCTGAAAGAGGGTATAAAACCCCTTGCAAGCATTATAAAAATGGCATGTGAGTTAAATGCATACAAATTATTTCACATAATTCTTAAAAGAGGTGTGGTCTCTTGGAATGTTATGCTTGTAGGATATTATTATAATGGATGTAGTGAAAAGGCTTTCAAAATGTTTAGTGAAATGTAAGGAATAGGTGTCTAATTTATTTCTTTGATGATTCGTGTTAAGGATTTTTAACCCATGGGACTTTTTTGGATGTGAATGTCCTTCATTACAATTCAATGATTCAATAGGAGAAACCATTTGGGTTTAGATTTTGAGTCACCCAAAATTCAAAATAAAATCTCTTAATATTTTTGTCATAAAAATTCATAGGGACATGTTGTAGATGCACTAGTTGACTAATTTTAGAATATTCAATTCATGCCTATTTCAAATTTAACATCATTAACTCATGTTCTACTACATATAAGCTAGTGATAGGAGAGTTATGTGATGCCATGGAGGTAAATATCATACTTGGAGCCTTTGTGGAGCCCTTTTTTTCAAGGATTATTTCAAAACTTGGGCAAGTAATTTAACATGTCACATCATTTAGAAAATATTTATGATGTTTATGAGATGATATTGCATTGATCAAATATTTTATTTTATGAAACCTCCACCACCACCACTAAAAATATTTCATCACTCAGTAATTGGGTTCATAATAACAAGGATGTGCTCTACAACATGCAAGATATTTTGAAGAATGTGATCCCCACCAATTTAGAGATTTTCATTTTAGACTTTGCATGGGGTGAAAGATAAAATAGATGAAAGAGAGGATCATGGAAATTAATGAGCAAGTGAGATATTTAAATATTGTGCATCAAATGGACAAAATTGGTTGTGGTATTTCATATTATAGTAGTATAAATTTGTATTTTTCTTTACAAAGGAGTGAATTTAGGTAGAGGTCATCAAAACCATGCATGCCCAATGTTGATGCTCAAATTGTTGGCATGAAGGAAAACTTGAGTACTCTAAACTTTTGGTTGATAGATGATTATGATGAAAAAGTTGTTGGCATGGTGGGCATGGGTAGAGTCAAAAAAAAAATCTTGTTCAGCATGCATTTAATTTTAGGGAGGTACAAGAAAAGTTTAAGTACTTTATTTGGTTACCAATGTCACAAAAATTCTATTTGAGGGAATTTCAGGGACTGATAGGTAGAAGAATATGACAAAATATGGATAATATAGTTGAAGAGGAATAAATTGTAGTGATATAAATTCATTTTAAAGGAAAAACAAATCTAGTTTTAATGGATGACGTAAGAAAATATGAGATCCCATGGGAAGATCTTATAGTTAGTGAATGAATTGGATTAAGTTCTTATGGACAAGTTTATCATGTAGAATGGATGGCATCAAAAGTTGTGGAATGAACTATCAAATGAGAATTATGATGTTTATAGCTTTGGTATAATCTTATGGGAATTTGATACATTATGCATGCCCTAGAATGGAATGAATCCCATATAGGAAGTTAGCATTTTTTGTTTCTAAGATTTCCATCTTGATATTCCCAAAGAAGTTGATCCCATAGTTGCAGGGATCATCAATTTATTTTGGAAAAATGATCTAAGTTTATGGCCCACATTTGTATAAATCTTATATTTTCTCAAACCATTGAAAAGTTATCATTTTATTTTCAAGATCATGCCAAAGAGCCAAAAGTTCACATTTTTTATAAGAAGAGATTGAGCAGATAGTTGTAAAGAAAATTGAGATGACACTTGAGAATTTTCACATAGAAAATTACAAAATAAATTTTTGATTATAATCAAAATGTGAGCTTGTGTTCCTCATGGCATGAGTCAAAGTGAATAAAAAATCAATTATGCATATGTCATCCCCATATATGACTAATAGGATGGTGATCGATATTTTTCCCATGCATTGAATCATGTGTTTTGATGATGAGAGGACACAACCAACATACAAAGTGTAAGTTAATTTCACATTGTTAGCCCACGTAAAAGCTATTGTGAACTAAAACTATCACCAAAATCTCACATATCATTTTCACTTGTGTGTCAATGCTTGGCTCACATGTATTAATAGTAAATAATGACTATATTATGGTAACAAAAGGCTACATCAGATGGAATGAATGTGACTAATAAAAATGAACAAAATGGTTCATGTGATACCTAGTTGAAGAGATGTAACTAGTTGGTTTCCAAAAAGAATCAATTTCATTTGAGGCAATTGTCAAATAGTTCACAAGATTTCTATATGATTCCAAATTTGGTATGTGTCTATATTGGCATAGATAACTAATCTAAAGCATTTTTGGTTTCCTTTTTTAGTATCCTCCATCTATTGAAGACATGAATAATTTTCAAACATAAATATAATATTGATGTATTTGAGTTATTTTATAAAAATATAGAGAAATTATTGTATGGAAATCCTACAATTATCTCATGGGCATCTTTGACAAGGAGAGAAAAAACCCTCAAGCTAGTACCAATCTCTAGAGCAAAGATTTTCATAATGGAATGTGATAGACACAATTGATAAGCTAAAAAAATATAAAAGTGCTTGGTTTCTAAAGTGAATCATGTAGCATGGATTGTCCATCAACAAAAATCTTTGAATGTAGGTGAAGTTTGGTGTGGATATTAGTATAAAGCTCATAATTATAAAGTGAAAATTTACAAAGGTAATTCATACAAATGCACTGTGTCACTTGGTAAGACTTGAATCCTACAATTTTTATTTGCACATTTAAAGTGGTGCAAAAGCACCAAAGTATTTTTTCATTGTTTAAGTGGTGTAATTTTTTAATTTCATTTTTTCATGTAGTGTAATTGTACCAACATATTTTTACACTTATTAAATGGTACGTGTTCTTAATGTAGTTTAACACCATCAAAAATGAAAAAAAGGTGGTTATACACTGAAACCACCCCTCACGCTATAAATATGAGTGTAAGGCTCATTGTAAGGGATTTTGGTAGTGAAGCTCTATAGAAACTTTTGAAGGACAAGACTGTATTTTTGACTCAATAAAGATTAGAACAGGGAGATTTTATAGAGTTTGTGTTCAAGATTTCTTTGCAAGTTGTAACTTTGTGTATGACTCATTTGTCTTTATATCTTTACTTTAAAATTATTTTCATAATCACTACCAAATTATTATAAAATTAGAATTTCACATTAAGTATTTTTTTTAGAATCTTCTTGTGTTGTTTCTATGAGTGTGAAATATTGATGGGATTTAAGAAATATTTTAATTGTATTTTATAGGTAAATATGGGATGGTTGTCTTTGGTCTACTATAAATATTATAAAATTGTCTTAGTGTATGTTTTTCACTCTTAAGGGTGTAATTATGTCTTTACCACCCATTGAATGAGAGAGGTTTCCATGCATACAATATTTCCCCCTTCTTGGACTATTTTGGGAAGTTTCTAGATTTAGCTACCCATAGTTGTGTTGATGCATGTATGTGCATCCTAGGTGGTTTTGAGTGTTTAAGAAACACTACTCATTTTTGAACAATGCATGAGTTTCAAGTTGTGATAATCCTATTATTTGTGGTGTTATCATGGAAAAACAAGTGAACCATTTCATGATATTTACAAATTTTGGTTGTTGGGAGCAACTATGGCTTACTAGTTAATTGTTATGAAAATGAATTTTTTTTTGGCTAAGTAAAGTGAATTATTCTCAAATAACTAAATCTAAGATCTAAGATAAATTGTATATTTACACTGAAGCTAATCTAAAGTGAATAGATCAAATAAAAAGCAAAAGGAAAGGTAGGACATATAACAGACATATTCATGTTGTTAATCTTTAACATAGATAATATGAAAAATTTCAAATATCATGTAGATATGTACTTAAAACCAATGTATAACATGAAATAGCATAAGCTCAAATCCTACTACACACTAGGAAATCATTTGAGGAAATGAAAGAATGTAAATAAGAATTTGATTTACTTTGAAGATTTACTCTTGTAGGTAATTAACATAAGCACATCCACAAGAAGAGCATAGAAAAACAAAAATACCTAAGAAATTTCAATCAACCTAGCATTATCACAAATTAAAAATTATGGATTTATAAAGTGCACATCAAGAATCAATAAGAACCATTCAAAACTAAATTACAAACTAGATAATTGAGAGAGAATCCATGATATAATTTACACAAACAAATAAGACAAACTATTTAGAATTCTCAGTTTGAATTAAATTTCTCCAAAATTACCACAAGTATTATTTATCAAGTCTCCTTCTCCATTACAATGGAAAATACCTATTTATATAGATAATTCATGAGGTACATTGGTTAATCATGTCAAGTGCTAACAATATTTGTCCTTTTTCAATCATTATAGAACTATTTAAAATGTACATATGACTAACATATAGGTAGTGTGGTTTAAAAGTTATGCATGCCTTTATAAAGAAGAATATTCTCTTTTAAAAATGTTATACAAGTTAAGTTACAAAAATAATATTCCTAAATCAACTAGTTTGACCTTTAGGTCTTTGTGCTGATGAAGTGTCATGTTACTATGGTTACTAGATCTTCATTACCTTGGAATATTTCTCATCTATTAAGTTCATATTGACAACATGATCCATGAAAATTCCATCCTCTTGTTCTAATAGGTCTCTAAATTATTTGTCTTCCCTTTCCATATCTTCTTTAACACTTCTTACATTTGCTATCCTCTCTTCAACATTTAGGATTATATCCAAGACCTTATTGTTGTCAGCTCCAATATATCTTTGGCTCTATTTTCTCACTTCTTTCATAACTTGAGCACCTCTAAACTTGAATTATTCATCAATGATTATCCCTATGGGGTTGACATTAGTGGGATCTATGATCATGCTCCCAAGTATCTATTCCATCTTATTTACCAACTTCTTGCCATCTTCATGAGTTTCCTCTAGGTTATTGGACCATTTGCTTAGTCCTTTGGTCTTGTCCACTAGTATTTCCATGACCATGCTCAGATGAGCTAAGACAATTATTTCAAAGTTAGGAATTTGATCTTTTGTTAAGAGATTGATCAAGTCCTTTACTACTTAAGTTTTTCCACTAGTGGACTAAATTCATAACCACATTGCTATGTTGTCTCACTACATTCTATTTGGATTTCATTTCTTTCAAAGAGTCAAATATATCAAACAAAGATGATTCAAACATCTTTATCATGGAATCTGGGACTGACAAGATAGCTAAATTTTCCAAATTCTCTTTCTATTGCTCCATGCCATTGAGGGTAGCTTATAATTGTTCTGACTATGCCTTGGCCAAATCCAAGACATTTTTTTCAAAGATAGGACTCTCTCCAAGATTTTGTCCTATAATTGGGATAAAATTAGTTAATGGTTCTACTTTATGGAAATTGATTTCCTCTCAACCAACCATGACCTTCTTCTTTGGTACCCTCTGTAATCTAGATGCCTTGGGGTCAAAATTAACACTAACTTAGGAATGTGTTACTTGTGGAGTTAAGATCTCCATTTATTATCAACTTTACTCTCCTAAAGTATCCAACCTTCTCTCATCTTATTCTTATAAATCAACTATCTAAGGCTTCACTTCTTGGTGCATGGTAATGTTGATGGCCTTCATGATTGCCTAAGGATGATGTGAAATATGTACTTTCTATAATTTGGTTTCATAAACAAAACAATTTGGAATGGATGATCCATAAATCAAATTTTATTCACTAAAGAGGTTAACTTCACCCAATGGAGGAGTCAAAGTCACCTTGGGTTTCTTAGTCTATACTAGAACAATGGCCATCTCAACCTTTCTCTTTGGAGGGGTGGCAACATGAACTAGATTTAATACTTCCTTCCCCTTTTCTTCCTTTGTTTACTCAATTTCTTCATCTTTTAATTCATAGTCCAATGATAACATTTTGAGGGAATCCTTTATAATATCATCAGGGTCCAATGCTATCATATGAATCTCTTCCAATGATGATCTTTGTTCCTCTACTTGGGGTGAAGAAGATGCAATCTCATTAGGCCTTATTTACTCTATTCTTTCTCTATTTATGCCTTAGGTTTTTGATCCATCTGGGGTTGAGCTGATGGAGGTCTAGCTAATGTAATACCTAGCAAGTGATACTACCTAGGTCCAAGTTACCACCTATAATCACCTTCCTAGTTTTTTTCTAACCTAGATTTAGGCCTCAAGTTGTGTTCTTTTATTCTTTTAGTGACCTCAGAGAATGAAGAGGTTTTTGTGTACACATGGTAAAAAGCACCATGCTGATGATAATAAGACACATTAAGCATTAACTTGGTTTTCAAATGATTTTTAACCTTTAGACAAGTGTCCCACTACATTAGCTCATTAATTTATAGTTTGAAGGATGTTCTATGTTTGGATGTGTCTTTAATATTCTCCCATTAATTGAATATGGTCCTCCCAATAATTATTAGGAAGCTATGGAGAAGCCCCTTCTTAGCCCTGCATAGGCCATCAATTCCATAGAGTAATTGATATGCTACCTCCTTCTCTACTAGTTGATTATGGACATCAATGGGTATCTTGAGTGGTTGGCTTTGAGCTCCTTCAATTCTAATGATTGTACAATCTAGGTACAACCAGATATCTCCCATAGTATCAACATACTTCATGATTAGAGGTTTGAACCTCTCCATGGGATGACCAGTTATAACATCACTAAGGGATGGATAGATACAGTCAAAAATGAATTTAATGTGATCTATACACTTGAATATGTGTAACTTAGAGTAATATTATGGAACTCTCTAAGTTCTACTAGGTGATCATTCCCTTAGGTTGGGAATATTTTTAATGGCATAGAGGGCAGCCAAAAGGTATGACATTAAGTAGAATTGGGTTCTCTTCTTCTTCTTGATGGTATAAACTTACCTACTGAAAGAGATGTAGATAATTTCACCTAGAGGAGGGGTAATCTACTTTTCAACCATGAATTAGACTATAGGCACCCAAACCTAGTCTACATAAGTAGTGTTTGTATTTCCACATAATTTGTTTAGCATGGTCATAATCATCCTAATTCTAGGCTTAAATTAGCTAATTGGGATGTTCTTGTAAAGAAAAAAGAGAAGACCTAGTTCCTAGAATATATTCACAAGGATAAAATGTATTTAAAATTATTCTTTTGGGCCCAAGCATTGATACATGGTAGGTCAACTTGGGGTTTTGGAAATTTATAGTAGTTTTCAAATGCTACAATATAAATATAGGCTATATTTCTATGAGTATATTTATTGATTAAATATCCATTATCTTTTTTTACATCTTTAAAAACTAGAGTGAGGATATAGATGCAATGTAGTACCTTGGGTTTTGCTACTACATAATGTAAGCCCATCATTTGGATTACAACTATGTCATCGTAGATCCTCTTGATGGACACATTCTTCTCTTCTTCTTGGGTGATGGGTTGCTAGTTCTCAATGGTCCGAAATAGGTTTGACCAATTATTGTCTCTAGTATTTAGAGTAGTGAAGTCAAACTTTGTGTCTTTGAAAATCCTACCCTAGACTTCCAAGGTCAAAAAAATCTCTACATCTTCCTTGGAAACAACTTTTTGAGATACCATGTTTGTGAATTTCATTAAATTGCTCACTAGTGGACTGCACTTTAGCTCTAGATTGAATTATCCTTACACAAATGATAATTTTCTTCTCTTTGGGTCATTTTTAATGATCACAAGGTCAAATTATGTTTATTATTTATTCTAGGGATTTTATAAAGGTCTTTATAGACCTTTAATGGTGGTATCTATTTGAATTATGAGAGCTTTGTGACTTTGATTCCACTCAGATTTGCACATTTATACCTTTGCCTTTCTAGGTCCACAATTTTTTTTGAATTTATGTGTATGCCAACATGTAATTTCCATGTCATTATATTTATTAAATTTCAAAATGTGACCATTGCCTTGAAGACATATGTCAATACCTCATTGGGTCTAGATCTTTGAAAAGTCCACCTAGGCCCACATTGTTGGATATGCTTGTATGGATCAATGTGGTTAATTAATATTGATTTGGGAGGTTGAATTTCAATATATAATTTTTATATTCCCCATGGTTATTACACTTGTCAATTTTTCATTCATTCTGAGCTTTACTAAAATGTCAATGTTGATCTTGCACTGTTGATTTTGATTGCATAGATCAATGACGCTCTATTGATCTTTATCCATTGAGTTATATCCTTCACTCCACATACCATTGGATCTTTGGAAATGTTCCCATGATGGTGAAGCTTGTCACCCTCTCACTCATCCTAGAGATTTTTTGAAATTTTGAATTAATATGCACTATTGATCAAAATGTGTAGGTTCATCTTCATACTGTCAATCTTTGAGGACATACATGAATTTAATCATGAGCTATGGGCTTGACACTTGTCACTTCCTCACTTGATCTAAGTTCCTTTAAATTTTTAATGTTGATATCATACTATTGGATCCTCTCTTCCTGATCCAACATACATCACTGGATCTAAATGCTTAACTTATTGACTTTGTACGCACCATTAGATCTACTTTGTTTGATCAAATGTGCACTGTCAAATCATGTGATCAATAAAATTAAGAAAGTAAGGTTTGGTAAATATAAATAAATTAGGGTAAAGTTTTATATTATTGTTTTATTCATGTTGATAAACATTATAAAACCTTATCATAAAATTTTAAGATGAGTTTTAAAACGTAATAAAGGGGGCCTTGAATTTAATTAGTTCATGCACATAATAAAAAATTAAGGGGGTCTTAGTAAATAAAGAAATTTTAGCAATGAAATTTTAGACTAAGGTTTTATTTTTGTTAATAAATACAAATAATACCTTAAGATAAAATATAATCTAAGTTTTAAATGAACATAAAGTGTTCTCACATTTTTTCAAATAAAATGACCCCATGTAAATTTGCATTCAAATCAAAAGGTCCTAGGTTAAAAGACATTATAAGGTATAAAACCCTAGGTTTTAACATTATTTACTCATGAATTCAATCAAACTATTAAAGACCATTGATTAATCAAAGGGTCAATTTATCGTTTGAAGTATGAAACCTTGAACATTGTCCACACACTTGGGTCTTGATTAAACATGTATCTTGAAAACACATGAAGCAACCATTAGCAAAGTTAGAAAAAATAAAATGGATATATGTTAGCTAAGATAAATGAGAAATAGGTGTGGATGATCTTCAGATAAAGAATTTAGATCAAGTGGAAATTTCAATTTAACCCACAAATTTGTAAAATTTTGAAACAAAAGTCCCCATTTTCAGAAATGGGGGTATGTTGACCTCAAAAAATGGTGGCTTGTGGAGGAACATAGTAAGATGTTAGAATTTAGATACTTTGGTTTGGAATAATAACTAGGTTATTTATTCCACATGATTAGGTACCATTGTTAATATCAACCCATGATTAGGACAAGTCTCACAAATGCAGAATTAGGATAAAAAATCAAAACATAGCCATGTTATGTGTGTGCTTTGAATCCACTTATTGATTACCATGGTGTTTAGAGAACAACTTCCATATTCATGACCTTCACCATTAACATTTACTTATATCATATTTATATGTTCATTAAGAATCATGATTTAGCTTAGGGAAGGTTTGGGCATTGCTCTGCTACCATCCAAGTGTCCATAGCCCTAATAAAGATAGCTTTAGATCCACTCAATGCCTTAATCCACTACCAACCAGATGTCCATAGCTATGGTGGAGATTACTATAATTAAATTTCCTTAGAAATATTTTTAATTTTTTAATGAAGCTCTTATTTTGTATTTTTTAGATATGTTTTGCTTTCCAATGAAGGTTGGGAACTATAATAGTTAGGTTTTGGGATTTAGTTAGATGATTGATCTTTAGAAAATCATACTTGGTTGTAAACTTCATCTCAGGAAATTAATGTTTGTTAAGTGAAAACATGAATTTGTCTTAATAATTCAAAATTTCATCCTACATAAGCCATATTTATCAAAATAAGATTTAGATCAAGAACTAGGTTTAAGATTTAGGAACAACCATCCTAGATACCAGCTTTTACCAACTTCTCAAAACTATAACATCAATCTCACATTTCAAGATACATGGTCAGTCATTTAGAGAAGTCATACCTACATTTTTTATTTGTTGACCTTTTGAGAAATTATATGCCTTGGAGCTTAAGGATAGTCCTAAAATGACTTATTGAAAGAAGGGGACAAAACAAAGTAAAGTAAACACACAATAAGCAAACCAGTAACAACAATCAAACAAATATTTAAATACACTATATACAAGTAAGAAATAGAAAAGAAAGAAATAAGAAAGAACTTAATCTAAGCCTACCTACACTAACTCTAACTAGTCTTATAGATTACTCCATGTAGACTTGTGGTGGAGCATGAGAGAATTAGTGATTGAGATATTTCCCATTTATTAGCAATGTGAACTCTGCTCCTTGTAAGTCCTTGAGCTTCAAGGTTTTTTCTCCTAGTATTTCAATAATTTGATAGGGGTTGATCCATAAAGGTGTGAATTTTTCATGCTTTCCCTTAGGTCCAAATGCTTTGTCCCAAAAAAATCAAGTTCCCTTGTCTAAACACCTTAATTTTGGAATATTTGTCAAACAATCTCTTCACTATGATTTTATGTCTACCAAAATTGGCAAAATCTTCATCTCTTGTATCTTATTTTTGAATAATGTCTAGTAACCTTAAACTTGTAAGCTCCTGATCCTCTCCTTCCATGTACTCTTCCCTAATATTTTAGGTTGGTATCTTGAGAGTGATGGAAAATAAGGTTCTTAACCATATATAAGCATAAATAGTGATGCTTTTAGAGCTTTCTTGAGTCTTATTTGATTATCCCAATGGGTATACTTGAGTAATTTATACCATGTTCTTGGTTTATCAACAACACACTTCCTAAAGGATTTTATCAAATTCTTATTTGTTGACTCAGAAACCGTATTACCTTAGGGGTAATGGTTTGATGAAAACTTGAGAACGATATTGTTGTCATATGTCCACTCAGTCATCTCAATGGATATGAAGGTGTATCCATTTTCTAAAATTAGAGATACTAGAGTTCTAAATCTTATACATATGTTCTCTTCTAAGAACTTTATCACATCTTTCATCCTAAATTGTTTGGTTGCTACTACTTCTATCCATCTGATACAATAGTCAGTAGTAGTGAGCACATATTTATGACCTTATAAATAATTGGGGTTGATGACCCCTACAAAATCTAATCCCCATTGAGCGAAGGGTTTATCAATCATCACTAGCCTCAATGGCATAGCTACTTTGGGATCTTTGGTGTTGAAAATTTGGCACATGTGACATTCTCTCACATGGTTGTGAGCATATTTGAGGATAGTAGGCTAGTAATAACTATCCCTAAGGACATTATGTGTTTTTGTATTTCCAAATAGGTGTCCAATTCCTAGCTTCTCATGGAAAGTAATTAGGATCTCATTAGCTTCCTCTCTTGAAACACATCTTAGGTATATTATTTTGTAATTATTCCTAAAAGTAATCCATTTTTTATCAGGAAATGAGCTTCCTTGAGCCTTAAATCTCTCCTTTGCTACTTGGTTAATCCTGTAGGACAAGTGCCATTGATTAGTAAATGAAAAATTGAATCATACCGGTCATTGGGTTGCAAACTTTGCTACTCTACCTACATGATACTTAACTTAGAATTAGTATTGGAAATTAATTCAATTAGCCCTTGGTACCTTATCAGTTTGGTAGTATTAATTTTTTGGTCATATTAGATAAGTAAAAACATCCATTTACCTATTCTTTCCCCTAGTTCACATTGGCTAAGCATGGACTTAGTGCTAGGGTCTATTAGTATTGCATACACCTTATTTTTAAAAATATGATGCCTAAATTTATTCACTAACTTTACTAAAGCACATGCTTTCTTGTTAATTTGAGAATAGTTCAACTTAGAATTTTTAAAATTAGTACTCATGAAAGCAATATGATGATCACATCCATTTATCTTTTGAGTTAAGATAACTACAATTGTATGGTCAAAATTAAAATAATAAATATAAAAGTCCCTTGAAAAATAAGGACTTATCAACACTAGTGCCTATATTAATGCTTCTTTTATGTCTTTGATGCCTTTTTGGGTTTCATCATTCTAGATGATCTTGGCATCTTTATTCAATGTATCATTCAATGGTCTTACAATCTCTATAAAACTAAAAATAAACTTTCTTACAAAGTTGATCTTTTCATAGAAATATTTAAGTTCTTTCCTTCTATTAGGAGGTTCTATCTTAGATATAACATCTACTCTATCAAGATCTATAGACATCCCCTCTTTAGTTATAACATGTTCTAACAATTTTCCATTAGTGACACAAAAATTGTCTTCTTGAGATTGAGATAAATTCCATACCTTCTATACCTTTCAAATACCTATTGCGAGGGTATGATATAATCCTCCCTATTTTTTGAAAAGATATTCAAGTCATCCATATAAATGATAATGCAGTTACCTGTCAGTCCCTGTAAAACATGGTGCATTGATATTTGTAAAGTTTCACCTATATTAATCAATCCAAAGGGCATCCTTTTTAGACAAAAGTGCCCCACTTAGTAGTGAATGTAGTCTTTAATATATCTTCTTTATTCACAAGCACTTGGTTATAACCTAAAAATCCATCAAAAATTAAAACATTGATGAACCACTAACAATTTGAATAAATTGATCAAGATAAGGCAAAGGATAATTATCCTTTTTAGAAGCTCTATTGAGATTTCTAAAATCTACACACAATCTAATTTGCCCATTTTTCTTCTTGACTAGTCCTAAGTTAGCTACCCAAGTGGAGTGTCGAATGGGAAACACTATCTTTGCATTTAGAAACGTCTTGACTTCTTTGTATATTAAAGGCTCCAAGATAGGTTTGATAGGTCTCTATATTTGTATAAAGGCTTGCAAGATTATTTTAAAGGTATGGTATGAGTTATGACTCTAGGATCAAAGATATTTAAGTTATCATATGACCATGCTACAACATATTTATACTTGGTCAATAGCTCCTTATATTTTCTTAACTCTTCATTAGTGGTGGTTGTACCAATATTGATTAGATAGGGTTGAATTATGTTCTTATGTCAAATTATTTATAATATCTCCCATTCACTTTGGGAATCTTGACATTTTTAGCTAGTTTATCTATGTCAAATATCCTTTCTAGGGAAATCATATCCTTAGGAATTTAATTATCTAGGGTTGAGATGATGGAGGTCTAGTTGATGTACTACCTAGCAAGTGATACTACCTAGGTCCAAGTTTCCACCTATCATCTCCTTTCTGGTTTCTTTCTAACTTGGATTTAGACCTCAAGTTGTGGTTTTTTATTCTTTTAGTGACCTTGGAGAATGAAGAAGATCTTATGTACACATGGTCAAAATAACTAAGATGATGATCATAAGGCACATTAAGCAACCCATTAATTTTCAAATGCTCTTTAACCCTTATACAAGGGTACCACTACCTTAGCTCATCAATTTTTGGTTTGAAGGATGTTTTATATCTAGATGTTGATTTAATGTTCTCCCATTGTTTGAATATGGTTCTCTCAATAGTTATTGGGAGGCTATGGAGAAACCCCTTATTATTGAACCTTCATAGGCCATCAATTCCATGGAGTAAATGATATGCTAGCTCTTACTCTGCTAGTTTATTATGGAAATGGATGGGTATCTTGAGTGGTTGGCTTTGAGTTCTTTCAATTCTAGTGATTATATAATCTTGATACAACTAGATATCTCCCATAGTCTCAACATACTTCCTAATTAGTGGGATAACCCTCTCTATGGGATGACCAATTATAGCCTCACTAAGGGCTAGATAAATGCATCAACGAACAAATTGAGTGTGATCTATGTACTTGAAAATGTGCAACTTAGAGTAATATTATGGAACTATCTAATTTCCACTAGGTGACCATTCCCTTAGGTTGGGAATATTTCTAGTGACATAGAGGGAATCCAAAAGGTATGACATCATGTAGAATTGGGTTATCTTCTTCTATTTGATGGTATAAATTTTCTTTATCAAAGATATGTAGATAATTTCACCTAGAGGAGGGGTTAGCTAATTTCTAACCATGAAGTGGACTATAGGTACCCAGACCTAGTCTACATAATTAGTGTTTGAATTTACACAATCTATTTAGCATGGTCATAATCATCCTAATTCTAAGCCTAAATTCACTGATTGGGATAATCTAATTGAAATATTATCTAGCTCCTAGAATATAGCCACAAGGCTAGAATGTCTTTCAAATTACTCTTTTGGGCCTAGAAATTGATATAAGGTAGGACAACTTGGGGTTTGGTAAAAAAATAGTAGTTTCAAATGCTACAATATAAATATAAGCTATGTTTATACAAGTATGTTCATTGATTAACCATCCCTTATCTATTTTGACATCTTTGAAAATTGGAGGAAGGATATTGATGTAATGTAGTACCTTGGGTTTTGCCATTGCATAATATAAGACCATCATTTGAATTGAAACTATGTCATAGTATATCCTCTTGGCAAACACATTCTTCTCTTCTTCTAGGGTAATGAGCTACTGGTTCTCAATGGTCCAAAATAAGTTTGACCAATTTTGTATTTAGTATTTATAGCATTGGAATCAAACTTTATGTCTTTGAAAATCTTACACTTGACATCCAAGGTCAAATAAATCTCTATACATTCCTTAGAAACATATTTTTGAGCTACCAAGGGTGTGAATTTCATTAAATTCCTCACTATTGGATTATAATTTGGCTCTATATTGAATTATCCATACACAGAAGATAATTTACTTCTATTTGTCTCATTTGTAATGATCATAAGGTCAAATTAGGGCTTATATTTATACTTTTACCTTTTTGGATCCATAAGATATTTTGAATTGACATCTATGCCAATGTAGAATTTCCATGTCATTTTATTTATCAACTTTTGAAATGTGATCATTGCCTATAGGACACATGTCAACATATCATTGGGTTTATATCTTTAAAAAGTCCACCTAGGCTTGCACCATTAGATCTTCTTTTATGGATCAACATGGTTCATTGATTTTGATCTGGGAGGTTAAACACCATTGGATGATTTGTTATATTCTTTATGGTTGTGAGACTTGTCATTTCCACATTAATTTTGAGCTTCATTGAAATGTCAACATTAGTATCGATTGTATGTATCAATAATTATCTATCAATCTTTATCCACTGGATTCTATCCTTTTCTTTGTGTACTATTGGATATCTATTAGGGTTCCCATGATGGTGACACTTATTACCCTCTTACTCATTTTAGAGCTTCATTAAATTTTTGACTTAATAAGCATCATTTATTGGAATGTGTATGCTTAGCCATGTAACATCGATCTTTGTGAACATTCTCAATCTTTAATTATGAGCCATGGGGTTAACACTTGTCACTTCCTCACTTGCTCTGATTTCTTTTGAATTATCAAATTTGATCTCATATTGTTTTGCCCGATCTAATGCATATAATTGGATCCCAATGCTTGATTTATTAACTTTATACACACAATTAGATCTACTTTATCTGATCAAATGCACACTATTGGACCATATGGTCAATAAAATAAAGCTATTAAGGTTCATTAAATATAGATAAATTAGGCTAAATATTTAGACTATGGTTTTATTCATGTTGATAAACATGATAAAACATTAAGATAGAATTTTAAGCTATGTTTTAAAACATAATAAAGGAGGCCTTGCATTTAGTTAGTCCATATAAATAATAAATAATTAAGGTGGTCTCGAGACATACATAACTCTTAGAATTGAAATTTTACACTAAGATTTTATTTGTGTTAATAAATATGATAAGACCTTAGGATAAAATATAAGCTAAGTTTTAAACAAACATAAAGAGTTCTCATATTCTTTCAAATAAAGTGAACCCATGTAAATTTGAATTCAAATCAAAAGGTCATAGGTTAAAAGACATTATAAGTTATAAAACCCTAGGTTTTAACATTATTTACTCATGTATTCAATCAAACCATTAAATACTAATGATTAATCAGAGGGTTGATTTATCATCTGAAGTATGAAACCTTGAACATTATCCACACACTTGATTTTTCATTAAACCTATATCTTGAAAACACTTGAAGCAACCATTAGAAAAGTTAGGAAAAATAAAATAATAATCAAATGGATAAATGATAGCTAAGATAAATGAGATCCAAGTGTGGATGATCTTCAAATAAATAATTTAGATCAAGTGGCATTTTCAATTTAAAGCATAAATTTGCAAAATTTTGAAACAAGGGTACCCATTTTCAAAAATGGGGGTATGTTGAACTCAACAAGTTGTCTTTCATTTTTCTTAGTGTTATTATGGTAGTTTATATAATTTTCCTCCTTTATTTATTTCAATTATCTAATCTTCCTTTTTTACATTATTCTCTTTCTTTCCCCTCATTTCCTTTCTATCTCCTTTATGTACTTTAAAGTTAAAAGTATGAAACCCCCAATAGAATTTTTTTATGATATAAATAAAGGTATCTCCAATTGATAACATGATATGGACTTTATCCTACATTGTTTATTAATGTAAGAACTCAGTTCCCACACTATTGAGTCAAAGTTACCAATTTGTTCCCCAGATAAATTTTTGAGCCAAAGTTTTTTGGTGACTCTACTAGGTATCAAGGTCATTTATGAACATGATTTTTAGGCATTTCAAGGAAATTCCCTTGGAATGGAGGTTGGAAAATTTGTTGAGAAAAAGTACCTAGTGCATGTACCTTCTTGATTGCATAAATGGCATTGGCTCACCCCAACCCCAATGTTCCTTGTGTCCCATGGGGAAAACATTTTGGGTCATTGGCTTTGGCCTAATACAATGAGTTCCCATTAGGCTCAAGGAAGAGATTCCCAAGTTCTCTAGAGAAAATGGTCAAGAAGTAGATAAACATATCTAGGCCTTCATAGTGTCCTGTAGCATTTTGGGAGTTATGTATGAGGATGTTGCTATGAGAATTTTTATTTAAAATTTCATTGGACCTATTGTTGATTAGTTCTAAAACTTATAAGATGGATGTGTTACTAATTTTAGATCTTTGAATAACATGTTTCTAAATAGATTCAAATCAGCTATGGATGTGTGTGCACTTTTGTCATTTTTCTTCCATATTTAAAAGAAAGATGATGAGAAGATGAGGGAGTTCATAGTAAATTTTAAAAAATTCTTAAGACTGATATCTCAATAAAATTATCTAAGTCTCAACAATAAAATCTACATTCTCATTGGTTCTCTTCACCTAAAGATCAAGTTCATCTTGATCAAGAACAAGATAAATGACTTGATGGTTACACAACAAAATGCTATCAAGATTAAAGATGATTTGATCATGTCTAGAATGTTGAAGAAAGAGGTTTCAAAATATGTTACACCTATTATCTATGATAAAAAATAAATAATGAAAATTGATATAATCAAGAATCTGTAATATTTACAAAAGAGAGTTTGAAGGCAAGTTCTTGATCAAACATGTTAGAACTCTTACTGATAAAAAGAGAAAATCATACCTATCACATATGATTGTTTTAGTTTCACAATTGTTAAAGAAGATGAACAATTAGAATAATTAATGATTGATTAGAGAACATATGAAGAATTTGACCTCCCATTTGGTAAAAAGGAAAAAAAATTGCTTACTTCACCATATAGCTTAAACCCCATGGTCCTAGGAGAAAATAGGTTATCTAAAAAACAATGGATAAAACCAAAAATAGAAAGGAGTAATAATACAGAGTGTGATATTATACATTCTAAAAGAGAATATATTATGGAACCAATTTTTAGCAAAGCAAATGATCCCTTGTTTTTTAGAATGAAAGACTTAATAGCCAAAAATGAAGATTAATCAAGTATTTCATTTTTAGATTCTACCATAGAAGAATTCTCCATAGGATATGAATCCAAAGAAATTAAGCCTATGTAAATTGAAAATCATAATCATGCTAAGGTTGAGGTTAAAGAAGACATCAATGTAGAATAAAATGAATGGTGCCTAATAATCATTACAAGTGAAATAGAAATTGTCAAGGCAAAGGAAATTGATGAAGATGATAATGATGACTTATCCAGTGATGAATTCATTTTTACCATGGAAAGTGATTCATAAAATAATATCAACAATTCATTCATTCTATAAGATAATCATATTTGAATCCAACAAAGATATGTGACACACTTCTCTCCAATTCAGATACTGTATCTATCACAGACTCATTTGAAGTCATCCAAGAAGACATTGGAAAAGTTTAATATTTATTAGAAGATCAGAGAATTTGTAATGATTTCATTTTAAAATAGGAAAGCATTATTGATTTGTTCATTCATGATCATCCTTGTGTGAATGATAATTGTAAGTTCATCTTCCCACCTACTTGATCATTGCTACTAAATGTGTTCTGAGTTCATAAGTCAAATCCATTATTTTGAAATGAAGGGTACTTATCCTAGCTAGTGAATGGTTTTGTATAATCTTCTCATTTTCATATGATCTTTATAAATAGTTTTTATTTCCCAATTTTGGCTTATTTCCTTTTCTTGTTTCTATTTTTGTGTGCACATTATCTTTTAATAAATGTAAAAGTATATCTATTACCCCTCATTCTATATGTTTTAGTCCTCCTATCTACACATATTTTTAATAGTGATCTCTACCTGGGAAATATCATGGTAAATCACAAGTTTTGCAAGAGTGACATATTGAATAGGTCTTTCATAAATCTCTTTGAGTGAATAAGATGATTTGGCCCTATAATGCATGTTCATTTCTCATATGATTGAGATGGGTGAATTGGCTATTAGTTGGTTGGATCAAGGCATACAATTTTTCAATAAAATAGATGATCTAGCCTAGTAGTGCATGTTCAATTATCATACAATTGATATGGGTGAACTGGTTGTTAGTTGGTCAGATCTAAATGTACAAGTGTAAGAAAAACACTTCTCTTCACATTTTAGTTTGTGTAAAAATGCATAACTAAAAATTAAGTCACATATACCATCCTTTTGGATACATCAAAACACCTATTAGGATGAGTACCTAACCTTGTTTATATTGTTTTTTGACATGTGATATATTTTTGATGGATTGAGGACCCATCTATTTCTTGAAGATCATAAATTCAAAGATTTTTGAAATTCATCAAAGTTGTTGTTAAAGACTTCATTTCCCAATGGATACAACACCAACCTATGAAACCAAATAATTATAATTTCTTTTCATTTCTTGCAGTTCAAAATCCTAGTTAGAGCCAATCATTGTCTTAATTTTTGAAAATGGTGTAAAATTCAATTTTTTTAAAAGAAATTGCTTTTTTTTTAAAATTTCCCAAAAATGCCAAAAAAATTTAAAAATTTAAAATTTTTAGTTTACAACCAATTTGATTTTTACCCCAACATGTTTAAAAACAAATTTGAAACTTCTATGTAAAAATCCACTAGCATTCCCTATGATTTGTAAAAATAATTTTTCTTTTTATGGCTTGCTTAAACACACTTTTTTTTTTCACAAGTTGTGAAATTTACAAAAAACGTTTTCCCATGCAAATTGTAAAAATGTTTTTGGTTCTTATGCACATTGTAAAAAAAATTTAGTTCCCATGCAAATTGCAAAAACTTTTTAAATTTTCCCTAACCATGTAAATAAATTTTCCACTTCTCTGGTCATGCAATTTGTAATTTTCTCTCTCCACTTTGATGCAACTGATGTGATTATTTCCTCAATCCGTGCAAGTGTGACTTATTATTTCTTGAAGCTTCATGTTTCAAAATAAGATTATCAACATGTATATCAAGTGTTGTGGTTTTGCAAATGTTTGTGAAATGTTTGATGAAATCACATAACAATACAAATTTTATTAGAATGTGATGATTGTAGATTATTGAAGACATGGGTGACTTTACTAGGTTTTGTCATTATTTCATCAAATATAATGAATGGGTCTCCAACCCGATCACTTTTGTTGTGCTAACATACTCTCAGCATGTGTCAAAATAAAATATTTAGAACAAAATATCAACATCCATGTAAGCCTAATGAAAAGCATATTTTTGGTCAAATGTTGTAGCTATAAATAATTAGATAGATATTTATAGAAAATTTGGAAGCATTTAGAAGGCATACTAATAATTTGAAAAAATGATTCAAAGGAATGTGATCTTGTGGATTACAATGATTTTAGGATATGCAAGAGATGTCCATGTTGAGGAAATATTGGAAATATATTTCAATATGAAAATTGCATGTATAAATCCAAATCCATTTACATTTTTTAATGTTTTTAAGGTATTGAGTACTCACACAACTTTGGCAGATGGAAATCAAGTTCACACACATATTTTCAAAGTTGGGTTTCTGTTAAATGTTTCTGTAGAAAATGATCTTATTACCATGTATGGAAATTACAAAAATGTAAAGGATGTACACAAAGTCTTTGAGAAAATTTGAAAATAGTATGTAATCTCATAGAACACACTAATTTCAGGTTATTTGAAAAATGGGTAGGGTAAGGAAGCCATATAAATATTAAGCCATATTCAATAAGAAGGTATGAAATAATGGCACTTTAGCTTCATAAGTGTCTTGGATGCATGTTATAGCATAACAAATATAAAAGAGGGTATAAAATCCCATACAACTATTAGAAAAATGGGATGTGAGTTAGAACATAAAAATTGTTTGATAGAATACTTGAAAGAGATGTGGTCTCTTGGAATTCTATGATTGTAGGATTTTATTAGAATGTATGTAGTAAAAAGGCTTTCAATTTGTTTAGTGAAATGTAATGAATAGGTGTCCAATTTATTTCTTTGATGATTCATGTTAATGCTCTTTACCCCATGGAATTTTTATGGATGTGAATGTCCTCCATTACAATTCAATTCTTTAAGAGGGGAAACCATTTGGGTTAAGATTTTGAGTCACCCAACATTTAAAATCAACTCTTTTAATGTGTTTATATCATAAAATTGCTTATTGGCATGGTCGAGAAGCATTAGTTGACTAATTTTGGAATCTTCAATTCATGTATGTTTAAAATGCAAGATCATTAACTCATGTACTATTATAGCCAAGCTAGTGATAGGAGATTTTTTTGATGTCATGGAGGTAGTTATCATACTTGGAGCCTTTATGGATCCCTTTTTTCAAGGATTATTTAAAAACTTGGGAAAGTAATTTAACATGTCACATCATTTAGAAAATACTTTTGATGGTTGTGTGATGAACTTGATTTGATCAAATATGTATTTTTATAACACCATCACCACCACCACTAACAAGATTTCATCACTTAGTAATTGGGTTCAGAATCTCAAGGATGTGCTATATGACATGCAAGATATTTTTGAGGAATGTGAGCCCCACCAGTTTAGATATTTTCATTCAGGCTGTGCATGGGGAAAAAGATAAAAGAGTTAAAACAAAGGATCATGGAAATTAATGAACATGGAATATATTTAAATATTGTACATTAAATGAACAATAGTCATTATGGTAGTTTGCATTCTAGTAGTATTGATTTGAATTTTTATTTACAAAGGAGTTAATTTAGGTGGAGGTCATAGCATGCAAAATGTTGATGATTAGATTGTTAGCATGGAAGAAAACTTTAGTACTTTGAAATTTGGTTAATAGATGATTATGATGCAATAGTTGTTAGCATGGTGGGCATGGGTGGCATTAGAAATACTTTTCTTGTTTAGTATGTATTTAATTTAAAGGAGGTACAAGAAAAGTTTGAGTACTTGATTTGGTTACCAGTGTCACAAAAACTCTGTGTGAGGGAATTACAGGGGCTGATAGGTAGAAAAATATGCCAAAATCTAGATAATACAGTTGAAGAAGAAGCAACAACAATGATATACAATCATTTTCAATGAAAAAGAAATTTGGTTTTAATGGATGATGTAACAGAATATGAGATCCCATGGGAAGATCTTATAGTTGGTAAATGAATTGGATTAAGTCCTTATGGACAAGTTTATCATGTAGAATGGATGGCATTAGAAGTTATGAAATGAACTATCAAATTAGAATTGTGATGTTTAGTACTTTGGTATGATCTTATGGGAATTGGATACATTATGCATGCCCTAGAATGGAATGAATCCCATGTAGGTAGTTGGTGTTATTTTTTTTAAAGATTTTCATCTTGATATTCCCAAAGAAATTGATCCCATGGTTTTAAGGATCATCAATGCATTTTTTCAAACTGTTCTAAGTTTACAACCCACATTTATACAACTCTTAAATTCTCTCAAACCATTGCAAAGTTATCATTTTATTTTCAATATCATGTCAAAGATCCAAAAGTTCAAATTTTATATAAGAAGAGATTGAGTAGATAGTTGTAAAGAAAATTGAGATGAAACTTAAAGATTCACACATAAAATTACAAAACAAATATTTGATTATAATCAAAATGTGAGCTTGTGTTCCTCATGGCATGAGTCAAAGTGAATACAAAAGTGATGGTGCATATGTTGTCCCCATATATGACTAATAGGATGGTGATCAATATTTCTCTTGTGCATCAAATTATGTGTTTTTATGATGAGAGGACACAACCAACATACAAAGTACAATTTTATTTTGCATTTTCAGCCCACGTAAAAGTTATCTTGAAATGTAATAATCGTTATAATCTCACATATCACGTGTAATTGTGTGTCAATTCTTGGCTCACATGTCTTAATGAGAAATAATGACTATATTATGGTAATAAAAGGATACATCAGATGAAATGAATGTGACTAATAAAAATGAACATAATGGTTCATGTGTTACCTAGTTGAAGAGATGCAATCAATTGGTATCTAAATGGAATCAATTTCATTCAATGCAATTTATCAAATGGTTCAAAGGGTTTCTATATGTTTTTAAATTTAGTATATGTGTCTATATTGGCATTGATAACTAATCCAAAGCATTTTCAATGGCCTTTTTCAATATCATCCATCTATAGAAGACATGAATACTTTTCAAAGGTAAATATTAGATTGATGGCTTTGAGTTATTTTATAAAAATATGGAGAAGGTGTTGCATGGAAATCCTATAATTATCTCATGGGTATCTTTTACAAGGAGAGAAAAAACCCTCAAGCTAGTACCAATCTCTAGAGTAAAGGTTTTCATAAATAGAATGTGAGATAAACAATTGATATACTAAACAAATCTATAAGTGTTTGGTTTCTAAATCAAATCGTGTACCATAGATGGTCTATCAATAAAAATATTTGAATTTAGGTAAAGTTTGGTGTGGATATTAGTATAAAGCTCATAATTATAAAGTACAAATTTATAAAGGTAATTCATGCAAATGCACTATGTCACTTTGTAAGACTTGAATCATGAAATTTTGATTTTCACATTTTAAGTCATGAAAAATCACCAAAGTATTTTTGCATCATTCAAGTGGTTCAATTTTTTAATTTAATTTTTGCACATAGAGTAATTGTACCAACACAAATTTAAACTAATTAAATGGTGATATAAATATGAGTGTAAGTCTCATTGTAAGGGACTTTTGGTAGTGAAACTTTATAAAAACTTTTGAAGGATGAGATTGTATTTTTGACTCAATAAAGATTAGAATAGAGAGATTTTACATAGTTTGTATTCAAGATTTCTCCATTAGTTATAACTTTGCATATGATTCATTTGTATATTTATCTTTACTTTCAATTTTTTTCATAATCACTACCAAATTTTTAGAAAATGGTAATTTCACATTAAGTATTTCTTTTATAATATTCTTGTGTTTTTTCTATGAGTGTGAAATCTTGGTGGGGTTTAAGCAATATTTTAATTATCTTTTATGGGTAAACATGGCTTGGTTATCTTTAGTCTACTATCAGTATTAGAAAATTGTCTTAGTGTATGTTTTGAACTCATAAAGGTGTAATTATGTCTTTACCGCCCATTTAATGAGAGAGGTTTCCATTCATACAATATTTTCCCCTTCTAGACTATTCTTGTAAGTTTTTTCATTTAGCTACCTAGAGTTGTCTTTCATTTTTCTTAGGGTTATCATGGTAGTTTATATATGTAATTTAATATTATAACCTTGTCCTCCTTTATTTATTTCATTTATATATTCTTCCTTATCTCCATTATTACATTTCTTTCCCCTCATTCCTTTTCTATCTCCTTTATGTACTTTCAGGTTAAAAGTATGAAACCCCCAATAGAAATTTTTTTGTTGTAAATAGATGTGAATAGTTTTTCCCATAATTATTTTTTGGATTACAATAAAATTAGATCTACCTACTAATAGGAGATTGAATTTATCATAAATTATTGATTAATGTAAGAACTTAGTTCCCACACTTCTAACTCAAAGTTACCAATTTGTTCTCCTAACAAAATTTTTAGCCAACACAAGCCCAACTAGTTAATCAACAACCCAGTTAGCATTTAGCCAACATAAATTATAAGGAGGCATCAAACCCGTAGATGACTTAGCACCAACTTATCCACCTGATTTATTGAAGCACCAACCCCAACTAGACAAGCACCGACTTGACTAGGCTTTAACAAGTACCCACTTATAAGGATGCACCAACCCCATAGATGACTTAACACCAATGCAACCACCTCAAAATTTTGATCACCTTTATAAAAATTTGTTTATCATACAATATATGGTGATTTCCTTCTTCATCTCTTCTCATTCTTTTATCCCTCTCAAGCTGCCTTTTAGTCTTCTTCACTCATCTAGGTCCCTTCAAGATAGATTAGGTCATATAACCTTGATATACATCTATAATACCCATGTTATATCTTCATGATATTTTATATACAACCTTATTATGGTTTATAAGACCTAATTTAACTCTTTAATGTGTTATTTCCTTTGCTTTCACTCTCTAATTCTCGAACTAGTTAATTAGGCCTATTAGGCCTTGTTATTATACAATCCTCTAGCTCACACACCTATTGGTCATCCATAAAAACTTGAAAACTTTTATTACCATTAAAATAATTTATATAACACATTAAAATCATGAATAAACCAATACATTAGGTTGTCGAAAGCATAATATACCAAACTCTCATTTAGGCCTTCATTAGTACACGTTACCCTTAAATCTCCTTAGAACACTTTAAATATCTACACATAATAGGATAACTTTATATAAAACTAAAATAGACATTATAAAACTTTAATTTAGGTCCAAAACACTTTTTATGTCTAAAGACCACTTGAACCTTTTCTTAAAATATTATTCACAATAGCCCTATGCATACACATAAAATCTATTTTAAACAATTGAAGCATAAACCCAATTGTTCAAAACTCTTCGCTACAAGATGCTTACTTTGAACTACCAATTGGCTTCAAAACACAATCATGAAAACATGAACTTCTGATACATGAAAGGTCATACTTAAAAACTTCCAATGCATGAATATTATATTATAAGATCATATACTAATATCAAATATATATATATATATATATATATATATATATATATATATATATATATATGGTCATATGGAAATAATGGCCTTGTAGACCAATCTCATAACCTCACACCTTTACTATCTTATCTTCACTAAACAAGTCAACTTTGAGCAAAATTGACCTCCAAAACTTATATCCAACATGAACATGAACATGAACATGTATTAATTTTTTTTTAAAACTTATCTATGCATTTTTATTCATCTCTAATATATGATAACACATCCCTAATCAACTTTTCACTTCTACCTATTTTTCTTACTATCTACACCATTAGGCCTATTGGAAACTAGTTAACTTATAATATTGATTTACCATACCTGAGGGCTAGGACATCCTTAGAACCACCATAGACATCTATTACAAGTCTCAATATTCAACCTTAATCCATTTATCAACTTTAACTTGGTCAAATCTAACTGTTACAAAAAATCTCTAAGAAATAAGGCCTTTTTTGTAGGGTCCACTCACTCACTTGATAAACCAAACACACTTGGAGGTGTATAAGAGAGTTTTATACATTATAACATCACTTAAATAGTCATACCAATCCATTTTTAGTACATTATAACAATATCTTATATATTGGGTATCTATTAGTGTTGTTTGAGGGTTTAAAACATCTTATATTCTTAGCAATAATTCATAAATATTAACCCCTTATTATATAAACCAATACTTGGAACTTTGAGATAGGTCCCTTCCACATCTATCATGAATAGCTTAGGTTCATATTCAAATGTTGTACATTCCAATGAGCACTTAAAAAACCTTCTTGGATAGATAAATCATCATTTTTTATACTTGAGAGACCTTAAAACATTTTTTCAAGTCTTTTCATTCAAAATTTGACCTAAAACTTCTTTAATACACCTATGATAACCTATCACTCATTTTACAAAGCTCACCTAAGATTACTTGCCTTGGAAACTGAACTTAATACCCCATTATGTCATGTTTTCTCTCTTTGATTTTGAGGCTATGACCTATAAGTCATATTAGGCCTTACAACTAGCCTTAAAACCTCTTTCCACCTCAATTACATGATAATATAGCATCTCACATACTCAAACAATGTCAAACATCCTTCATTTTCCTTGACAATACCTCATGACACGTCATTAGGTTAGGCATAATCTAGAACTAGTAAGTCTAGTTGTAGATTTGGTCTTAAAGCCTTACCCTTGTAGGTTTACCTTGACATAATCTTGAGTAATCAATCACCTCATATACTACTCAAGTAACCTCATACAACCTCTTATTTTTATCTTCTATATAAAATATTTTTAGCTCGATAGAGCATCTTCGAAGCTACTTACATAGATCTTTAGAGCTACTTAGGTGGATCTTTAAAGCTTTAATACAATTTCTTTCAAGATACCTAGAATAGATTTAGAGCTTGACTAAAGATATTATTATCTCACTATGTTCTATGTTGGGTCTTCATATTAGGCATACAAGCTCATTCCCCACACACCATGCATCTTGACATCAATGACAACACTTCTCAATAATGAAAACAATGCTCAACAATCTTCCCCTTTGTCATTGATGGAAAACCATATTGAACACCAATCATCCTTATCTCCCCATAATGGTCTTTCTCCCCTTTGACATAAATAGCAAAGTGATGTCTACAACTCTTTGGATCACACTCCTATCAACCAAAATACTTAATACAAACTAACATTTTCCCCTATATCCATGCATACCTTCTTGTAACAACTCACATGTTCTTGGAGCTAATGAACATGATTAGCTCCCCCTTAGTATTGGAAATTTTCAATGATTTTTAGGGGCAAGAATTAAACCTAATTCCTATCTTAAGTGTTCCAATGTTACCTTTTGAAGTGGTTTGGTTAGGATGTCTACAATCTGATCTTGTGTAGAAACAAATTCATGTTTGAAACTTTGTTCACTTACATTCTCTCTTAAAAAATGATACCTAATGGGAATATGTTTGTTCCTTGAGTGCATGATAGGGTTCTTTGAGATGTTTATATCACTTATCTTATCACAATAGATAGGGCTAAGACCATCATATTCCACCTTGTAGTATTTTACAGTCTATCTCATCCATAAGACCTACATGCAACATGATGTTGTTATAATGTACTTAGCCTCATAAGTGGATAAGGATATTTATGGTTGCTTATTTCTTATCCATGAAACTAGGTACCCACTTAGGAAGAAGGCTCCTCTACTACTTTTCCTATAATCTATACTTCTTACCCAATCTACATTTGTGTAGACTATCAAATTAAATTCATTACTTCTTCACTACCACAATCCATACTCCATAGTACCCTTGAGATACCCAAGTATCCTTTTGATCTACTTGAAAGCTTCTCATAAGACTTACTTCTTACATCATGTCAGGTTTAGAGGTAGTGGTATACAACAAAACTTCAATCATTGACCTATATGACATCTGATTTACCTTTAAAGACTCATCTTACTTAGCTTACATCCTTTGATTATAGGTAAACTAACTACCTTTAAATCCTCAATCTCATGCTTCTTCAACATCTCTCTTATGTACTTGGTTTGTGAGATGAATAGATAGTTTTTAGATTGAGTGATATACAACCCAAGAAAGAATGATTATTTTTTATCATGGACATATCAAATTATTTATTTTTCACCTCTTCAAAGGCCTTTATCATGTTCTCTTTGTTTCCACCAAATATGATGTCATCCATCTAGATAATTACTATCAATTGATGATCATCTTCTGTCTTGATGTAAAAATTACTATCTATAACTCCTCTTTTGAAATGTTGATCTAACAAATACTTGTCCAACCTAACATACCAAGATCTAAGAACTTGATTTAAACCATTGAGATACTTTTATAGTATGTAAACATAACATTTGTCATTTTATGGTAACAACCCTTTACATTTATCAATTTACACTTATTCTAGATTCTCATTCAAAAAGGCAAATTTTACATCCATCGGGTATACGTTGAATCCTTTAAATCTTGTATAAGCTAGAAATAATATGATGGCCTCCAATATTGATATTAATATAAAGGTATCAATAAATTATACCCCTTAAACTTGTCCATATCCATGGCATACCAATCTAGCCTTGTTCCTAGTGACTTCTCCATCTTCATTCAACTTGTTTATAAACTCCCATTTTGTTCCAATGACATTTTTATATTTAAGCCTAGGAACTAGTTAAGAAGTATCATTATTATCTATTTGATCTAACTCCTTATTCATATAACCTATCCAAAATTTATCTTTTGTTGATTATATAAGACTCTTATGTAATAGAGAAACATTATCTTGATTTAGATTACTTACCATTCTTCTCCTTATTTGCATACCTACATTCTTATTGCCAATGATTTGAGATTCAAGATGATCTCTTTGAATCTATCTTAAGGGTCCTTTTGAGTCTCATCTCTCTTCAACTTCTTCTTCTTCATCATCAAACTATATATTCACTTCATAATTCTTTAATTCCAAATTATCTAAAGTATTCATTGACTGTGAATGTGATTTCCTTGTCTCATTAATCTTTACATTGGCACTTTACAATATATTTTGTAGTCTCTTGTTATAAAATCTATAGGCTAAGCTCATTGATGAGTATCTTAAGAATATGCCTTCATCAGATCTAGAATAAAACTTACCCAAGTCTTCATCACCTTTTTTGATGAAACATTTACTCCCAAACACTCTAAATTATTCTACATTTACAAGTTTGTGCTTCCATAGTTCATAGGAGTATTGTTGTCATTAGTCCTTATCTATCCTCTATTCAAAATGTAAACAATAATTCTTACTACTTCTCTCCAATATTAATTATATAATATAGATTGACTCAAAATAGTTATATCCATCTCTTGAACTGTCCTATTCTTCCTTTCCACTGCCCCATTCTTCTAAGGTGTCTTAGCTATTGAGAATTATCTCCTTATTCTATGAACCTCACATGAGTCATGAAAATCATTATACAAAAACTCTCCTCCTCTATTAGATCTTAGGAACTTGATCTTCCCCTTCTTCTCATTCTCAATAAGGGCCTTGAATACCTTGAATGTGTCAAGAGCTTATAGCTTCTCTTGTAGTAATGCAACCCAAGTCATTCTTGTGTAATCATTAATGAGTAACATGAAGTAACTATTTACTTAAATGATTTGAATTCTTGTAGGCCCACAAAGATTAGTGTGGATTAACTCCAAGGGATTTTTGGTGGAGTACTTTTTGGACTTGAACCTTCTTCTAGTCTATTTACCATGTTGACATGCATTAAAAAACATGTTTTTAGGTTTGATGATCTTAGGTACATTCTGTTGATGATTTAAAATTGCACTTGTTCTAACACCAACAATGGGAAGTTTCAAGATGTGGGACTTGCGACTTGGAACAACCTCCATATTTTTAAGAAGCTAGTCTCTTCTTTATATCAAGTGTGTACTAGGAAAAGGGATAATAATTTTAATAGAAACACAAATGCAAGAAATAAAATCTAACTATGGCAATGTGCCTGAATGTAATTTGACCTTAATCTTGAGGACAATGAGACTATATGTAAGAATCATTTACATTTAAGAGAAAACAAGTGCATGATCAATGTAAAAGATGGAAATAATAGAAATAGAGGCTCACAACATAGACTGATTTTACAATGATACATAAAATGTCAACAAAGGCATAGGGTTCAATCTTCTTATTTGAATTCTCCAGTCACATAAGAGGCACAAAAACATGCATAGTTATATAAACTTTCCAAGTTAATAAAATAGAACAAAGGCAAATGAAATTCCTAATCACAGCTCTAGAAATTCTAAAACTTTGACAACATAGCCTAGACTACTTTTGCAATGACACAGAAAGTATCAACAAAGGCACATGATTCAATATTATCATTAATTCTCCAGTCACATAAGAGGCACAGAAACATGCACAATTACATAAACCTTCCAACTTAAGAAGATAGAACAAAGGAAAATGATATTGCTAGTCATAGCTCTAGAAAGTCTAAACTCTTAACAATAATTCTCTCCAAAAATTCTCTCTAGTATCTGATCTTGTTTTTGATGATCTCTGTACCCTTATTTATAACCTTGGATTCACTCTAGATTGTCTGCTTATTCCCAATCTAATGGCCCAAATGAAATCTAACTAAAGTGAAAGTGTCTAATAGAAGATATCACTTATATTATGAAACACTCTATCTTTTGGTAGTTCATTGGCTAAAAAAGATCACTGGACACTCCCTTCTCTTAAATGGAAGATGACACTTAGCCAATTCCTTGAAAACCTTCTTATTACTTAGGAGATACCAGAAGATGACACTTGGCATGTTCCATAGCACCTAAAAAAGATACGTGGCACTTTCCATGTAATTTATACTCCTTTTGTGTCTTTGCTAAGGAGTGTTTCACTTTTGACACTTGTCACAATCTACTTCCTCAAAACCTTAGCAACTTAGAAGAAATAAGACCCACAACATTTCTTACCTAAGTAACTTTAAAAGGGACACAGGGACACGTGGCAATCTCCACTTCTTTTAGCTACCTTTTTAGAAACTTGTGGAAGGTGACATGTGGCAGTCTTTTCTTTACTCTATTTATATCATAGAAACAATCAGGTCTATATTTACATGGACAGCAACACCTAGGGGCTTCTGCTTGCTTCAAAAACAAAACTTGAGACCCACCATAGTATTTGCTATATTAGTGAAGCAAAATGAAGATAATTTAGATCTTGACATGTGGTGGCTTTTGCTCTCTTTTACTGGGATATGTGGTGTCTTCTGTCATTTTTAGAAAAGCAAAGTTGAGACCTTCTATGATTGCCACTTGGCACTTTCTACCTAATCTTGATACTTAACTTTTGAAACCTTTCACTAAAAAGAGATTTGAAATGTGGATGCTGATATGAAATGTGGATGCTGACACCTGGTGCATTCTTTTGAGTCACTATGAAATACATGGCATGTCTTGATCAACTCATAGAAAATATGAAAGGAACCTCAGATGACAACACTTGGCAGCTTCTGCTTGACTTTGACACTTAGACAAAATGAATCAAAAGGAAAATTAGCACTTGCACTCTGTTTCAAAACTTCACCATCTCAGACCAAAGTATGAAGGAACAAAATTTTGTAGTGCACAACTAAAAAAAGGATGAAACGTAGAGTAATTTTTTACTCTACAGTTATTGGTGACCCCAAGGACTTTTGAGCCTGCTCAAAAAGAAAACCATAACTCTCGTATAATCAAATTTTCAAAATTACAGCTTCAGTAATGCTATTTGGTAGCTAGACCACTCATCATCAGATAACCCTTGCTTATTTTATAATTCATTGAAGGCTAAATCAAGGTTAATAATATCCTTGTGTGAAAAATTTTGCAAAATTTGAATCGTAGCCTTCAATTTGAATTCAAGCTAGGAAATAGGAACCAAGATAGCTTTTACTTTAGGGACTGATGAATCATCCCTTAAATCCTAGAAAACTATCTGATCATTTTGTTTAGCCAATAGCAAAGGTTCAATTTCATCTACCATCAGCACAGTGATGTCATCAGGAAATGGATAAGGAAGACCTAATTACACTAGATCTTCAATATGCTATTTTATCTCATTGATTCCTTCTTTCATGACACCTAAGAGCTCTCTACAGCTGATGGCTATGAAATTTCAATTAAGAACCTCATTTACTCGCTTAGTAGTGACCATTTTATCATTGATTCCTATTGCTAACAATGTTGCATCCATTGCATCATAAAGCTTTTGTAGCAATGTTTCAGAGTCCATTACTCTCCCAGAGACTATAGCCAAAGTATTTGTAACTGATTTCTCCACCTTTTCACACAATTTTTATGGAATTAGTAGAAAGGTGAAGAGATTCTCTTCCACATGGATTCATAGAGCTCCTTTACCAGACTTAACACTTCAACACTCTTTAGCCTATTGGCCAGCTTCAGTGTCAATTGTGATACTCTCTGTTGCTCTACTTGAAATTGGGCTTGTATAGCCATAGTATTCTTCTATTCACTTAGCAGCTTTTGTTGCAATTGGATAACTTGCAATAGGTGTTCCTCACATTTTTCTTGCAACACTACTTTTTCATGCCTTAGGGTCGTCACCGCATCCTTTACCTATGTGAGCCCTGCTTTTAAATAATCATTTTGGGCTTGGAGTGCCTGGTGAGTCTGAAGAGAAATAGTATCTTATAACTGTTTATTCATATTCTCTATCTCATTGTATTTTCTATTGATCTCTGTGGTCAAACTATTACATTTTGCCTTTTCCTTGGCTAAATTAGCCTCCATCTTTTATAGCCTCCTTGATGTCTTCAAGTAGTCTTTAGAAACTACAGAAGTGGATTCAGTTAACAGCTCAATTTTGTCTTATGGCCTGAAGAGGGACATGTCAATGGCCACTACATTCATCATGTAATCCTCCAGCTACATCTGCTCAGTTGGCTTTATTACATTTGGTGACAAATGAGTCACCATCAATTACTACTGAATGGGGTCAAATTGTGATCGCAGATGGGGTGTAGCCAATGCTTTATTTTCCTTGATCTTCTTTTTCTCTCTTTGGGATTCCCTTGCCTTCTTAGCAGCATCTGCTTGGGTCTGGAAGGTAGAAGGAGAGGCAATGTGCCCACCTACAAAAGGGTCTCCCTGTGGTAAACCATATTGAATAGCCAATTGTTGGCTATGGGCAATCTAAGGGGGAATTTTCTTAGGAACAGAGGGGGAGAAATGAGGTAATGTTAAAGCCTGAGGTAGCACAGATGGGGCAAAGTGAGAAATAAGAATGGTAGAAGTGGCAGGGGATGTCATTTGGCTAGATGCAATCATCATGCCAATAGGAGAAGAAATATATTGAGAAGGAGAAGGAGGAATAATACTTAGTGAAGGAGTAATTACAGTACTCTATAATTGGCATTGTGGGATGTCCATCTCATCTTCTGAATCAAACTAAAATTGCACCCTCTTTCACTTCTTTGGTGTCTCTTCTTCTAGCTACATTTCTTTTCCTTTCAATGATGCTTATGGAGAATTAGGAATATCTATAACTGATGTTGATGGGGAAGCTTGTGGTGGTGAAGGCACCACACTCTTCTGCTTTTCCATGATGCTGAGAGATTGGGGCCAAACTGATATAGTTACTATAGCTATAGTTTGCTCTGAGGCTTGAGACTCTTGGCTTGACCTGGCCCTAGCTTCTTGCTCTACACTTGGTGTCGGCAAATTACTTGTCTCTGGGCTAGATACAAGGGAGAGATGGCACTCATTCCATAGTTCTTCCCATCTCTCATATGTGTCTACGTTCTTGAAAGAATGGGTTGTTTGACAAATTTCCTACCTATATTTCAATAGGCTTCTATTTTCTCAACATCCCAATCCTTATTCTTTAATGTCCTTCTTAAGCCAGAAGTCATTCTGAATTTAGGATCATAATCCCTCTATTTAACATAGAATTTTTCCTAGGGTCTATTTTGTGGAGGGGGCAAGTCTGTTAAGTCAACATAAAATCCAGGAGCATCTTCTCTAGGATTTTTCTTGGTTTCCCAAAAAGGGTAGCCTTCATGTGTAATTCTAGTTACAAACCTGTTAGTCCTTATCCAGGAAGATATGAAACCATTTGGGTCATAAACCCATTTGTCTTCTATTAGAAGGAAACCCAGAAAGGCTAGCTTTTTGAGCAACACAACTTCAGTGTCTCTAGATTCTAAAACCATGCTGGTTGTCATCCATGGGAGGTCACACATTTTTCTTTTCCTCTTCCTAGAGCCATAATCATTATCTACTACTGATACCTACCTAGTGACCTCTAAGAATGCTAACCTAAGAGTCAAAATCTTAGGTAGCAACATTGGTTCCCCACAAAATCCATGGACTCTTATAATTATATGGTGAGACCCAAAATAGAAATCATAAGGAATTGGGAAACTGGCGAGAAGGTTTGAAACACTTGGAAATAATTTATTCATGACTGGTTTAGGGCTAAGGTGACAAAAAGTAGGGGTAACAAATAATTCCCAAAATTCATATGAGTCTCTAGTCTTTGACAAAATATGTGTCCATGCAGACACAGGAATGGTTCTTTAGAGATCAAAACTTGGGTCATAGATATCAAGATACATATGTTGGGCAAAGAGGTCAGAATTCTAAAACATCATGAGGTGAAACAAATAAGAAGAATACCTGAACACTCCTTTTGATTTGAAATGGGCCAGTTGTTCCACCATTGAGAAAGTAATTTGCTCAAAAAAGTCAAGTCAATACTCCTGAGTTTTGTTAACGGTCTTCAGCCTGAAGAGGATAGCCATTTGCTCTATATAAACTACCATATCATCTTTCATGCCAAAGATGAAAGCCATCATAGACAGTGCATCTTGGCTAGTTTTTGTGAATTAGGCTCTCGCTATAGGGAGTGTAGGCACCATAGTGTCATCATTGCCCATTTGTAATTCAAATCTCAAGAACCTTAACTAAGTATTGATGGTTTCCCACATTCTTTGCATTTTATCAATAGTGGAAAACATAGCTATACTATCATGATATAGGGCTAACATATCCCTAATAGCCTACAGTGTGATTTGCACTGTGAATGGACCCCATTTAATGGTGCATGAGGGTGCATGAAACAAGTCTGCACATAATTTGACCAAGTTAGCACATAGTTTGACCAAGTCAAGGCATGGATGCATAGCTGGGACAATGAATTGTGCCAGTTGTGAAGTCCATATCCTCATGTCAAATTTTTCATATTGCCCTACTCTAGCTCTCTGTAGACACCTTTGATGTGCACCTTCTCTAAGAGTTTTGCTACTAGCTCTTTGAAGAATTGGGTCCATGATGCCATCTATATAATCTTTTATTTTCACTGGGTCACTTACTTGACCAACTTCAGGAATCCTGGTCCACGAATAGGTCTTCAATGGTTGCACAGGAGCTGAAGCATATGACTTACTTGCAAGAAACTTATCAAGGGATTCATACATCCCAGCTCCTTATTGTGAAGATTGTGCCCCTTCCATCTTCTGTATCTTTTTTGTGATAAATGGTATGAGTTTTTGCAAAATAGAAAAAATTTCACTGAAGTAAGTTTACTAAACACTGAAAAATGCAAGTAGTAGGATATTTTCTCGTAGATGCATGAATGTTTGAGAACTTGTAAGCTTTAACTTTTGCTAAGAGGTATTTATTGACCTATCAAGTCTCAAAATGGTATTAAACTCAGATAACCATTATCAAATCATGCTCAATCTTTATGGAACACTGAGATATAAATGTTATGCAAGTAGCAGTGCAAGGCACCTTGGGGATTTCTAAAGATTTGGGACACATTCAATGTATTGAAAAATTTTGAAAATTTTGAGCTACTGACTACGTGTTCAAAGAACACTTATTTAAAAGAAAAGTGGTAAAACAAAAATGGAAAAACAAAGCAACATAAAGGGGAAACTACCTAACTATAATAAATTAACCAAGTATCTTTATCTCCCTCCTAGATCAAAAGACGAATTTATAAAGTCTCTTTCATGACAAGCCAGCTTATGTTGCTAGACAAGTGGTTGAATTGGATGTAGCTCAAATGGTTTGCTCTCTTTGTATGCCATATTGATTGGCCTATATTTGAATGAGTCTAAGTCAAACATGTTTCCAACATATATAAACTCTTCTTGTTCTTGGAAGCTCATCAAATGTTGGCTCTTGATATTGGTAAGTCTTATCAAGAAATCAATAATTATTTGCTTATTAACAGAAGCTCTTTGTTATAGATCATTTATTGACTCATCTACTTCTGCCTCAAACTCAGGTTCTATTGCATGATCCTCCTCTCTAATGACTTCAAAATTACCAACCTCTTGAAAGGATAATTTTGAAAGAGTGTAATAATTTTGCATATGTCATTGAGTCTCAATGTTATCTTGTTCATCTACGACCGGCTCACAACTTCCCTAAAAAATAGTATAACTTGATCCAATGATTTCAAACAAATCATTCAAATCATGATCAAGGAAATGTCCATGCTCTTCCTCATCATCTTGTAAAGTAAGAAGAAATTCATAAATTATTTCTTCTTCATCAAAGATTAAGGCATACGCTTGTGACTTCTCACTCAGAATGTTGAATTCATGTTGAGAGACTCGAGGATTAATAGAAGAGGTATCTTTTAACTTTTCTTCCTTTAGAACATTTGGGATTTTATGGTCTTCATCAAGTATAATGTAAGTGCCCAGACCAATAGAATCATAATTTCCATATGGATCACTTTGCATCATAGCTAATAAATGATCATTTTCTTCTTCTTGATTATATCCAATCCATTTACCTAGCTCTTCAACAAAAACCCTTTCTTCTTTATTCATCATAGCATGAGCTACCTCTAACTTTGCAGTTGGCTCATTGGTGATATGATCCTTATATAATGGCTCATATAATATCTTCATCTTTGAACCATATTTGGTTCTTAAGATGAGGTGAGACCAATCAAGGGACATATATCCTCCTATCTTGGCTGTAAAATCTCTTGATAAACATAATCCAAAAACAAGAGGTATATCTATCACTACTACATCTTGATTTACAATTATATTTAGATAAGCATATAATTGTATTTGGAGTTGTTTAATTCTCCCTATTGTTTGTACTACTTTGCCATCTAGCTGTATGACTCCTTTAGTGAGTGGTTCATACTTAATTTCTAAAGCATTAGTTATCTGCTTGGGCATTACTATAGTACTAGCCCCTAAATCAATCATTGCATTATGTAACACTTTCTTGCCAACTATTAAAGTTAAATAGAAGGGATCTGGATTGGATTTGCTTACCTCTATTGTATTATTCACTAGGGCTATTGTCTACAAATGAACTATATCTTTGAGATTTTCTTTTTTAGTAGGTCCTTCTTTGATAACAGTACCTTTGGGCACTACTTGGCCTTGGAGAGCTTCTTGTAGTAGTGTCTTCTATTCAGGAATAGCTAATATATCCCATATTGATACTTGTGCTGGAGTCTTCTTCAATTGATCCACCACATTTATTGGTCCCAGAGTCTGAGTTCTTTGAAAATAAGGATATCTTATTTTTTCTTGAATTTGTGCAGGAATCCCTTGATTCTACACTAGTTGAGGCACTTCCTATCTGACAGCTATGTTTCTTTGTCCTTGAAATGGAGGATTCTCCATGACTTGACTATTTATGACCTCAGGCTATTCCACCATCCTTCTCTTTGATCTAGTATAATAATTAGACTGCACCACTAGCTTTTTGGAGGTAAATGCTTTGTTCAAGAAAATTAATTCTTCATCTTCAACCCATGAGAACAAAGCATGTTCCAGGGCTATTTCTTCCTCTTGTTGCAAAGACATACCTTGCATCTGAGCCATTAAGACTAAATTTTGCATACCAAAAGACTAGTAGGCTTGGTTGTCACTGGAACTTGCAAACTAACCATCCATTTTTCTTTTGTCTACCACCTTTTGTTGTAGATTACCCATAGGACAATCTCTAGGTGTATGAGCATTATTGCAAGGGAAACACTAGGCATTAGTGTTATCCACATAATTATTTTTCCCTAGAATAATCTCTTTATTTGAATTGGGAGGAATAGTCTGTGAGGGTGTAGGGACTGCAACTAATTGATTTGCTAGCTGAGGGTTATTTTGTCTTGGAGGACCCTGGTATTGGTTTGGCTGAGATGAAAATCTATTTCCTTGATAGCCTTGATATGGAAGCCTAGGGAAAGGATTCTATTATCTTTTTATATTAATTAGCTCATGAGAAAATGTCCTCAAGATATTTTTGATATCATCAAGCTCAGATGATTGAGTGGGAACAATTTCTTTAGCAGGTGATTGAGGATATGTGTACATAGACATAGGTGGGGTTATAGATTTAGGGGATTCTTGAGGTAATGGTAAGGAAATTTCTAAGAACATGGGCATGGGAGACCTTGGGGGTAACTTTCCAACATCTATTAAATTATTCTCAACTCTGATCGCATAGTTATAAGCCTCTGGCAAAGTGTGTCCTCCAAGTGACTGAATCATAACAAATATATCTAAATTCAAAGCCTTAAGATAAAATACTATAGCCATACCTAGTAATGGTCTAGCTATAGTAGGGATTCTTTCCCAAGTCTTTTGAAATATGGAATTAAAGTCAGTCATCACTTCTTGTGGTGCCCTTTGGATGGTAATTAATTACTATAACAAAGAAGACTTATCACCCTTCTCTTTGAATCTTTCAAAGAAAAGATCTCCAAGCTGATCCCATGTAGAGATGGTATTTGGGGTTAGGGATCGGTACCATTCTAGAGCTTTCCCTTTAAAAGAAGCTACTAATAGTCTTATGGCCACATTTTGCTATGTGACAACATGTATAGCACAGACATCAGATACATCCTACATATGTTCTTTAGGTGTTTTAAAGTCTTACCCACTAAATTTGGGTAGATATTTTAGGACATTCACTAGGATAGGGTCCCAAGTGGTTGGTGGTATTGGGAGAATCAATGGATTACCAGTGTTCTAACTTGCATAATTTCTTGGGGGTATAGGGGATCCTATATTTTCTCTTGGTATTGGTATAAACTAGTTGACTCTTATTCTTGGACTAGTTACCAAAGGTGGCAAAAGAATACCTGGATTTATAGCAAATTGTGATCTGGTTTACTGGTCCATAGCTATGACTCCTTGTAGCTCTTTGGTTCATATGATCTTGAAAGAAAATTCAAGATTGGTCCCACTGGGCATGCCAAAAACTTTGATGATTTAAAATTGTGCTTGTTCTAACACCAACAATGGGAAGTTTCAAGATGTGGGAGTTACGACTTGAAACAACCTCCAAATTTTTTAGAAGCTGGTCTCTTCTTTATATCAAGAGTATACTAGGAAAAGGGATATGAATTTTAATAGAAACACAAATGCAAGAAATAAATTCTAACTATGGTGATGCACCTGAATGTAATTTGACCTTAATCCTAAGCACAGTGAGACTATATGTAAGATTCATTTACATTTAAGAGCAAACAAGTGCATGATCAATGTAAAAGATGGAAATAATAGAAACAGAGGCTCACAACATAGACTACTTTTGCAATGATACAAAAAATGTCAACAAAGGCATAGGGTTCAATCTTTTTATTTGAATCTCTAGTCACATAAGAGGCACAGAAACACACATAGTTACATAAACTTTCCAATTCAAGAAAATGGAACAAAGGCAAATGACATTCTTAATCATACCTCTAGAAAGTTTAAAACTCTTGACAACATAGCCTAGACTACTTTTGCAATGACACATAAAGTATCAACAAAGGCATAGGATTCAATCTTCTCATTAATTCTCTAGTCACATAAGAGGAACAAAAACATGCATAGTTACATAAACCTTCCAACTTAAGAAGATAGAATAAAGGCAAATGATATTCCTAGTCACAACTCTAGAAAGTCTAAACTCTTAACAATAATTCTCTCCAAAAATTCTCTCTGGTATCTAATCTTGTTTTTTATGATCTCTGCACCCTTATTTATAGCCTTGGATTCACTCCAGATTGTCTGCTTGTTCCCAATCTAATGGCCCAACTGAAATCTAACCGAACTAGAAGTGTCTAACAGAAGACATTACTTAGATTTTGAAACACTCCATCTTCTGGTAGTTCATTGGCTAAAACAGATCGTAGGACACTCCCTTCTCTTAAACAAAAGATGACACTTAGCCAATTCCTTGAAAATCTTCTTATTACTTAGGAGATACTAGAAGATGACACTTGGCATGTTTTGTAGCACCTACAAAACACATGCAACACTTTCCATGTAATTTATACTCCTTTTGTGTCTTTTCTAAGGAGTGTTTCACTTTTGACACTTGTCACAATTTGCTTTCTCAAAACCTTAACAACTTAGTAGAAATAAGACCCACAACATTTCTTACTTGAGTAACTTTAAAAAGGACATAGGGACAAGTGGCAATCTCTACTTCTTTTAGCTACCTTTTTAGAAACCTACAGAAGGTGACATGTGGTGGTCTCCACTTTACTCTATTTATATCATAGAAATAATTAGGTCTATATTTACACAGATAGCGACTCCTAGCGGCTTCTGCTTGCTTTAGAAACAAAATTTGAGACCCACCACAATCTTTGCTATATTGGTGAAGCAAAATGAAGATAATTTAGATCTCGACACGTGGTGGCTTCTACTCTCTTCTACTGGGATATGTGGCATCTTTTGTCATTTTTTGAAAAGCAAAGTTGAGACCTTTCATGATTGCCACTTGGCACTTTCTGTCTGATCTTGAAACTTACCTTTTGAAACCTTTCACTGAAAAGAGATTTGAAATGTGGATGTTGATATAAAATGTAGATGCTGACACTTGGTGCATTCCACTAAGTCACTATGAAATATGTGGCACATCCTGATCAACTCATAGAAAATATGAAAGGAACCTCAGATGATGACACTTGGCAGCTTCTGCTTTACTTCAACACTTAGAAAAAATGAATGAAAAGGAAAATTAGCACCTGCACTCTGTTTCAAAACTTTTCCATCTCAGACCAAAGTATGTAGGAACAAATTTTTTACAGTGTGTAATTAAAAAAAAAAGGATGAAATGTAGAGTAATTTTTTACTCTACACATTCTTCACAGACTTCTTAGTGATAATTTTGACTAGATTGTCAAATTTTAGGTGACTTAGCCTTCTATACCATAGCCAAATTTCATTTATCTTGATCATGAAATATCTCTCCTTCTTTATCACATTAAATAAATATAGGTTATTCTCAATCCTCTTGGCATTGGAAATTAGACTTATTGATTTGGCTCTCCTTATCTCACATCCTCTATCATGAGAGGTCAATGTGTGTCCTTAATTGCATATTTGACTTATACTAATCAAGTTATGTTTTAAACCTTCCACATACAACACATTTTGGGTCTTGGTCTTTCTATTATCCAAACTCAAGAGACCCTTGCCATCTATATTTCCAATTGTGTTATCTCCAAACCTCACTATTCCTACAACATTGTTATTTAATAAGATAAACTTATTTATGTCTCCTATCATGTGGATTGATAAACCACTATCTATATACCATTTAATGCCTTCATATTGAATGTGAAATGTAGTCTTATCTAGCATATAATTCTCTTTAGTATTCTAATCCTCCTTGGAAAATAGTCCATCTTGCCTCTTAAGCTCAATATGATCCATCCTAACTTGTTTTGGCTTCCATACCAATGTTTGATCCTTTTTGTGAATTCTAAGAATTTCATTTGTCTTGTTTAATCTTTTAGGCCTTCTAAATTTATTAGAGCATAATCTTGAAAAGTGTCTTGTATTGTGATAGACGTAGCAAAAAACATTCCTATACTTACCATGGTTTTAAGATGAAATACTTCATTGCATTAGTCTTTTTTATTGGTTTTTTTAAGTTGATATTCTTGACTTGTTTTGACTTATCATGCTCTCTCTCAAACTTACTCATTTTGACTATTAGATGCACATTCTCAACCTTCAACAATTCATACTCAAATTTCTTTAAATTGAACCATGTGTTGACATCTTCTAACTAACTATTGATATCATCGATAGTCTTCTTTTGATTCTTAAAAAAATCAAGGGATCTTATGAGGTCTAATTCTTCATCATACATGTTGTCTTCTCCCTATTGATCACAAGGCATCTTATGCTTCTAAGGATCAGATTGAAGATGTTAGATTTGTCAAAAAATACTAAGATATAATAAAAACTATTCTAATAACAATGACTAAGATGGGGGTGAATTAGTCTTCAAAAAACTTTCATTCAATTCCACTTAACATTCATGAATCATTCAAATAATATAGTGAACGAGAAAAACATCATGAACCATTCATATGAGTATGATACAAGAACATAACACATAGAACAATAATTTAATTTGTAAAATCTCAATGGGAATAAACCCATTAATTTCTTCAAGTGGACTACTATCATATAAAATAAAACATCAAGTTTAGTGAAACACCAACTCCACATGAAGCAATAACCCCGACTAGCTAAGCACCAACCTAACTAGGATTTAGTAAGAATAAAATTTTAACGAGGAACCAACTCCAATATATAAATTATAACCAATTCATCCACCTAATTTATTGAATCACCAACTCCATATGGAGCACCAACCCCAACTAGCCAATCACTATATTGACTAGCCTTTAGCAAGAACCCACTTTCAAGGAGGCACTAACCCCCTAGATGACTCAAAAAAAATTAGAAACTTCAAACCTTTGATGAAATTTAAAACCCTTTGTTTATTATACAATATATCATTATATCCTTCTTCATCTCTTCTGATTCTTCTATCCCTCTCAGACTGCCTTCTAGGCTTCTTCACTCATCTAGGTCTCTTCAAGATAGATTAGGTCATAAGACCTTGACATACATCTACAATACCCCTATTAGATATTAATTTTATTTTATATAAACCCCTATGATGTTCTATAATACCTCCTTTAACTCTTTAATGTAATATTTATTTTGATTACACTCTCCAGTTCTCTAACTAGTCAATTAAGCCTTGTTCTTATACAATCCTTTAACTCACACACTTATTTATTGGCCATACACACTTGAAAAATTATATTACCATTAAAATATTTCATTTAATATGCTCCAATAATCAATCAATCAATACATTAGGTAAGCCAAAACTTAATAGACCAAACTCTCATTTAGGCCTTAAGGAGACCTAATCCCAGTTGGCCTTCATTAGTACATGTTACCCTTTGATTTCCTTAGAACAATTTAATACTACACATAAAGAATGAAAAGTTAATATATCAATAATATATACCTTATAAAAATTTAATTTATTTCCACAACACATCTTAAGTCCAACCACCACTTGAACATTTTCTCAAAATACTATTTGTAATAGGCTTCTACATACATAGAAAATCTATTTTGAATAACTGAAGCATAATCTCAATTTTTCCAAAAAAACCATTGAAAAAATCACATACTCAGAAAAATCATGACCTCAATTTCATCAAAAAATTCATTATATGCTTCAAATCAAGGTATACAGGCTCAAACTCTTCTCTACAAGATGCTTACTCTAAACTACCAACTGGCTTCAAACCACAATCTAAGAAACATGAAATTTTGATACATGAAAGGGCATAATAAATAAATTTAAATGAATTAATATCATATTATAATATAATTATAATAATATAAAATATATATATCATGTTCATATGAAAATATTATTCTTGTAGACCAATCTCATAATTTCACACCTTCACTATCTTATCTACACTAGACAAGTCAACTTATGAGCAACACTGACCTCTAAAACTTATATCAAACATGAAAATGTATTAAAATTATTGAAAAAAGTATTCATGCACTTGTATTTATCCATAATCTATGATAACACATCCCTAATCAAATTCTCACTTCTACTTGGCTCTTTTAATATATGTACCATTAGCCTTGTTAGTGACTAGTCAACTTGTAAGACCAGTTTAGCATACTTGAGGGACAAAAACTAACTATAAACCACCATTTACATATAATAAAATAATAAATATTAAATATCCATCCATTTATCAACTTTTACTTGGTCAAATCTGATTATTAAAGCAAATATCTAAGAAATAAGGCCTTTCATGTAGGGTCCACTCGCTCACTTAACAAACCAAACACACCTAGAGGTTCCTAAGAGATCTGAATACATTATAAAATAACTTAGGTGGACATAAAAATCAATTATAATTACATTATAAAAATATATTTCATATCATGTCTCTATTAGGGCTCTTTGAGGGTTTAAACCATCTTACAATCCTAACAATCATTTAAAAATCTTAGCTCTTATTCTAGAAACTAGTGAATGGAAATTTGATCTAGGACACTTACCCATCCAACATGAATAGATCATGTTCTCATGAAAATTATTTACATGCCAATGATCACTTAAGAAACCTTCTTAGGTAGACAACTCTTCATTTTGTGCACTTGAGAGACCTTAAAACACTTTTTCAAGACTTTATTTCAAACACTTTAACCTATTTCCACCTCACTTACGTGATAAAAAAATATCACATGGTCAAAAAATTTCAAACATCCTTCATTTTCCTTGAAAATACCTCATGACACCTCATTAGGTCAAGTAAGATTTAAAACTAGTTTAGTTTTAGATTTGGGCCTAAGGCCTTACCCCTGTAAGCTTACCTTGACATTCTCCTGAGTATTGTATTACCTCATATAATTGATAAAGAAATATCATATAACTTATTCTTAAGATATTAAATATAACATATTTGAATGTCAATGAAGCATCTTTGGATTTGCTTACATAGATATTCAGAGTTACCTATGTGGATCTTCAGAGCTTTGATAGAACATCTTTGAAGTTACCTGATAGATCTTTAGAGCTTGACTAAGGATATTCACATCTCACTATGTTATATGATGATTATTCATATCAAGTACACAATCTCATATACCACACATGATACATCTTGACATCAATGATAACACTTTTCATCAATATAAACAATGCTCAATAACCTCCCTGTCTACTATTATATTTTTTCTTGACATCATCCTCATGTTTCTTAAGAACCTCCACGAAGTTCTCTAAGCAATTGATTTAAATTATCTATGTTCACTTGAATTATAATATTATGTTAGGAAGTTATACTAATATTATTTCCACAAAATGGTTTGTGCACACACCACCCTTACAAATCACCTCTAATCATGATGTACAGGCATGAGTATGGAATTTAGGCATATAAGACCTAATTTGATCTTTTATTCTCATGAGTACCACTAGTCATCTTGAATATTATTATAGGCTGTTGAGAAAAAACTTTATTATATTTAAAAAACCACTCGTTATCTTCATTTCTCCTCTATTATAAATCTTTTATCATATTGACTTTTACCTTGTCCATTTGGAGCTACCATAAGAGACTAATTTTATGCCACAAGTATCTTTTAGACTAATGTGACTAATGAATCGAACATATAATAGGTAATATTTGAAACTTAAATCACCCCACCATAACCATTTTCGTCCATTGATAGATGAATTAAATAAATAAATGCAAACCTGGACCCTATTTGGATGAATAAGACATAGTGACCCCCTTACACTCTTAACAATTATTCATAAATATAGGCAAATTAATATGACAACTAATACCCCAAAATTTAATATCATTATGTTCTTTATAATTTCCCAATATATTTTGACCTAACTTTCTCTCTCCTGATCATACCAAGCAAAAATTGTTGACCTTCCTTGAGTTGCCAAAGAAACCAATAAGAGAGAAAAGAAGGGTTTATTAATTTTAACACCTCAAACTTCCAAAAAACAATGTATTTGACCTTTATTAGGATAAATTAGGTCTTTAAGGTACTTTCAGGTTAACTATCCCTTGGAAACTTGTATGGATGCTTCAAAAGAGCCCCTTTTAACACCAAAAATGCCATAATCACTTAATAAACTTGGTTTAAATGCTAAAAAATGTACTCATAATACCTTTAAATATATTAAAATATATATTATTATGTTTTTAAACCTTATTATGATACTCAACTTCTATTACCTTGCAAAATCTTCTCCAAAAAGCATAAAATGATCCAAAATGCAACATAGATGGTTTATGATGTTGGCCAAGAATATCACTAACCTAGTTGATAATTTATAAAGCATGAAATGAACTTTAAAGATTATATGAGTCCTATCAAGACACCCTATGATCATTTCATCACTTGAAACAACTTTAAATAGGTCATGAAGTGACTAGACATGCACATAGCTATGATGAACAAAACCTTAAATCTATCAAATCTACCTTAAAATCTTCTAATCAAGGTTTCAAGTGACCATTAAAAAGAATTAAAATACTAAAACAATGATTAATAGGTTAAAATAACATGAAAATAAAAGTTTTATAATATAAGGGTGATAATTTTACCTGGAAGGTCAAATCTCAACAATTTTGGTGACTTAGTTGGGTAGCATGCATGTTATGTTAATGGATTAGTATCCTTATAAGTCCATTGGGATATGTAATATTTTGATATATGAAACAAACATGATCAAACCTTGAAACTTGAATACAAACTCCTAATGAGATATATGACTTGAACTCTAACAACACACATAAAAAGATAAGAGGAAGACACAAAGCAAAGCAAACACATACTATGATACAAGAACTTATGGAAAACAAAACATAAGAAACATATTATGTACAACTAAACTAAAAATAATCCTCTTACAAGATCAAAAGGAAATATTATTAAATCAATTTATTCATGAGGTGAGACATATTGTAAAATAAACTACCCTTTGACTGTAGCATTTGATAAACCATGCTTCTTACTTGCATACCTTATTAGCAAGTTCTCTAGTGGATCATCAACAAAAATGTATCTAATGTAAAAATACTCATCTTGTGGTTCAAAACATATTTTTTGTTTCTAACCACCTTTGGCAATGTTTCCCAAGTTTATCATACTTTGGTTGATAAGAAAAACTATACTCTTAGCCTCTAATGGCTCCTTGAGGCCTAGTTCTTGATCTTGAGTGCCCTCTCAAAGAGTGTCATCCCTTTTGTCTATTGAAACTATATTTTTCAGCTCTTCAAGGGAATCCAAATATGGTTTACAATCCTAATCAAGCTACTATTGAGATATTATTTTATTGCAATCCTTTTGAAGATATTATTCATACTTGACAACCATCTTAGTAGCCTCGTGATGATTTTTAGGTTTACCATCTAAACTATAGAAAAAAAAATATAGATCTTCCCAAAAAATAGCCTCTTATTTATCACTTTAAATTATGTCAAGTTCAAATTCAACCTTGACATTCTCTTGAGGAGAAACAAGATGCTCAGATGATTCAAATGCTTGAATAAACTCAAGACAAGGCTACAAGTTATCTTCTTCAAGTTATATATTTTTCTCATGAGATTGAATAAAGATAATAGGTATTGTATCATCAATAAAACCTACCTCATGTTCTAATTCAACCTACTCAACTACTACATAGTCACCTTTCTATTCATCAATACTCAATCCATGATGACTATATTGATCTTATTCTTCCTTTATGAAGAATGGAATCTTATCTATCTAAGAGAGAGTTAATTCATAATGATTTTAAAACTCCAAGTCTTATTTACTTTCTTCTCCATCATGGAGAGGAATGCTAATGATGAATTCTTAATCATATTCACTCACAACATCTTTGTTAGGGGTCTCTTGAGTCTCTCTTATAGATACAACCTCATCAAGCTTATCAATGACTATTATTTTATCTATCTTGCTTAACAAACTCTAATTTCCGTCTGGATGTTCATCTTCTACCCTCAAATCAACATGTTCTCTTTGACAAAAGGAGTGAACGGGGGGGGGGGTGAAAGAGAGCTTATTGGCTAGTTTGAGACTTGAAAGTGTCCTTCTAACTTGGGATTTTGAGTTTAGGATTATTGAATAATTTTTGGAGAGGCTCTTGGGGAAGGAGGAGAGAATTTACATTTTATTTATTCTACTCAAAAATCAACTTGTCATCTTCGAAAGTGATTTGAGGCTCATAGGAAGATAAGACTTGAGGATTATATGAAATATTTGGGAATCTTGAAAATTCCATTGGATTGAATTCTAAAACTATTACTCCCTCTTGGTCTTGAGCTTGTCCATGAAGAGTCTCTTTCCAACTTGGGAATTTCTTTGGTATGTCCTCAACAACTTCTTTCACTTGATCTTTTCATGGTTCATTCTTATTTCCCCATGACTCAACCACTTGTTTCCAACTTGGAACCTTGGACTTAGGATCCTCCTCTAGAAGATGCATTTTAACTTGAGGGGTGGATATAGGATTTGATAATATTACAAGCTTCCTTAGAGAATCATCAATTTTTTTAATTTTAGATGGGCATGAGGGAAGGATCTTAAAGAAGGGAAGATTGATCTTGAGTAAGGATGAGTGAAGATATCATTAAATTAAGTTTTCTTTGATGTTTTGGTGTAATTTAAAGCAAATTAGGAGCATAATAAGATTGACATGGAGTAAGAGAAGGTAATTGAAGTTGACTATATTGGATTTGTAGCATCTCCCATCCTTAAAACCTATTCTCTATACATTGAATAAACTCTCTTATGTAAAAAATGTCATTGGTTGTGGCATGTTGGTTTTCTTTCTCAAAAGCTTCCCACTTACTCCTAAGAAGTGGTAATGTGTCCCTTAGATTAGGAATTAGGTTAGGAGGTTATACTAATATTCTTTACAAAAAATACTTTATACTCACACCATCCTTAGTGATCATGATGTATAGGCTTGAGTATGGAATTTATACATTTAAGACCTAATTTGATATTTTATTCTCATGAGGACAGTAATCATACTTCCCATGGCCCTAATCCTTCCTATGATTATATATCATATGACATGCAGACTACCAACCCACGTAATCCTATTTTAGATATTTCATAATTGTATAGATACCTCTCACCTCACATGTACATCCTTTGCACTTCCTTGGCCTTTTAAATGCCTCTTAGAGTCCTTTTGAGAGCTCATTAACCACCCTACATGGGCATTTAACCCTAGATATGGATTATGGAGGAAACATATAGCCTAAGATACATGTTACCCCACCTAAACTACATCCTAATCTTCAAACTAGATAGAATGCATGTTTTTTGGTTTTAAACAGATAAAAATGGCTAGTTTTGGTCTTTGATATATTGGGGATGCCTTATATCACTACACTTCATCCATTTTTATTTGGATCATTAATTCTTATTCACTATCTTAAATCTCATGCCTTATTTAATCCCTATTGATTCATTCTTCTCACTCTTGATATGGATTAATGATAGGGGATTTTATGCATTGATACACATCAGTTTGGTGACTCCATTGCTTGTCTTAGTTATTCCTACTTCCTTGTGGCTTGATCCTAACTTCTAAAATTGGCATTACACCTAATTTTTTCACTTGTATTGAGATCTCACACCCTTGAAATTATCAATTCACCTCCTAATTATTACCTTGACTTTAGTTTGGACTTGGCTCCACATTGTAGCCCTAGTCTTCTATTTTTTCCATATCAATATTAGGTTTCAATTTGGTAGAACATATGCACATTATTTTGAGTTTGATCTGATGGAAATTTGCTATGCAAAGTGAAACTCCATTGTTATAGTGTATTGTGTATGCTAGGGTTCTCTATTTTTATTCTAGTTTAGCTTATTGTGGACATGATTAGAATACATTCTAAATTGTATGCATTCTCTTAACCCTAAAAGCATATTTCCCTTTTGAAAATTCCTTTTATTATGTATAATTTCTTGATTTTAAATCATTACCTTGATTGGTATATGATCTTGTATTTAATTAGATTAATTAGTTTGGTTAAAATGGAATTATTTTAGTTATTCACATGTTAGAGATAGTCTTATTTGAGTAAAGGTGTTAGTTTAGGTTTTTGAAGGTGTGTACACACACACACACTCTCTCTCTCTCTCTCTCTCTCTCTCTCTCTCTCTCTCTCTCTCTCTCTCTCTCTCTCTCTCTCTCTCTCTCTCTCTCTCTATTGCTCTTGAAAATGTCATTTCCATTCTAAAATCATATTTTAATTAATAAAGTTGCGTGATTATGAAATGCATTTATTTCTTGGTAATTCTATTTGATTTAATTAGGCTGATTTCCCTTTCTTTAAGAATTGAATATCAATCCCCTCTAGCTTTATTTAATGTGGTTATACCCATTAGAGATACCTATGTCCTTTGTGTGCTTGATTATGCTAACCTTAACCTAGTTTATGATTCTTTTTATAGCTTGGTGAAAGATGGAAAATCGGATAGCCTCTATAGATCAAAAGTATCCCATAACATCTCTAAGCTTTTTAGCTTTCTAGGTGTTTGATTAAGTACCTTATGTGTCCCCCACAAAACCCTACTAGCTCTGTTCATATTCTTGGAGCTACATTTTGGCACACCTAGTGGGACCTCATATACAATCTCACACCATTTATAGCCTAATTAGAACTCTCCTATCCAATTCCACTCTTATATCCACTAAGCTTTACTTTTATTTATATTTTGGCTCTCATCCCATTTTTTTCATCTTACTTTGGTTTTATTTCCATCTCCCCATGGGTCTCTAACATTATTCCTCTTTTATTGTCTTCCTACATGTTTTTGCTTCACCACCTCCATGGTTGGCCTTCCACCCTTGGGATGATCATCATACCATGTTCAAAATATCAACCTTAATTTCACTCAATAATAGGATACAATATCAATGGAAAGGCATAAAACCCCTAGGGTCTCTAACATGTCTTACCTCAGGACCAAGGCTTGCCAATATCCCATAGGGAACCAGATTGGTAAGTTGAGAACCAATGAAATCGGTATCCTTTCCACCAATCTGATCTCTACTCATCTGAGGAGGATTACCCTAAGACTTAAATTGATTTCATTTCACCCATTTGGGCTGATGATAACCCCATTTCATGATTGAGGCATGATGAGCTAAATATAATAATTAATAATTTATGTAGATGGTTTCAAGTAAATGAAGATCACCTTCTCCCCCTAGGAGCAAGAATAAATCTTCCCCTAAGGACAAGGATCACACCTGCTCTAGTTGAAATTCTTCAACTAGTTCTCACCCAAGTCCCCCACCTCTTTCTTAGCAAGAGACTCTATGACAAGAACCCCTTCATGTTTATTTTATAGATATAGGTATCCTGAATTAATGAGAAATCCAAACATTATAGACTCCTCTCATTCTCCTAGTCCTTCCTTTAGAGTATTTAATGAATGTGTTGATTTTGACTACCACCTATAGACTATATATCCATAAGATGCTTATCCCAAAAATCAACACCCTCATGTAGACCCTCATCTTGTGACACATGGCCAACATCCCAGAGACCTAGGTCACCATGACTATTTCCATGGGCATGTCATGTCATCTCACCATACCTATAGGGAATGAAACATGTCTCATGGTCTTTCCCCATCCCATTATTGGGATTATTTCCATCATGAGTGTCTCTCACATCAAGAGCCTTCTCAACATCATCCTGTTGACCAAATTTTTGCTCACAGGGAAAAATTGTTCACCTCCCTTCTTCACGGTTTACAGATAATTCTTCTAGGGTGCACGTGTTTTGCCAATGTTTCTCTGTTTAGTTCAGTTCAATGTACTTGGTTCAATGGGCTTGTCAACATGAAGTTCATCATCCTTCTTTGGGATTGATGTGCATTGGTTAAATTGTTGAACCTTTTTGGTTCAATGATTTGGTTCAAGGGACTGCCCTTAGTCGAAGGGCATCTATAGGTCAAAAAAAATCCCCTCTAGAGGGCAAGCACTTCATGTTTCAAACGATCAAGTTTTTTCTCTTTTATATTGTTCAAATTCTTTTAGACTTGTTCAAATTTCATTTAACCTTTTAAAAGCCTCAAATTACTTCAAACTTTTTGCCCGAAGGAATTCCTTCGGACAAAAAGTCTAAAAGAATTTGGGTGCGCTTCTATCAAGGCAAAGTGGCCTGGCAAAATAATTTCTGTGGATAATTTGTTTGCAAAATTTTGAAGCATAGCAATAGTTAAAAGGACCCAGGCTTTTTCACTCAAGAAAATTGTTCACAGACAATTTGTCCATGGGGAACCTGGGAGGAAAGTCTAAAGGGCCAAATAAAGACCCACCGAAGGACCCGAAGGGCAAGAGCCCTTGTGGGGGACTTCTGGTAAAACGGCTACAGAGACTTTTCAATGGCTGAAGGGGCACCTTTTAGAATGGCCGAAGGGGCACCTTCCCTTTTGAAAGGTGCCAAGGAAAATATAAAGACAAAAGGGGAGCCTGAGGAGATAAATAAAGCCACAAAAAAGAAGTGAGGAGCCTGATGATGTCTTAGAGGATGTCAAGTTTAGTCCAATAGAAGAGCCATTGGCTTTCAAACCAACGACAGCTATGGGGATGTTAACTTTCACAAAGGGAAATAGCCATTGTGTTTTCAATCTGAAAAGGCACCAAATATGAGGAAAAAGATTGAAATCAAGTGACCTGCCAAGGAATTTGCTTAAGGGAATGAGTAAGTAGAAAAGGACAAATCCCAAGTAACAAGTAGAGATGACAAGGTAGGAAGCAGTCAAGTGGTCCAAGTGGCATAGATAGAAGGCCATTTATTTCTTGATGGCGTAATGAACAAATTGAACAGAGTGATAAGCAAAGAAGGAGTGAGCAATTAAGTCTAAATGGTGCAATTTGAAGAAGCGACTTCGGCAGGTGGGATTGTGTCGGCAAAGTGATCATTTGAGATGCGAATAGATGATAAAGCAATAACTATTTTCTCCATTGGCATTAATTGAAAGGCAAACTGTGTAAGTTACGTAAGCAGGAAATGTAGGTCTCAAATAGTCAAAATGAATAGCTCAATAATATTTGAGCAACTTGTTTTCTTTCAAGGGGGACACGAATGCCACTTGTAAAAGTAGGAGTGCCAAATGGGCCTCTTCACTTCTCATATAAATTACAAACTTAGTCATTTGTAACTATCTTTTCACAAATTTTACAAAGCGAAGCTCTACTAAAATTTCCACCTCAATCTACAAACACAATTTTTTCACCTCTTTCTTGAATAGATATCCTGTGTATTTCCTGAGTGTTAATCTGTGTTTAGTCATTATCTTTGATGTTGTCATAGGTTCAACATCAACACACCAGCTATCTATAAGGTGCCATCTATAGCTGATAGGAGAAGAGTTCTACTTTAGAGTGCAGAACAGAGGGGATCATCTATAGAGTGCTTCTCACAATGCCTTTAGTGAACCTCCCCTTTTCTATATCTTTCATTTTTACCTCCCTGTTAAGTTAGCAGATTGTTTCCTCTGTCAAGGGTGAAGTGTATAAGTGTGTTACTTGATTTTGAGAGTGGGTGTGAGAAGGTCACCTTATTTTGGTGTATCACCTCCTTAGAGTAGTTTTTTTCCTATATTTTCTTCTCCCTTTTCATCCCCAGTTTATATCTATATATATATGCCTGTATTTTACACTTGTTGAAACAAACATGATACATCAAAGGGAGCTAGCCCTTAACTAGAGACTCTCCTCTGCTACTTCACCATCCCACAGGTGAGAGAGGAGTTTCCATGTTACGAGGAGAGGGCAAGAACTTTTTTCCCTACCACTGGGTGTAAATCTCTTTCATCAACAGTTTTGGCACACCCAGTGGGACGTTTAGTTTGGTAGTTTTAGTAAAGTTTAGGATTGATGCTGGTCCTGATACATCTATTTTAAGTCTTCCAGCTTCTGGTGACTCCACTAGTAAGAGCTTCAGTTCTATATTTTCAAAACCAGTTTTCTTAATCTTTTATGCCTAAGGTCACCACAAGGTATGCTTCAAGAGGGGTCCCTTTTGATTTCATTGAGTCACCTTTAAACTCTGCTAAAAGACTATGATTTGAAAGAAGCCATCCCTATCCAACAATCAATCCTCTTAGGCCTGTTGTAATAGCCACATACACAGCTCAACCCCAATTATAGCTAATCCCAGGCATGGCACTGCATTTTGTAGCTTTTCATGGTGAAAGCCCTTTAAATCTCCCACACTATGATCCAATTCTAGGAATAGCTCTAAATAATGTGCCTTCTTTCGATGGAGTAGGACCTATTATAACCATTGAGCATATTAAGAATATTGCCAACCTTTGCAATATTGACAATATAACAGAATAAAATATTGCCATCAGACTGCTGGTGTTGTCTCTTAAAGGCAAGGCTCTTGATTGGTACGGGACCTTGCCTATGAATTCCATACATTCTTGGAATGAATTGGGAACTTAGTTAACTGATCATTTTGAGGAAAAAAGTGATGGCCTCTCTCTTGCTAAGTAGCTGATGACAATAAAGAGAGCTCCACATGAGTATATGCAAGATTTCAACACACGCTTTCAAAAGACTTGGGACAGAATTCCCATCCTGGTAAGACCAACCCCCAGCTACGCTTTCTTGTACTATTTAAAGGCATTAAGTAGTGATATTGCTATGATGATCCAATCTATGGGAGGACATATATTGCTAGCTGCTTATGACATTGCCATAGCAGCCAAAAATTGCTTGATTCAAGCCAAGAAAATCACTCCTAGACCTCACATGCCACTTTTCCCAGAATCGCTACCCCCAATTCAAGCTATTGCTCCCACAATTGCTCCCCTACCTGTCATTGAAAATCCAGCTACTGCTCCATCCAATGAGCTTCACAAAGTTAAAAGCCTGTTGTAAAGCATGTCAAACAAACTTGTTGCCCTTAAGAGGTAGCAAACTCAAAGCAACAGGCCAAACTAGGGTTATCAGCATTATGGCCAAGCCCCTAGACCCCCCTTTCAAAATTATAACCAAGGTCAGGGGTAGCTCACCTCAACCATGCCATTTCAAAATTACAACACTGGTCCCTCTTCGTCATCTAAGGCCATGGTGCTTGTTTAAAACAATTTAGTACAAGAGCAACCAAGCTGTTCGACCATGGGATATGGTCAAGAATAGGCCATCTACACAAATGAGGTGATGAACTATTTTCAAAATGCAGACAACCAAACAACCACTCAATCTCAAGCCTTTGAGCTTTCAATGCAACCCAGCATGAGTAACAATCAGGCCCAACCTGATTTTACCCTAATGAATCACATGGAAGGAGAATTTCATTCAGTAAATTATGTGGGCAATGCAGATAGTCAAGCTAATTGTGTCATAGCCAATACGAGGTTCAAGATAAGGGAAACTAGAGAGGTCCAAGCCACCACCCAGGTAGTAGTAGTAGCACCTCCTCCATCACACTCTAATACAAAAGCCCTAAATTTTAGACATCCGTCTATACCTTCAGCCCCTCAGCCTATAATTTAGCCTGGAATTAACCCCAAAGAAAGCTTAAGGTGTGACAGTCCTCAAATTAATATAGTGGATTAGATGAAGAAGCTAAATGTGAATATCTCTTTATGCAACTCATTTTCTCTTTCGAGCCAGAAGGACGTGTTAAAAAGGGAATTAAATGAGATGGATCGTCAAGCTATCCCGCCAGCGTGATAATGTCTTGATGACAAATGGGTAGCCTTCCACTTTAGGTCAAGTAAAGAAGGAAGAAAAAACTCCTCCTTTCTAAATATCTTTGGTAATTGGGGACTTCTTGGTGCATAATTGCATAATTGATAGTGGGGCCAGCACCTCAGTGATGCCTAAGTGCATTGCTGATAAGATGGGATTGAAGTATGAAGAAATGAACAAAGGAGTCCTACAGCTAGATGGGACACCTACAAAAATAGTTAGGATTGTGAAGGGTTTAGGCTTGACATTGCATGCTTGCCCAACCTTCTCAATTCCCCATGATATATTGGTAGCGGATGTTCCTCCGTATTTTGCAATTTGCTTATCCAGAGACTTCATATCCAAGATAGGTAGCTATCTAGCGGTGAATTGGTCATATCTAGTTTTCAGAACCAAGTATGGGACCAAAGTGAAAATTGAGTCTGAGCCACTCTACAAGGACCACCTAAAACCATATTCACCAAAGGTAGCCAATGTCAATTACACCATCATTGACCTAAAAGAGCCTCAGATAGACCAATCTTCATCCTTTGCTCTTGAAGGAGTCACAGACTTACTCTTGGATGAGTGGGGAAATGATAACTTTGAACATGATCCATACAAATTCATTGAAGAGGCAGACCTTAGAGTCTATTGTATGCATGAAGAGGGTGCCTTCATGCCAAATTTAATGAAGGAAAGCAAAGAAGACCTTGGCCTATGGCAACTACATTTTGATGGCTCTAGAAGTAAAATAGGCACTGGTAGTGGAGCAATGTTGGTTTCCCCTTCCAAGGAAAGGTACTTTTTAGCTTTCCATTTCCAATTCTCTTGCACCAGCAATGTTGCAGAATATGAGTCTTTGATACATGGGCTTGAATGGGCAAGAAAGAGAGGGATTAGGGAGTTGCAAGTCTTGGGAGACATTAAACTAATTGTAAATCAAGTGAGAGGCCTGAATCTGACCAAGAACTCCTTGTTGAAGTCATACAAACATAGGGTTTGGGACTTGGTGGAGGATTTTCAAGATTTTAACATTGCCTCTATTCCCAAGGAGCACAACAAATAGGCTGACAGGCTGGCAGCAATTGGCAGCTAGTTTGATGTTTCAAAAGAAATAAGTAGAGACTGTGGTTCATGCCACTTGAAGGTGGTGGTTTGGCCTTCAATCCCGAACAACATTGCAAATTGGCAAGTCTTCGAAAGTGACCAGCAGATAGATTTCTTCTTACAAGAAGAAGTTGAGTTCATAACACACAACCAGGCAAGATTACAGCAGCAATATGTCAATCAGATTATTTAGTTGAAGAACAACAAACTTCCTAAAGGTCTGGTCACGCTTGAAATCATTTTCAAAAGAGATGACCAACTAAGAAATGACAAGGCCTACATCACTACCAAAGAGGAGAATTATGAAAGGGTTGAAATTTTCAAAGGGAAGCTACTAGCACTTGGTAAAGTCTACACATTTCAAGAGAGGCGAGCTTTCATTCTATTGTGTCAAGAATTCGCTACCGTCTTTGCCTAGGATTACAGTGATTTGAAGGGCTTTGACCCAAGGCTTGCCCAGCACACCATTGAATTAGAATAAGGCACTAGGCCAGTCACTCAAAAGCAAAGGCCTGTTAATCTTACAATTGAACCCCTCATGCAAATGGAATTGGCCAAATTGATTGAGTCTAGAATTATATTTCCAATCAAACATTCATCATGGCTGGCCAACCTTGTTCCTGTTAGAAAGAAAAATGGGGAGATCGGGCTATGCATTGACTTCAGAGACCTTAATAAATTCTCTCTAAAAGATCATTACCCCCTTCCAAGCATGGAGCAAATCCTCCAGAAGGTAACTGGTAGTGAGCATTTCTCCCTCCTTGATGGTTATTCAGGGTATAATCAGATTCTAGTGCAAGGCTGTGACCAGCACAAAATAGCCTTCACCACTAAATGGGGAACATTTGCCTACAAGAAGATGCCATTCAGGCTATCCAATACTGGTGCTACCTTTTAGTGAGCCATGGACATGGATTTTGGTGGCTTAATAAATAACAACATGTTGGTATATCTTGATGACATAACGGTATTCTCCAAGAAAGTGAGCCAACACATAGAGCACCTCAGGCAGATTTTTGAAAGGTGCAGGGAATTTGGCATCTCTCTTAATCCAAAAAAAAGTGTATTTGTTGTTCATGAGGGGAAACTCCTCAGCCACATTGTGTCCAAGGAGGGTTTGTCTATTGACCCCGAGAGAGTTTGCTCTATACTGGAGATGTCCCTACCAAAGCACAAGAAAAGTCTACAAAGTTTCCTTAGTAGAATTAATTTCATTCAGAGATTCATTTTGAATTTTGTAGAAATAGTTAATCCACTCACCCTTATGCTGAAGAAAGGTGAGGATTTCAAATGGACATCTGAGAGGAAAGATAGCTTTGAGGCCATCAAATAGGCCATAACCTAGGCTCCCACTTTGATCAACCTAGACTTTAGCAAGGACTTCAACCTCTATACTTTTAGCAATGAGGAGGTGATATCTACCATGCTTACCCAAGCTAATGATGATGACCTCGAGTAGCCACTTGCTTTCTTTAGCCAAGGGTTAGAGGACTTCAAAATCAGATACACGTATGTAGAGAAGCAAGTCCTAGCAGTAGTGTGAAGCCTAAAGAAATTTAGGCATATGTTGTCTAACAACAAGATCCACCTTATGGTCCCACATCTAGGTGTCAAGGATTTCTTGACCAATCAAGATTTAAAAAAAAAAAGGGTAGGGTGGATTACTAAAGTGATGGAATACGACATAGATATCAAGATCACCAAGCTAGTGAGGGGAAGAGGCCTATGTGAATAGCTGGCTATAGACTTAAAGCAAGAGAAGGAGGATAACTTGATAATCCATGATGCAGCCACAATAGAAGAACCAACTATCATAAAGGATTGGATGCTGGACATGAAACATTTCCTTCTCACAGGTGAATGTCCATAGGGTCTTGATAAGACCAGAAGAAGGTATTTTAAACTCCAGTCCCTTCCTTATGTTTTGGTTGATGAAGTATTGTTTAAGAGGGATTTCTTTGGGGTCCTCCTAAGGTGCATTGACCTAAACCAGGCTGATAAGGTATTGGCTAAGTTCCATGATGGGCTAGTAGGTGGTCACTTTTCCCCTAGAGCTACAACAACAAAGATATTGAGAGCTGCCTATTTTTGGCCTACTCTGTTCAAAGACACCCATGCCTAGGTAAGAAAGTGTTAAAACTGTCTACTTTTTGATGGAAAATAGCAGTTGGCTACCATGCCTCTATAGCCCATCCAAGTTGAGCAACCATTCATGTAGTGGGCTTAGACTTTATAGGAATAATCAATCCTCTCTCCAGTGCTGGGCACAAATGGGTATTGACTGCTATAGACTATTTCACTAGGTGGGTGGAGGTCGTTGCTTTGAAAGAGGCAAATGAAAGCGTAGTCTTGGATTTATATGAAGACCTAGTAACAAGATTTGGGGTCCCAGCCACCATAATCTTAGATAACACCTTGGCTTTTCTGGGAACCAAAACTAGCAAATGGGGCACTGAAGTATGGCATATACCTTAGCACTTCATCAAATTATTATCTGCAGGGGAATGCGTTGGCTGAGTCCACCAACAAAAATTTGATAGAATCATAAAGAGGACTATGGGGGATAATCAAAGAACCTGGCATAACAAGCTAAAGATAGCTCTATGGGCCGACCGAGTTACTCCAAAAAGAGTAATAAAAAATTCTCCATATACGCTCGTGTATGGAAGGGAAGCTAGGCTTCCCATCTTGCTTGAATTGCCAGCATTGGATCTCTCCTTCCAATTGCAGTCTAAAGAAGGAAATGGCCTGGAAGTCAAGTTATGTGAGATAATGGAACTCCAAGAGGTAAGGGATTAGTCTATGGCTTCTATCATCAGTCGCCAACAACAAGTAAAAAGGCACTTTGATAAGAAATCTTTGCCAAAGGATTTCACTGAAGGAGACATTGTCTTAAAGTGGGACAAAGATCGAGGTAAGCCCAGAAAACATGCAAAATTTGATGCCCTATGGAGTAGTCCTTACATAATCACTCAGTGAAAGCAGGATAATGCATTCTAACTTTTCAGGTTGGACGGCAAAGAACTGCATATCCCAGTTAATCGGATACATTTGAAGCATTGCCACTAATTTTTTTAGGCTCGCTTGTACATATTTTCCTTTGTTTTCTTTTCCTATTTTTCCCTAAGTGCTATTGCACAAGTTGTAGTTTTCTTAGCCTTGCATGTGTTTTCTTATCCTCAGAGGTGGATTTGTGTTTTTGGTTCTAAGTTATACAAAGCTATTGTTGTTCTCAGGTTACTACTGACTCCATGCCCAATGGATTTTCAATGCAGCTGCATTTTAAGCACGGTGGGCATGCTTTCCCTGTGATTCACCATGTGTTGACCAAATTTTTGCTCACAAGCCAAAATTGTTTACCTCCCTTCCTCATGATTTAAAGACAATTCTTCCAAGGTGCACGTGTTTTGCCAATGTTTCTCTGTTTGGTTCAATTCAACGTACTTGGTTTAACAGGATTGTCAACATGAAGTTCATCGGCCTTCTTTGGGATTGGCTTGCATTGGTTGAATTATTGAACCTTTTTGGTTCAACGATTTGGTTCAAGGGACTGCCCTTAGCCGAAGGGCAGTCTACAAGTCAAAAAAAAGCCCCTCTAAAGGGCAGGCACTTCACGTTTCAAAGGATCAGGTTTTTTCTCTTATATATTATTCAAATTCTTTCAGACTTGTTTAAATTTCATTCAATCTTTTAAAAGCCTTAAATTCCTTCAAAATTTTTGCCTGAAGGAATTCCTTTAGATAAAAATTTTGAAGGAATTTGGGCGTGCTTCTATCACGACAAAGTGGCCTGGTGGAACAATTTCTGTGGACAATTTGTTCGCAAAATTTTGAAGCATAGCCACAGTCAAAAGGACCCAGGATTTTTCACTTGGGAAAATTGTTCACAGATAATTTGTCCACAAGGAACCTGGGAGGAAAGTTTGAAGGGCCAAACAAAGACCTACCGAAGGACCCAAAGGGCAAGTGCCATTGTGGGGGACTTCTGACAAAATGGCCGTAGAGACTTTTCAACGGCTGAAGGGGCACCTTCCCTTCCGAAAGGTGCCAAGGAAAATATAAAGGCAAAAGGGGAGCCCAAAGAGATAAATAAAGCCACAAGAAAGAAGTGAGGAGCCTAATGACATCTCAAAGGATGTCAAGTTTAGTCAGATAGAAGAGCCATTGGCTTTCAAACCAATGACGACCGTTAGGACATCAACTTTTGTAAAGGGAAATAGCCATTGGGTTTTCAATCCAGAAAGGCACCAAACATGAGGAAAAAGCTCAAAATCAAGTGACCCGCCAAGGAATTTGATTAAGGGAATGAGTAAGTAGAAAAGGACAAATCCTAAGTAACAAGCAGAGATGACAAGGTAGGGAGCAGTCAAGCAGTCCAAGTGGCATAGATAGAAGGCAACTTATTTCCTGATGGCGTAAAGAACAAATTGAACAGAGCAATAAGCAAAGAAGGAGCGAGCAGTTAAGTCCAAATGGCACAGTTTGAAGAAGCAACTTTGGCAAGTGGGATTGTGTTGGCAAAGTGATCATTTGGGACATGAATAACTAACAAAGTAACAACTATTTTTTCCATTGGCATTAATTGAAAGGCAAATCGTGTAAGTTACCTAAGTAGGAAATGTAGGTCTCAAACAGTCAAAATGAATAGCTCCTTAATATTCGAGTGACTTGTTTTCTTTCAAGGGGGACATGAATGCCACTTGTAAAAGTAGGAGTGCCAAATGGGCCTCTTAACTTCTCATATAAATTACAAACTTAGTCATTTGTAACTATCTTTTCACAAATTTTACAAAGTGAAGCTCTGCTAAAATTTCCACCTCAATCTACAAACACAGTTTTTTTACCTCTTTCTTGAATAGATATCCTGTGTATGTCCTGAGTGTTAATCTGTGTTTAGTCATTATCTTTGATGCTGTCATAGGTTCAACATCAACACACCAACTATCTATAAGGTGCCATCTATAGCTGATAGTAGAAGAGTTCTACTTTGGAGTACAGAACAGAGGGGATCATCTATAGAGTGCTTCTCACAACACCTTTAGTGAACCTCCCCTTTTCTGTATCTTTCATTTTTACCTCCCTGTTAAGTTAGCAGATTGTTTCCTCTATTAAGGGTGAAGTGTATAAGTGTGTTACCTGATTTTGAGAGTGGGTGTGAGAAGGTCACCTTGTTTTGGTGTATCACCTCCTTAGAGTAGTTTTTTTCCTGTATTTTCTTCTCCCTTTTCATCCCTAGTTTATAGCTATATATATATATATATATATATATATATATATATATATATGCCTGTATTTTGCACTTGTTGAAACAAACATGATACATCAAAGGGAGCTAGCCCTTAACTAGAGACTCTCCTCTCCTGCTTCACCATCCCATAGGTGAGAGACGAGTTTCCATGTTGTGAGGAGAGGGTAGGAACCTATTTTCCTACCACCGGGTGCAAATCTCTTGTGTCAACACATCCCCTTCATGATTAGGGTTGTGATGAGGCCTACTAGAATAAGTAACATCATAACTTCAATGATCCTCCTCAAGTATATCATCACTAACCCACTATTAACCATGCCTATGATGATCTCCATATCAAACATCTATCCATTTGAGTGCATGATATTCCCCTTCCTTATCGAATCCATAAAATATCTAAGTTTAATGGGACTCAAGATGCTAGTCCATTGGAACATATCATGACATTTGTGATGGCATGTATATATTGGGATGAAGACAAAGGCATGATGTTTAACCTATTCACTCATTCCCTATGAGTAAAATATCTCATTTGGTTCCATAATCTACCTCTAAAATCTCTTTCTAGCTTTCAATTCCTTTTGGATGACTTACTATAGTACTCAGATAGCTCCAAACCATTTAACTTCAAAATCCAGTCACTTACCTCCATGACATAGGCCAAGGGTGAGTCAAACTTTGACTTTGTACTTAGGTGACATTCATTAATCCATCCATATGTGTAGGAAAAGGTTATTATATGATCAAATTTATGATATGTTCACATGATCATTGAGGTAGGAGGTTCACCTTGAGGTCCTCAAACATGAACTCACCTCTTATTATGAAGCTATTAATGTGTGTCTAAAGATTGAGGCCTTCAAGGTGTGTGTAGATATTCACCTTATACTGACCTAAAATTCATCTTCTTCATGTAATCAAAACCATAATATGACTAACAATGGTCTCACTAGAAGGACAAGAAAGATACCTATGAGGTCCATGATTTGAGTAAGAGTCCATCCAAAAATAAGGCCTCTAAAACAAGAACTTTGAAACCATAGATTGTGTTCCCTTATGATGCCACTAAGTTTTACAACTTTTATCTGATGAAGGGCCATAATGATAAGAATTATGCTACCCAAAATTTTGGTACCAAGATCTCATCATCCCCTCAAAGTTATCTACTTGAAAAACCCAACCACAAGTTGAATGTGTTCAAAGAACCTCTACCTGACCATGACAAGGAAAAGAATAAGAAGAAGAAGAAGAATAAATTTAAGTCTAAGGCCCATCATCCCTCTTATTAATCTTATACCTCTTCTAACTCCTCTTCCCTGACTAAACTAAAAGGGAAAGCCAAACATGAGAGTAGTAAAGTCATTACTTTTATTGACATAGCCTCTACTAGGTATGAGTGATTTGTCAACATGTTTTCAAGTTAGGACACTAACCCCATTGCATATGCTAGTGGGGTGGGGCCTTTTATCCATCCCATAGGGGTACGAAACCCCAAAGTCAAATTTAAATTTTAGTGTAACATCCCTCCCTAGGTTAGATAATGCCTATACTCCATCATAGAGGAATTATAGGGCCTCTTGACTAGAATCTCCATATGGGACCTTCTTCACCTTTTCCATGAGAAAAGGGTACTCATCTTTGATGAGCTTCATCTCTCTCACAAATATCCATTATAGGATGATGTTTATGTTTTATTCAACCTTGATATTCTTGATCACCCTCATCCTCCCACATTGTCTCTTGACCCTGCCTCCTTACCAAATGCTTTAATTCTTGTAAACAAGGCTAGGTTCCCACTCTACATCAATACCTTTATCAATGATTTTATTGTCAATAGATTCATAATTAATGAGGGATATGTGTTAAATATCATGCCCCTACATGTGTTTAATGAGATTGGGATTAGTCACAAGAAGATCGATGATTTTTACCACAAATTTATTGGTTTCAACAATGACATAGTTGCACCAATGGGAAATATACAACCTTAGTTCAAGTTTTTCACTAAGATAGTCAGAATCAAGTTTTAATTATTAGACTTAGATCTCTCATACAACATGAACCTTGGTCATCCTTAGACCATTTCCATGTAAGCTATCATGTTGGCAATGTTTTGCATAGTCTAGTTCATGCATGAAGGTGAGGTTCACACCATAGAGGCTGACCTAGAACCCTAGACACTTATTTACATGAGTAAAAATACCTCTAATGAGGATTTGGATATCTCCTCATAGGGCCTATGAACTCCCACAAGGCCTCTACCTATGAGTCATGATTTCTCAAGGATGAGTATTTTGATCTAGCTGAGTATTGATTAACATTCACTCTTTTGAAGTTTGGCATGTATCTACCAAATCCCTCTCATACTCGATGATGATAAGTTGTCTCTTCCCTTCTCAGAGACCTCTTTTAGGATATCTTGTTGAATGCCAAGCTTAATTTATCATCATAATTCTCTCATTGGAGTATCAATTTTATCAATGCATCTCCCATAAAGGCTACTAGAGTCATTGAGTATGATCTTGAGTGTTATTTCATTCATATTACAAAACACAACTTATTCAAGGAGATAGCATAATAATTTAAGATCATGAAAGCTTTTTTCAATTATTTCCACCCTCTTTATTGTTTAGTTTGGAAATTTTACTCTCTAATGGCCCAATCCTTGACATCCCCATAGTGCATGTCATGTTGGTTGATCCTAAGTAATTAGACCAACCACTCTCTCTTATGCCTAAGTTTTCTAAGGAAGGCAATGTTATGGATATTTAAAAATCTATATATATCAACCTTGGCACCCTTATGAGGCCAAATATTTTTAAGGTCAGTGTTGGCCTTGTTACAAAGGAATGGGATGCCTTGGATCCATTTTTGAATGAATTTTTGGATGTATTCACTTGGGAATATGCTAATATATAGGGAATGGACCCTGATGTCATTATCCATAAATTTTTTATGGATGATGAGGACTATCTTATTCACCAAAAATAATGACCAATGGTGGTCAGAGTATCCTAATTATTCAAAGCTAAAATTAAAAATCTTATTAGAGTTGGTTTCATCATCACCATTGACTACCCATAATGGGTCACCAACATCATCCCCATCCTTAAGAAGAATGGGGTTGTTTTCATCTATATTTATTTTCAAGACCTCAATTTGGATTACTTAAAGGACAACTTTTCCATTCCCTTTATAGACCAAATTATGGAATACATGGCTAGTTTCAAGATCATGTCCCTCATGGATGGGTTCTCAGTGTACAATTAGATGTAAATTGCACCCAAAGACCAACATAAGATGAAATTCACTACCCCATGGGGTATTTTTTGTTATTCCATCATTAATTTTGACCTAAATAATGTTAAGGCCACATATTAGTAGGTCTTGACCCACATTTTTCATTTTTCTTAACCTTGAGAAGTGTGTTCTCATCACCTCAACCAAAAAGCTTCTTAGCTTCCTCATTTTAAGTGAGGCATCACAGTGGATCCTAATAAGATCAAATTGATCCCTATGATGCCCCTTATAAAACCTCACATAATTATGGTGCTTCCTCAAAAGACTTAACTTCCCTAAGTATTTCCTTAATGAGTATGCCATAAATACATACCCCTCACATGTTTCTTGTATAAGAACACCCCATTCTTATGGGCCCCTAAGATCTAGGTGTATTTTGAGGAGTTGAAGCTCATGTTTCATAATCCTCATATCATGATAATACCCATTTAGGGTTACAAGTTTATCTTATACACCTCTATCATTTATATCTCCATCAGTGGCATGTTGTGTGAAAAGGATGATTCTAGTATAGAGAGAGAGAGAGAGAGAGAGAGAGAGAGAGAGAGAGAGAGAGAGAGAGAGAGAGAGAGAGAGAGATTTGTTTACTAAATCTCTTACATGCTAGTTCACCTCAAGCTCAACTACTCTACTATTGAGAGGCAACACCTCTCCCTCATCTTCACTATAAAGAATTTATGACATTATATGTTGGATCAAACCACTAGTGTGATTGTTGAATCTGATCTACTATACTATTTTCTCAAAAAGACACACCTTGATATCAAAACAATGAGTTGGATCATGCTTCTTCAAGATTTTAATCTCTGCATCATTAAAAAAAATTCCACCAAGGGCTTAGCCATACCCAAGAAACTCATTTATTTCTCAGTACCTAACCCTAGTGAGGATATAATTGATAATTCCTTCCTTGATGAGATGGTATATTGGATTGATCATATTGAGGTCATCAAATATGATTGGTATTAGGACATTGTTTTTTACTTTGAGACCTAATATTATCCCATCTATGCCCCTTCATGGGAACATTTTTAGATATATAAGCTGACCACTCACTACATCATTATAGGTGGTATCTTATTCAAGATAGGTTTGGATGGATTTTATGTAGTGCCAATCACTTGAGGACACATCTCTCACTCTAGAGGAGTCTCATAAGAGTGTCTATAATGTCCACCTAAGAGGGTAGGCCATCACTCAACATATTATTAAGATGGGATACTATTGGCCCATTCTTGTTAAGGATGTTGTTTGATGTGCCAAGATGTACAAAATTTTCCAGTTCATTAGGGATGATATTAATGTTGTCGCAATCCTCTTACATTCTATCTTATCCCCCTATCCATTCTTAGTTTGTGTTCATGATTTTTTTGGTGAATTCAAACTTGCCTCTTATGATGGTCATCATTGGTTCATCACTACCTCTAATTATTTCACAAAGTGGGTTGAGGCCATTCCCCTTAGTGGCATGAGTGATAAGATTATTTCCAAGTTTGTCTTAAAATAAATAATTTGTAGGTTTTGAATCCCTACTATGATCATGACTGATAATGGCCCAAGCTTCCAAATCCCTAAGATACATGAGTCACTAAATGTTTTAGCTTTCATATCTATTTCTCCTCTACCCACTAGCCCCAGGGTAATTGGTAGGCTAAATCTTCAAAAAAAAACATTGAAGAATATGCTCCTTTACACTATTTCCCAATCCAACCATGATTTGCACCTCATGCTCTATCTTGACCATGGGGGCAACCCTATATGCACTCATATACAAGTTTGAGGCCATCCTCCCTTTAGAGGTCATTATCCCTTCACTATGGGTTAATATGTTTAGATAAATATTTTATGAGGAAGAATTTACCACTCACCTTAGTGAGCTTAAGCAATTGAATGGACATTGTATTGATGCTTTTAAGCACAACCATACTTATTAACATCACCAATACCACCCATTTGATAAATTGATGTGTTTGTGTCTATTATAGATGTGTGAAATGGTTCTCCATTTTTATAAGGAGTACCAAAGTAATGTAAAAATTTCTCACAATTGGTTTGGCCCATTTGTGATCGCCACCTCATTACAAAATGGGGCTTATCATCTCTCCAATCTAAAAGGTGAGCCCCTATGGCACTTGATCAATGGGTTTAACCTTAATACATTCCATGTCTAAGGCCCATGTGGCCCTTCTATTTAACCTAATTATGGTGGTATAGCACACATTTCCTCTCTCATCACACCACTAACCTCCATGCCACCTATAAATGTGTGTGTGCACATTAGTTCTTTATTAGCAATCCATACTATCTAATCACATGTGTCTAATAATATATCTCAAATGAAGCATACACATCACATACCAAACCATATACACAAGTGATAACATGAGAAATTACTATATATATATATATATAATACACATACATTTATGTGTGTGTGTATTATAAAAATACATGAGTTTCTTTAGGTACATCACTTATCTTCTTTTGAGTTTGGGCTCGTAGTCCCCAAAAATGGCCATGAGTGTGGATAAAATAAGATACTTCCCAATTAGATTATAATTGGGCTCTATCTATAGTAGTCTTTCTCAATTTGGAGATCTCAATATCTACCTCTTGACCAATTAATCCACAATCTCCTCTAGTGAAACTAGTTGGTTTGCCTTATTTCCAAGTGCATCTACTCCATTGGTTTGATCCTAAGCTAGCTCAGCCCATACCAATTGATCTTAGCCTCCACTTAATCTATTTATGTCTTGACCCATGTTGTATATACTTTGTGTGGTGATGAATTTGCCTTTAGTCATGGGATCTAGTGTCACATTCTCACCAGCTAGAGTGATGCTCATACACCTACCCACTAGTAGTGGGTGTGTGACTCTACCCCCATCTATATATGTGGTACCCTCTCTATAAGTGGTGTCATCACCATATATGGGAATATATCCCTCAATAGTAGATCCACTTGGGACCCAATTCAAATAGGATGGTCTCCTACACACATAAAGCAAGTATTTTAGTCACATATTGGCTCTCACTAAAGGAAGAGTACTATAAAGACAAGTGATATCTAAGAAATACACTTTTCTTACTTGATCATGACCATGGTCTCTATAGACCTCTTATCAATTTCACTCCTCCTAGTGGTTTTGGTGTCCCTTATTATGGTTGCCTCTCCCCACCACAAGTTCCCTTGCTTTATTTAACCACATTCCCTACCTAGCTCCAGTCAGCTTGGGATATGCCCATCTCTATCATGCTACTAGATCTTATCACTTTAGATCTTGGTATGGTCCCTATTAACCTTAGATCTCCTCCTAACCCATGTAGGCCTCCACTTTAACATCCTCCAGCTATACCATTACACTGTATGGATCTTAGATGTATATGTCTACTACATCCTAGTCTATGGTGGCTCATAGAGGACCAATCCTATCTTTAAATTATGTGGCCCATGAAGCACCCTTCATTAGTGTAGGGTATGCTTTGTTGCACCATAGTGTCCTTAGCTAGGTTAGTATGATTTTCTCATAAGCTCATGAAAAAATTATGATCAACTAGGTCATTCTACCTACCCTTGTATGTCAGATGTGATCTAGATAATAGTATAATCCTTCTATGATGTACTAGCCACATGCATACCTTTATCCTCCCTCTACTCTCCTTACAATGCCTATCCATGTTAATGGTAGCCTCCCTATGCTCTGACTAGTGTAGAGGCTCCTAACCATGGTACTTGCTCTCACCATCCATAGTTGTAGGATCCCTAGAGATATCTAGGTGACTTGCACCCCATGGTTGTTTTACTCCTTGTGGGGTCTCACTAGATAGAGCTTTGTTGTTATTGTTTCATATAACTATGGAATCTCTACCTCTCTCCCTATAAGATCTAAACTATAGATATTATAGACATATAGATTCTCAATATGATCTCTATCATAGGTCCGAACTACAACATGTGCCTCTTAGGCATCCATGTAGTTGATATTGCATTCACCATGTCTTTATAATAATGTAGTGACAATACATGTGTCAATCACCATAGGTTTACACTCCTTCAGTGATCATGGCCTTTTTTAAGAAGGGATTCAACCTACTCAACTAAACATGTTAGTAATCTCTCTCAATTAGTCACCTCATAGGGTCTTTCCCTATGCTAGTCACTCCTCTTCCTCTGATAAATCTTACTCCTTTGACACATTGAATCCTCATGTTTACAAAACCAAGTAACATGTAAGTAAATCAGTTATACAAGTTATGAAATGAAAAATAGTGTTTGAGACAAGCTCTAAGACATTTTTTCATTTTCCCCCTTCTCTGGTTTGTTTGGTCCTATTTTAGGCCTTGGCATTCTAGAAAGCCCCAGGGCTTCCTAAAACTTCCTCCCTAAGCCTCAATTTGACCTCTTACTTGGCCTACAGGGTTTCTCTCCTCTTGGTTATTTTGACTAGTTGGTCCACTCAATTCATCTAGATTTAGTCAAAATCCTTATAGGGCCTCCCAAACCCAAAAAATGACAAAATTCAATAGAGTTTTGTGCAAAAGACTTACCTAAACTATTGTGTGTACCTATGGTGTACTCCCCCCATCCTTGTATACTCTTCTTGGGATTTGATGGTTTTTTGTCTCTCCTTAGAGTTTCTTAGAGTGAAAATGGGTGTGAAAATGACATATTTTCACCCTTTTCCCTCTTTTTAACTCTCCTTTTTTATTTATATGGGACCCTTTTTGGGTTGTTTGCCCTTTATTGCATCCCAAACCATGAAACCTTCATCTTATGAGTTTCATCCCATTCTAAGCACAATGGTGACATCTATTTATCTTTTGGAGGCCTTGTTGGGACTGCTCACACCTTTTTTGGTCTTTGAGACCCCTTTCAAGTCCCCATTGGCCTCCTATGCCTATGCATTATCTCATGGGCACCCAAGGATAAAACCTACATAAATTACTTTTTTTAGATAGTCATTTCTCTATAGTTCTAAAATCAATCCATTCTAACTCCCATTTTTATCTTTCATTATGGTTCTTTTAGGTGGTGTTAGTTGATGGTTACAATGGTTTGGGACTTGTTCTAGTCTCTATTGACTAGTCTTGATCTTCTATGGACTTCTTACCACCTTCCCTATCACATCTTACCATGGTCAATATTGGTCAAACACCTAGATTAAAAATTGATTTTATTCTCTGACTCCTTTATATAGCTCGCTTACCCTACCTCACTTTGAGATAGTCCTTCTACAGTCACTTATCCTGCATCCTCTTAGTGGTGATTCACATAGATGGTGGTATTCAAGGTAACCTAAGCCCTGATGTTGCATCTTGGGTCATCGATGATTCATGGGACCATGAACTTACTATAGCTAGTTTCTTCCTTACCAACAAGATAAATACCACCATTGAGTATCATGTAATTATTAGTGCCTTGACAGATGCCCATGTGCTGGGTGTATGCTATGTGCATTTATTCTCTAACTCACTCTTATCCATGTCTTAGCTCACTAGTTCCTATTCTATCCTTAGCTATGAGTTATTCCCCCTCTTCAAGGTAGTGTGCAATTTACTCTCCTCCTTTGAGGACATATAAGTCACCCATATCCCTCATGGGGAACACACTATGGCTAACACTCTAGTGAATGTCATTATATATTTCATGATTTGATTTGATATAACTTATGTCCCTTATGTTTAGATTTGATTTGATATAACTTATGCTAGAGATGGATTTAGATTTGGATCATGCAATATTTACACTCTCACCCATGGATCATGTCATCGACTTCTTATGCGACCATCCTTATTTTTAAAGTTTAAGTAATGTTCTCTTTTATCATTTCAATTATTTATTATTCTTTACTTTTGTGTGGCTTAACGGTATTACACAATACTCCTTTTTCAAGCAAACACCAATTGTTTGTACCTCAGAGGTATATGTAATCATACTTCTCATGACCCTACTACTCCCTATGATTATATATCAACTTATGTGTAGGATACCAACCTAAGTGATCATATTTGAGATATTTCTTACTTTCATAAATACCCTATTATCTCACATGTACATCCCTTATACCTCCTTAGCCTTTTTGCTCACTGACAAACCATTCAGATGCCTCTTGGAGCCCTTCGAGGACCTTGCTAACCACATTAGATGGGAATTTAACCTAGGTCATAAATTATGAGGGGAACTTATGTCCTAGGCCACACATTACCCCACCTAATCCATGTCCTAGGCCATAACTTGGATCGAATGCATGTTTTTGGGTCTTAAATGGCCAAAAATGTCTAATTTTGGTCTTTGGTAGATTGAGGATGCCCTATATCAATCCAGTTCATCCATTTTTATTTTGATCCTTGATTATTCTTCAATCTCTTTACTCTCATGCTTTATTTAATCCCTATTTCTTCATTCTTAGCACTCTTAAGTTGGATTGGTGATAGGGGATTTAATGCATTGCTACACATTAGTTTGGTGACTCCATTATTACTATCAATTATTCCTACTTATTTATCCTTTGCTCTTAGATTCTAAAATTGGAATTAAACCTGATTATGAAATTATATTGAGATCTCACACCCTTGTATTTATTACTTCACCTCCTCTATGCTTCTTGGACATTAGTTTGGACTTGGCTCTACACTGTAGCCCTGGTCTTCCTCCTTTTCCATCTCAAGCTTGGATTCCTAATTGGTAGAACATATCCACATTATTTTGAGATTGATATGAGGGCAATTTGTTATGAAAAGTGAAAATCCATTGTTTTAGTGTAGTGTGTATTCTATATTTTTGTATTTGTATGATAGTTCAGCTTGTTGTGGGCATGCTTAAATTAGATTCTAAATTGTATGCATTCTCTCGACCCTAAAAAAATCTTTCCCCTACAAAAATGTCTTTCATTGTGTAGGATTTATTGAATAATTATCTTGATTGGAATATTATCTTATATTAAATTAGCTTAATTAGTTTGGTTAAAATGGCATTCTACTAGTTATTCACATGCTAGAGATATTTTAATTTGAGGAAAGGAATTAGTTTAGGTTTTTGAAGGTGTGTACTCTCTCTCTCTCTTTTTATTGCTCTTGAAAATGTCATTTCCCTTCTAAAATCACCTTTAAATTAATATATTTGCATGTTTCTTATGAATAAGGAATCTAAGAGGGGAGATTAGTATTGTGTTATTAAGATAAAATCAAATGTAAATAAGCACACTAAACACTAACACCTTTAGCCTATACACTAAGGAGAGCATAGGCAACAAGCATGCATATGAAACATAATTAAAATAGAAAAGAAAACCTTATTATACCTTTTTTGGAGATCTAAATAGACTGTATAAATGGCTTGCTTGGCTTTTGAATCAAAAAATATTCATCAATTAAGCTTTTTTGGCTTCACCTTTCCTTGGCACCTTGGTTTGGCTGCTTGGCTCATGCAACTAACATGGTAACATTACATTGTGTATTATAACATTAAACCAAGATATATTTTTATATCTTAAACATTATTGGGTATGGCCTTTTATATATAGCCTCAAGAATAAACTCTCACCCAAGGTGAGTTAAGGTTTAATTGAGACTAAATCAAGTTGAGTTAAAAGTTATCATGCAATTATAACTTTTAGTTACTAGTCATATTTCTCAAATTTGATATTTTGAGATATTTTGGGATATTTTGAGATATACTAAGATATTTTTACAACTCATAAAGGTAATGATGAAATTCTTGATATTTTTATTTTTGGAATTTCCATTTTTAGATATTCATTAATTATAAATGGATAATTCAACTAAGCATTTAATATTATTTAATTAATTAATTGATTTTGATTAGTCTTTTTGATCTTTAAATATTTGATTAAGTAATCCATTTAATGAGTCCATAGGATAAATTGATATTTATTTCACAAGGTGATTAGGGGTGAATCCATGAGAAGTTATTATTGCATACAAGATAGTACCCAAAATAGGGATGCCTCAACATGATTATGAGCTTTGATGAATGATGCATGACCAAATTTAGGTCATTCAATGATTTATAAGCTTAATTTACAATGTTTGGTAGGAATCAATATGAAGTCTAGTCAAAATCTAGTTGTGGCTAGAATTAGGTGTCTACAGTTTTCCCTTGTTTGGGAAGGTGTTATAAACTATAGGCATAGTAATGTCTCATTAAAGAATAAAAAGGAAATTAAGAATTAAATAATATAATTATTGAACCAAAAGCTCTAAAAAATGTTTAAAAAACCTATAATTATGATTTCTTGAGGGAGTGGCCGACACATATGATTGATGGACAGTCCCTCAAAAAGAAGTAAGAAAAAGAATCAAGTTGACCCATGCATGAGATTAATCCTATCAATAATATTTTTTATGCATTTGATTTAAAAAGTATTGATTTTCCCAAAGGTAGTTATAATAAGTAACAAAGTTTGAGACCTTGATTTGCTAAAGGTAGTTATAATTAGTGGCACAGTCACATGCCTCAGTAGGGTTGATGAGTTGAAATAATGATTTGACTATAGGTAGTTATAATCATTAAAATGACCTAGATTAAATAATGATTTTTAGTTGTGCCCTAGTAGGGTAGATTAGAAATCATAACTCAAGGTTATAGGATGTTGTATAGATTTAAGATGAGAGGGCACAAACCTAGGTGTAATTGTGTAATTACTAAAGAAGCCACAAAAAAATAAGCACACAAGCATTCACAAAGTGATAAAATAAATTATTTTAAGAATAAAGGTGGCTGAGTTAACCTGAGATACATCATGTATCCAAGCATTTCCTACATAGTCAAAAGGTACCTCAGGCAAATTTAGTTCACCTAAAATCAAGAAAAAATGGAATGAAGAGTAGGAAAATAAGCAGTGATCAATGTGAATGATTCACTTATACCTACCAATGTAGACATGCTTGTCCTTATTAGCATTGATACAACTAGAATGGTCAATGGGTTGATTAGATCAAGGAGGGTGAGAGGATTTGCCAAGGTGAACTAGGAGAAGTTTATATGGTGCCATTTATTGTAATATTTATTGATCTAATTTTTCATTTAACATATGATGGTATGCATCATGATATAAACACCATAATGACCTAATTATAATGTGCATAAGGATGGACTCTCAGTCTAATAAACAATTGAAAAAAATGCACTAGTTATAAAAACCATAATGATAATGTTGACATATGAATATAGATGGACTAAAAAATAATGCACAAAGAATCACCCAAAGAATGCATATAGACTGAGTCAAGGCACAACTAAACACATACAAAATTGAAAAGCAAAAGCAATAGAAAGCATCCTATCTATAATTAAATCAATATCAACACATGAAGTCTTAATTGAGTGATAAAAAGGTGGTGTCCTTAAGTAAGGATACATGCAAATCTAAGGTCACACCCCCAATGGTAGTGGAATGGATTAGAACAAATAATGTATTTTCCCTAATAGGGCAGATCAAGGAATGATAATTAGGTTTAAATAGGACAAATGTTTTTAGATTTTGGGGTGATTTATATCTCTAGGAGATGGTAAGCCAATTTTATAATTTTTAGGATTTTGAAATGTTTTGAATCTTTTTAGAATTTTCTAAGTACCTCAACTTGATTTAGAATTATGAGACATAGAATGGTCCAACTCACAAAATGGTGAGAGCATGGCTTAAGTTGATCACAAAATAGTGAGAGAATTGGAAATGTAGTGTTTGAGATAACTTTAATGTAAATTAAGTGATGGTTATATAGTCCCATTAGGACCTCAAGTCATGGTAGTTCTACCTACACAAAAGGTAGTGATATCTAGCTAGGTAAAAGAAAGTTCACAAATTTAGGAAAATGGTAATGAAAATGATAATAGTATTCATAAGGTGATGTGGTAATGCATGGTAAAGGTGTTGTTCCTAATTTTCCCATAGGCAATTATAATTAGGAAACAATGACATAGGTCAATGATATTAATTTTCCCATAGATGGTTATAATTAGTAACATAAGGTGAAAAATTGATTTACCCAAAGGTAGTTATAATCAATAACACCAATCAAGTGTAAATGAAATATGTAATTACTAGATACACTATCATACTAATTTCATATAATTCTATTTGAAATTTTTTTTCTAAAACTATTAATATTGGATTAGAATCCCTTTACAAAAGGTTTTGGAAGAACCAAGGTCAAAAGGGTTAAGTATGGTAGGTGAAAACAAGTTTGGTCAATAATAAAGCCATGTTAGGATTGTATAGAGTGAGGCAAAATGCAAGGAAATACAATTATATGTCAATTGGATATAATGGTAATAGGGTTTCCCCAAATTGATAAGGTAAGGTAAATTGTAGGGCATGAAACAACAATAAGGTGAATGATAAAGGAAAAAGGCAAGGTAAATAGTTCTAGGAAGGTAAATGTTTATGTTATTCTTGCTGATGTGGAGAAGCACATCTTGATTAACATATGATAAAAATATAATAATAATTCATGTAAATTTTTATCCCACACCTTTAATAAATATCCACTCAATTAATAACCTATTATAGATTTAGACTCCAATAATGTTTTTGTGATCTTCATTCATCATTGATTCTATTGTTTCCAGACTTTGAGACAAGATATCTTCATAACCTCTACAAAGGAAAAGATGGCCATGTATGTTAAATAAGGATAAATATTGGATGATAGGTCTTTTTTGTAAATGTAAAGGTGGATGATAATGTAATGTATAATGGTTAGCCAATAAATCAAGATTGAGATTTTTAGGCACACACAATGTTGTTGATTTTGGATTTGACATAACTTTGGTTGTGGTAGGGTTGAAGAATTTTGAATATGTTCTCAATAAGACCATAATATTTTTATATTATTTGGGCTTGAGAGTAACTACCATCTGCTTATGCTATAGATGGGAAGCTATATTGATTTTATCTTTAATAATGTCTTCATCAAGTAGTGAAGAACTATTATGCTCAATTATTGGTGCCTCAAAGATGTTTTCACCAATAAATTTATCTTAATTGTCACATATCACCTTTAAGAATGTTTCACTAAGGAACATTTATTTTTGAATCTAATTTTCTAATAGCACATCTGAAAAGGTTTCACTATAAGATGTTGAGTTTGGACTTTGATTGTCTTCTAGCACCTCCATAAAGGTTTCACTAGGAGATTATTCTTTTTATATATGAATGTGGTCTTGGTTCCCTTGGCATTCTTCAATTGTTATGTCACCATGGATGTATTTCAATAAGGTATGATTCTGTCAGTCCCAAGAGACATATATGGGAGGTGGAAGGCCAATATAATGTCTAGGTTGGTTGGTGTTAATGACACATGGAATGTCAATCGAATGGAAAGAGGAAGCACTATCCTCATAGAAGATACTAAGATAAGTTATGTTGATGCTAAAATAATAATCTTCAAAAAATATATAAGGATGACAAATATATTGAAATTGATTTGTAAGGTATGCATAACCAATATTGTAATAACCATGAATGTATTTTGATTTTGAAGTAGAGTCTGATTAAAGGGACTATGAATCCAATGTAGAGATTGATGTTGATTTTTTTTTTGATGTTAAATCTAATGTCTATTCAATAATATAACCTAATATTAATGTCTATTCTTCATTTGGTGTGGATTTTGATAAAATGATGTCCTATTGAATGACTGGTATTGGACAAGTAATGACTTGTGATGGTATAATGGGCTCTTTAAAAATAAGATCGACTAAGAATGATTAAATAAAGACTAGCTTATCAAAGTGAGACTCTTCAATGATGTCAAAAATGTCAAAAGATAACTCCATAGAGACTGGATTATTAAAGGGAGGCTCTTTAAAAACAAGATAATGGTTGAGATAATGATTTACCTAAAGGTGATTATAATCATTAAGATGTAACTTAGCGAAGACTAGCTTGTCAGAGTGAGACTCTTGGACAATGGGTAAAGGATCAAAACATGATTCATCATAGTTTGACTTGCCATAAATAGGTGTTTTAATTAAAAAATAAAGGATTGGTTGGTTCTCTTGGCCCTATTTTATAATTAGTTTTAAAATACCAATTTTGAACACATCTTGGACTTTGAATGATTGAATTTATTTTAGAGGTAATGATTGGCTGTATTGTGGCTTGAAGATTAGCATGGATTTTATAAAGTGGGGGATGGTTGATAATGGATTAGGAATATATAGTAATTGGATAATGATAGGATTATATTTGATGGGATTAACAAAGGTTGTTTCCTAGCCTAGAATGGTAACTATGACCCATAAAGTTGTGATTACACAACATTGGTGGGATAATGAGCTATTATGTTTAGAAGGGCCTAGAATGGTAATGGTAGGGTGTTATGAATCTTGATTTCTCACACAATCTAAAATATGAGGTCCTAAAATGGTAATGGTATGGTTTCATGAAGCTTGGTTGCTTACACAAGCCAAAAGATGTGGTCTTAGAATGGTAATGGTAAGACATTGTGAATTTTGGTTGCTATCATGAGCCAAAAGATGAGGTATTAGAATGGTAATGGTAGTGTGTTGTGAAGCTTTATTTCTTTCACAAGACAAAAGAAGAGGTCCTAGAATGGTAATGGCAGGGCATTATGAATATTGTTTTCTTGCACAAACTAAAGGATAAGGTCTTGAAATGGTAATCCTTGAATTCTATGAAGCTTAGTTGTTTACACAAGCCAAAGGATGGTTAATGGTATAGGTAGGGGAACATGTATCATTAGCATTGAAAGGGTGAACTTGGTATGTTAACCATCCCAAAGAAGGTATCACTGAATACTTTACTTGAGGATCATGGATTTATTCTCCAAATTGAGTATTGTAAGGAAGATAAGGATGTATCTCAAAAACAACATCATCATGATAGGGGCCTTAAATAAAGTCAACTTATGTGACCATGTTATTATAACCTATATTGTAGATCGATCCATTATGAGTGTAACAAGACATATCCAAATAAATGATGAGCATTTTATGACCATGTTATTATAACCTACATTGTATATAGATCCACTATGAGTGTAATAAGACATATCCAAATAAATTATGAGAATTTTATGAAAAGGCCTATATTTCTACAAAATCTTAAAAATAATGTCTAAAGGATAAATGGTCCAAACATTGTCTAACCTAGTTGAAGGAATGGAGTTGTATCTCTAAAAAGGTTGGTGTTAAAACTTGGCATAAAATAATCTAACATTAAATGTCTACGTCAAATGTATAAAAAAAAATGGTTAATTAGATGAAATAAAACTAAAATTCCAAACTTAGGTATAAAATGTTTCAAACAAGTCAAAACTAGGTCTACAGAAATAAAAGTTGCTAGGTTTTTTGGAAAACAAAGCACAAAATCTAAGCTCAAAACAGGTATTGCTAGGTCTTTTGGAAAAGGAAAAAAAAACTATATATTAAACAAAATAAGGTATAAAAGGAAAGAGATTTAATCTAACAAATTTAAAACACTTTGACATAGCCTAGGCATTCAAATTTAGACACACACTTGATCATTTGACAAAAGATATTTAATTTTAGGCACATGAAAGATAGACTACTTCCCCAAATATAAGGATAGAAATAGTCTTTAAATGGAGAAAGAAATTAACCTAAGTTACATAACCCAAAAGTGAAAGATCAATGTTTAGACTAAAATTACATGAGGTGTACGTAGAAATCAATCAATGTTTAGATTTGAACTTGTCAAGGCTAATTTAAAAATTAATTTAGAAAACTAGGATTTTCAAGATAAATAATAAGCTAAAAAATAATGAACAACATGATAGTACTAGACATAGATCCAAAAGGCACACATGGTTTGGATTTGTAATTTTGGACATAAAATAATAAGTATTTGAAATAGTTTGAGTAGTGTAACAATGTTATCATGTTAAAAAGATATGAAAAATGGTTTTTTCCAATACTTACAAGATACACAATTAGAATGAAATGGGAATCATAATGACACCCTTTTTAATCAAGTTATAGACACATACAATTTTGACAATGATTAAGGCAAGGTGTGGTGTCAAATGGATGATATAACACCTCTTCAAACAAAGGAGTGATGTATAATAAGACTCATTTTGACATGGTATGATAAAAAAATAGTTTTAGACTAAAAACCATACAAGAAAGGATATAATGACATAAACACCTAAGTGTAACATCTTAAATCCTAAAATTGACAAGGTTGCATCATAGTATCAAATTTAATCTATATACTTGCTATTGAAAATATTTTAATTGTTAATATGAAAATTAAAAGCATGTGAAAGTTAGGGTTTTAGGACCTCTCTTCTCTCAAGAGTTTGTACTATGACATGGAACTTTGGGATACTTGCCCTACATCAAAGTATGTCATAACAAGTGGGGTTGTTATAAACTATCAATTTTCATGTGTTTATAGATGGTCCTAAGTGTAACTAACATTAGATATATAATCACATCAATTGGATCCACATCAACCATCCTATTGTGAAATGGTCTAGTCCTTTTCACAACCATTACATCTATCATTTTCTCATTATAGTGAGATATTCGAGTTGCCCTTAGATTCCAAGGTGGAGTACCACTGACAGAGCTTGTTTAACCACTCAAACAAGCATCCAAATGGGTCACCCTCAATTTATATACCCTACCATAGAGTAGGGTTAAAATTATGTTGGTATATTAATTCTTGAGTCAACACTTCCCCAAGTAACCCATGAGGAAGTGATGAAATCCTGCTGACAAGCCAAAATGCATGAAAATAAAGACAAGTGAAAAGACTTTACTATCATTTTGGGGTCACCCAAACCATATGGATTTGTGGAGGGCCTTAGTAAATTTATTTTTATGATTTTGGAATAAAATAATAATGGTAAATAATGAGTGTTTTTTTTTCACCTGAGTTCCTTAAAGGGGATGAGGGAGAGCATACACGTGATACTTCTTTTGTCAAACAAACACTCAATCAATAAACATAAAAATGAAAAAAATTATAAGTATTTAACTAAAGTGAAAATTCATTTTTATAGAACCAAATAAAATATGTCACTAGGTTTATCCCCTTGGTGTTGTGTGAAAACATTAAAAGATAAAAATGACTTAAGCAAAAGATTTTTAAAACACTAAATTCAAATGTGAGTTTTGTAACTTTAGAGTGTTTAAAATTGTTTTTCTTGGTCTTTAGGTCCTACAAAAAATGTTAGGGTGTTCTTTTGGGGGGGGGAAGTATAGGAAAATTAAAACCTAAGAAATCAAAATATTATAAATATTTGAAATACGAAATACCTACAAGTTATAATGTATTCCAAAAAAAACCTTGCAAACTTAAAACAAAATTAGAAAACAACTAAGACTAAAATTAACAATTAAAAGTGATAGTATACTATTTATATCTAAATATAATAAGTCATATTTTGATTAAATTTATACATAATGTAGATAACATAAATTCACACCATATATAATATATTTAGAAAAAAATAGTTTATGGATTTAAAAATATGATTTTTTTAACGACCATTTATTTAAAAAAAAATAGATAGTCACTTAAAGAGTCTTAAATTCTAAACTACAAATCACATTTCAATGAAATGTTGAGATAATTAAGCTGAAACCAGTAAAAATAACCTATGAAAAAATCATAAAAAATAGTGAATGGATTAAAAATGATAACTATTTTAACAGTCATTTTTTAGCTGGAAAATAGAAAATGAAGGTGGCAGTTAGTGTTTTGATCATAACTTTTAAACTATACACTAATTATTAAATAAATTTTTGTAGGTTGTTCTTAGGTCCAAGCCTCACCTCTCTTCAAAAATTTAGATCAAAATAGTGAATTAAATAAATTATTATCTCTATATTAGTTATTTTTAGTAGGATAATAGAAAATCCTAACAAAACACCCTAAAATCCATTATAACTACCTCATTATTTGTCCCACCAAGCATGTTATTATGTGAAAAAAGAATCCAATATGGGATATTAGTATTATGTTATTAAGATAAAATCAAATACAATTATACACACTAAACACAAACACCTCTAGCTTAGATTCTAGAGAGAGCATAGGTGATAAATATGCATATGAAACACAACTAAAAAATAAAAGAAAACCTTCTTCTACCTTCCTTGGAGCTCCAAATGGCCTATATAAATGGATTTCTAAGCTTATGCATCAATAGAGATTTTTTGGCTTTACCTTTCCTTGACACCTTGGTTTGGATACTTGGCTCATGATTTTGGCATGGTAACATTACATGCAAGGCTTCTTTGCATCTATTTGTGTATTATAACGTTACACCAAGATAGCTTTTTAGAGATTAAACATCAATGGGTATGGCATTATAATTATAGTATAAATAATTAACTCTCACTCAAAGTAAGTTAAGGTTGAATTGAGACTAAATCTAGTTGAGTTAAATATTTTCATAAAATTATGACTTTCAGTTACTATCCATAGTTCTCAAATTAAATATTGTGGGATATTTTGAGATATTTTGACAACTCATAAAGGTAATATGAAAGGCTTGATATTTTGATTTTTAGAATTTCCATTTTTAGATATTCATTAATTGAAAAAGGATAATTCAACTAAGCATTTTATATTTTTTAATTAATTAATTGATTTAGATTAGTCTTTTTTCTCTTTTTATATATGATTAAATGCCCTACTTAATGGGTCCATAAGCCAAATTAGTAGTTATGTCACAAGGTGATTAGGGGTGAATCAATGAGAGGTTATTATTGAATATGAGAAAGTACCCAAAATAGGGATGCATCAACATCATTCTAAGAATGATGCACGACCAAATTTGGGATGTTTAATGATTCATAAGCTTAAATTGAAATGTTTGGTAAGAATCAATGTGAAGTCTGGTTGAAAGCTAGTTGTGGATAGGATTAGGTGTCTACAATTATAAAATTCATTTATTGTTTAGTAATACCCTTTGATTTATTTATACCACTTTAAATTTTACTAAGAATTGAATATAAATACCCTCTAGCTCACTTTACTATGGTTATAACCATTAGAGATACTTGCATCTTTTGTGCACTTGATCATGCTAACCCTAACTTGGTTTACAAGTCTTTTTATAGCTTTGTGCAATCCAAAAAATTAGATGGAATCTATAGATTAGAATTATCCCATATCATCCTTGAACCTTTTATCCTTATAGTATTTTCTTAAGTTCCTGTGTACCCCCTACCAAACCCTAGTGGTTTAGTTCAAATTCTCAGAGCTACATTATAGCATGCCTAGTGGGACCTCAAATATAATCTCATGCTAGTTATAGCTTATTTATAACTCTTTTATAAAATTATCATATTATAGATGCAAGGCTATGATTTTAATTGTGTTTTAGATCTCACCCTAGTTTTTTCATCCTACTTTGGTTTTGGGTCCATCACCCCATGGGTTTTTGGGTAGTTTACCTTTTTTTATCTTCCTACTTACTCTTTCTTCACCACCTCCATGTTTGGTCTCCCACCTATGAGACTCTCTTATTTATATATTCAAGGTCTTAACCCTAAGTTCACTCATGATTAAGCCATAATATAAATGGAATGACATAAAACCCCTAGGGTCTTTGACACATCTTTATCTTAGGACCAAGGCTTTCCAATATCTTTTAGAGAATTAGTTTGGAAAGTATATAACCAATGGACTCAGTATCCTTTCCATAAGTGTGAGATCTACTAATTTAAGGATGATTTCCCCTGACCTCAAACTACTTTCCATTTACCCATTCAAGGTGAAGATGGACCCCTTACTTGATTGAGGCTTGATAAGCTATGTGAAATCATTAATGATTATTGAAGATGACTTAATGTGAATGAAGACCACCTTTATCCCCTTAGGTGTAGGCAAAATGCTTCCTTTAGAGATGTATATTTCACCCACTCTAGTTTTAATGCCTCAACTAGTTCTAACCTAATTCCCCCACCTCTTTTTCAATGAGAGACTCTGTGGCAAGAAACCCCTAATATCCATGTTGAGAGATATAGACATCCTGACTCGATGAGGCATCCACACTACATGGATTCTTCCCATCATCCTAGCCCAACCTTTAGAATATCATATGAACATGTTAATTTTGATTTCCACCTTTAGACTAGAGATCCATGGGACACATGGCTAGTATCATGTAGACCTAAGTTGCCATGACCATTTATATGGGTATTCCATGTCATCTCACCATCCATGTAGGGAATGACACCTATCCCATGGTCATTCCCCACCTCATGATTGGGAGGATTTCCATCATGAGTGTATCCAACATCAAGATCCACCTTGACATCATCCCATTCATGATCAAGGTTGTGATGAGGCCTACTAGTGTAGGCAATATCATAACCTCCATGAGCCTCCTTAAGTAGCTTGTCGATAACCTAATATAAAACATGCCTATAAAGATCTCCATAGGAATATTCTATCCTATTAGGTGCATGATATTACCCTTCCCACTTAAATCCCTAAACTTCCTAAGTTTAATGGGACATAGGACACCAACCCCATAGAACATATCACAACATTTATGGTGTGTATGGATTGGCAACAAGATGAAGGCATGATGTTGAATTTATTCTCTCATTCCCTATGAGCCAAATCTCTCATTTGGTTATAGAATCTATCTCAAGATTATCTTTCTATCTTCTAATTCTTTTTAGATGACTTCCTCTAGTACTTCAATATCTATAGACTATTTAACCTTGACATCTAGTCACTTACCTCCATGGTGCAAGCTAAGGGTGAGTCAAACTTTGACTTTGTATGTGGCATTCAACTATCCATGCATATAGGAAAAGTTTATTAGATAATCAAATTTATTATATGTTCATATGAACATTGAGGTAGGAAGTTCACCTTAAGGTCCTCAAGTATGAACCCACATCTTATGATGAATCTATTGATGAGTGTTTAAATATTGAGGTAATAAAGGTGGTTTTAGGCATTCACCCTATACCAACTCAAAATTCATCCTCTTCATATGATCATAATTATAATGTGACTAATAATGGTGTCACTAGTTATCCTATAGAGAAGAAGGATAACCTCAAGGTCAATGCTCTAAGTAAGAGGCCAACTAAAAAGAAGGCCCATAAAATGATCTCTATGAGACCATAGATGGTTTTCCCTTATAATCCCACCAAATTTTTCAACTTTCATTAGATGAAGGGCCATAATGATAAGAATTATGCTACCCAAAAGTCTTGTGCTAAGACCTCACTAGCCCCTTATATTTATCTACTTGCATAACCCAACCATAATTTGAATGTGTTTAAAGAGCCTCTACCTAACCATGACAAGGAAAATAATTAGAATAAAAATAAATCCAAGGCTAAGGCCCATCATTCTTCTTCTTGATATTATACCTCTTCTAACTCCTCTTCCCTAGCTAACTTGAAAGGGAAAGCCAAGCATGAGAGTAGAAAGGTCATTGTTGTTATCAACATAGCCTCTACTGGGTATGAATGCTTTTTTAACATACATTTAGGTTAGGACACTAAACCCATTATATATTTTAGTGGTGTGGGTCCTTCTGCCCAGCCTATCGAGGTAGTGAACCCCAAAGTTAAATTTGACTTTCAACGTAACATCCATCCTCAATTTAGACAACAACCATACTCTATCATAAAGGAGTTACAATTCCTTTAAACTAGAATTTAAATCTATGATCTTCTTCACCTTTGACCTAAGTAAATAGGACTCAAATTTAATGATCTTGATCTCTCTCATGAGGGTCCATTATAAGATGATGTCAAGGTTTTGTTCAATGCCGACATCTTCAATCACCCTCATCCTCTCATGTTGTCATTTTAACCTACCTCCTTGATACATGATTTAATTATTATAAAGAGGCCTAAGTTCCAACTCTAAAATGAGATCTCCATCAATGATTGTCATGTTAAGAGATGCATCATTGATGAGGGAATCATTTTTAACATCATGCTCCTATGTGTGTTCAATTAGCTTAGATTAGTTGTAATAAGCTCTCTGATTCTTGCAACAAATTTGTTGGTTTCAATAATGAAATGGTTGTACTAGTGGGAAATGTGAAGCTTTGGGTTAGGTTTTGCCTCAAGATATTTAGGATCAAGTTTCATGTGTTAGACTTAGACCTCTCATACAACATGATCTTTGGCCATCCTTAGACTATTACCATGAAAGCCATCACATCAAAAATGTTTTGTAGAAGGTGAGATTCACACCATGGAGGCCAATCCATATCCCTAGGCATTGATTTACACTAAGACAAATCCCTCTGGTGAGGCTTTGGTTGTCTCCTCATGGGCCCTATGGACTCAAACAAGGCCTCTATCTCTAGATATTATTTTCTCAAGGATAAGTGTTTTGATCTAGCTAAGTATCAATCAACATTCACTCCTTTCATGTCTAGAATTTACTTTCCAATACCCTCTCCTTCCATACAATGATAGGTTGGCTCTTACCTTCTTAGAAGCCTATTTCAAGATGTCTCCCTAAATGTTGAGCTTCCCCTTTCATCATTCTTCTCTTATTAGAGTATCAAATCTATCAATGCATATCCAGGAGATATTTATAGATTTAGTGAGCTTTATATTGAGTTTTATTCCATCCATGATATAGAATGCAACCTAATCAATGAGATTAGATTTTATAATAAGCTCATGCCCATGTGTCATTTGTGTTGACTATTTTGACCACAAGTCAAAATAGGTCAACTCCATATAGTTTAACACTTTTATAGGGGTATATTAATATGTAATATGGTGTATCATTACCTTATTTTATGTCATTTGATATGTTATTAATCTTGGTCATAGTCAAATTTATTCCTAAGTTAGTTTATATCACTATAAGGTCATATTTGAGCCATTAATCAAGGTTGTATAGCTTCCCTTGTAGATAAGTGTTTAAAAATATCCATTAACATCATTTTTGTCATATTATTATTATTGATGTCATTTATAACTAAAAAACTTGCAAGTATCAAGTCATATCAAGAAAATCATTAGAAAAGAGGGAGTTTTGGTAGTTGTAAAGCCTATGCAAGTGTTGTAGCACATGTGTAAGGTTTTTGAATGACTCTTAAGCTTCCATTAATTCATTTAAATAATTTATCAGATTTATAAGTTTTAAAAATGGACCAAAACCATTCTTCTCCTTCATCACTCTTCTTGGCATGCAAAATTTGTCAACAGGTTTTCTCATGGCATGACTAGTTGGAGAGGTTTAAGGTAAAATGTTATTATGGGTTGTTATTAAAAAATTTATAATTCCATTTCATGGTAGGATTTAAAATATTGGTTGTTCATGATTTATGAACCATTGCTAAGAAGTTAACTACCTCATTTTTCATGCTAATCCCCGTACCCTACAAGTTTTCTCCTTACCTAGGATGTTATATACAAACAAATGGATGAAAATAATTCTATAACATGTGGAAATATTTCTCTAATGGTTTCCATATTTGGTTTCATGTTAAGAGGTAATTGGATGAGCCAAACATCTTAAGTTGCAAGTTAAGTGCACTAATGGAGTTGTAGGTAGGTTTCATCAACTACAAAGGTTTTCCTTTCTTATAGTGGCTTTAGATGAAGGTGAAATGTTGTATTTAATGATTCCAATGTCTTTTTAATTTACCTCTCTTTCCAAGCTTAGTTTCAAAATGTCTCACATGAATATTGTCATCAATAAAAGCTAATAGTATCAAGTTTCTACATGACTATCATATACAATTAGGTATAAGGTCCTAAACACATTAATGGAAATGTAGTAAGGAATTTAAATAGGTTGGACACCTTATTATAACATGATAAATTAGGCTAATCTTTCTAAATGGTATATGATATACTGTGACAATTTAGGCAAATTATATACATCGTCCTAAAGTCTAATATACACCTACAGGTTCCCACGAGAGCTTAACCATGTTGGAATGAGGACATGAAAAATAGTTTAAACCCCTTCAAGGTGGAAAATATCCATTTAAATACTTTTATAAGGACTATAACTAGTTAGATAACCATACACTATGCACATTGTCCATGTTTCACCTTCACTTACCTTGTCTGCTAATGCGTGTACACCTATAGGTCTCCATAGAGGACTGAGCATTTAGAGTGCTAATGTTTAGATATGTTTTGAGACTTTCATAGAAGATTGAGAAGTTGGAAAATTCTATAGTAGTCAATAGTGGAGCTATTGAGTGGCAGGCAAATTTGAATCATGCTCATAGTTGCAGAAAGAAGGTTTAAGGACTTATTACCTTAAAAATTCCAAAACAAAGCCTTGTCCATTCTTTGTGATATCATGTAATAGGGTGGTATAAAGTCTAGATTAATTTGAATGAATCCATCATGTAGACCTTATGTAGAGGCAATACCTTACAAAATAAATGAGTGGTTTGGCCAATAGAGTATGATGTTAGAAGGCTTCCAATTCTAGAACATTCTTAAATTATAGATAGTCAGTGTTCTCCATAGTATCTTTAACTTAGAGTGACCTTACAATCCAAAGTGGCAATATAGGAGCATGTACTCATGATAAGCTTCCTTATTAGATTTTATGATAGTATGAATAGACCATGGAAAATTTGAGGGATTTGAAAACTAGGTTTTTAACTCATATCACAATACAAGACCTCCTTTTGACCTAAAAAAGTACACCTATGGGTTTCAAAGAAAGGTAATATAATAGAACTTGAAGATTGAGTGATAATTTCTAATTCTAAGCATGACATCAGTATATGACACTCATTAAATGATACCAAAATATTTTAATAAATCCTAGACATGAAATAAAATATGCATAACATTTTATAGGTGTCCTTTTAATCCTTAGAATGGTCACCTACAATCAACTGTAAGATGATAATGGATTAGCAAATGACATTTTGGTTTTATCATAGGTATTTAAGAATAAAAGTGAATTAAAATCAGTTGGATGTGAGAATAAAGGACTTCAATAATTCCTTAAGGAAATTTACAAGACCTAACACTACAATGTACACCTATAGGGAGGTCTCCCTCTTGAGACAAACACATAGTACATAGTTGACTGTAGTCTTGTCTAGTCAAGTGAAGGTATACCTTGAAGAGTTTAGAAAAATTAGGATGATAAAATTGTTTGAAGTGAATCAAAAATATTTATGATCATGTCATGGTATTCTCAAGATAATGGAAAATAGAGCATGGATGGGTTTCATAAAATAACCTACAGTCAACATAAAAATCTTATAGTTAGGGAGTCTATATAAGTCTATCTTGGGTTCTGTGGTATTTGCATGTGCTAGGAGTGTTTTTCAAACCTGAAATTTTATGTAAAGTGTCCCCATGACTTTCTCAATATACTTGTATATTCACATTTTTTTTAGAAGATAGAGTAAGTTCCCTTTATTTTGTTTCAGACAAAGGGCACTCCCAAATGAACATACCTTATATGTTTAGTAAGATATGATAAGAAAGTGAGTTGGGAAATATGTAAACCCTATAGAAGGATGTATTAAACTATGTTATACATGAAGAAACATAGAGAATCCCTCACAATCATGACCAAGCACTCAAAGGTGTTGGTAAGGAGCTAAACACAATCAAGCATTACTATACCTAGATTAGGCCTACTACCTAAATATGATCTAATACCATTTTTAGGATCAATTTATAAATCCAAATCATTGTATAACCTCCATAGTGAGTTATAAGGTGAGTTAGATCCTTTAAAAAAATAAAAAATGTCATAGAGAAGTCATTTCTTGACTTGATAATATGATATGCTATACAAAATATAGGGAAGAACTCAAGAAGACAACTTTGGAAGTTCATATCTATATGAATGATTACCATGGGATCTTAAATAATTAGGATATGTTGGGGAGGGTCCTAGACTTGAATTTTGTGGAATTTTTTTGAGGATTAGATGTTGCACTTTTATGAAAAATCCTTAAGGGATAAAACTACTCAAAACCCTATAAAACCCTTTATAATGACCCAATGGAGAATAAATTGAAGTAAATTCATCCATATGAGCTATTTTGGGTAGGAAAATTTTTTCAACTTAAAAATTACTCCCTATGCATCCTTCCCATCAAGTTGGCTTGCACCCTATTTATATGAACAGGGTACAAAACTAGTTTTATTGATGTTTTTTGATGTTTTTTAGGTACAAAAGGGTTTCAAAGGATGAGGACCAATTTTGGATATAAAATGATACCTAAAATAACTCCTCATATCCATTTATTTCTTCATAAAATCACACAAGTACCTCTACAATCACTTTCACTTTAGGTAGTCCAAACTAGCATAGTTAATGAAGAGTGATCACCAAGTGAGAAGGTAATAAATCCAATTAAGAGGTATTTTAAAGTATAAATAATGGATATAAGGATAGTATGACTCTTTAAAAGTTTCATAAAACCCATTTTATGGATTTTACTATAAAATTAAAGACTATCTTGGTGCCAAATGTGAAGGATAATTGAAAGAAGGGTGATTATGATTATAGATAGTGAGAACACTTGTATAGAAGAATATTTATGATTAGGGGCACATAAAATTCATGTAAGAGCCTATTTATAACCCAGAATTCATGTTTAAATTATTTCATCTATCCCTAGCCTATTGTGGAGTGCTCAAGAGAAGCCAATGATGAAGATAATCTCCAAAAAGGTAGTCGAGAGACCTCTACACCAAGTTTGAGGAGTTTGATGCTTCTGAGGGAAATTTATCCAAAAAGATATTGCATGGTATATTATATACTTAATTAATCTATATATGTAACTATTTATCTCATCTTGACCCTTATTATTATACCTCTTTATCTTCATTCTTCTCTCTTCTCTCTCACATTTTATAAGTATTAACCATTTTGGCTCTTGTATCTAATTCCATACCATGTATGGTGAATCCTTGCTAGTTTTATGTTTTAATTTTCCTTTGAATGAATTATTAAGTATGTTTTTGATTTTATAAACATCTCATCTAAGTTTTCAAAGTTATAAATGGTGAGGTCTAGAGATAAACTTATATCCTTAATTCTCCTTATCCTTTCATGTCTAGTGCAAGAAGTTCTCATTCTAACATGTTATATGGAGTCTAACTATTGTGTTTGGATCCATTAAAGTTTTAGGTTTCCTTAGAGTCTGAAATATTACCTTTTAACCACTTAACTTTATTTTTCTCATGCATATCACGTCTATATTGAAATATTATTGTTAGAACATCTTAGGACTTTGAAGCTAGTGTTGTAGGTCTTATTTCCTAGTGAAATATGTATGATGGTATGTGTAAATATTCATGGTGTATCAGCCCTTAGATTATTTTATTTTAATGAACATTTATACCCCTTTCCTCATAAATAATTATTTAGTATAGGTGATAATCACTTCAAGATCAATTCAGGGAGGTAGCCCTAAAACCTAGATGTCTACTTCTACTATAGGTGACCCACTTACCTATAAGTATTCCAATGTTGCCCAAATATTAGAGTAGACCTGAAAAAAATATTCTAGGGTGAAATATTGGTGAAAATAATTTTCATTTATATCTTCTCACTTATTTGGGTTTTGAGGTCTCATTCACCAATAATGACCCCACCTCTAGAACTCCTATGGTTTGGGTCATGAATGATGAATCTAAGGATATGGATGCTCCATCTCCTTATTCCTACAATTTACCTATTGATTGGCCTCTTAATTTTCATACTTTGGAGATAGGCCTTTGGTTAGGGTATAGTGGTGGATTTCCCTTCAGGGAAGTCTTGGGCCTAGACCTATGGTACTTTGGTGAGCCTCAAGACTTACCAAAACACCCTCCCCATGCCCTAATTCATTGGATTTCCCCTCTTATTACATCTAGCATAAAAATTTGTGGTTATATAAAGTTTTCTTGATCTTGAGCTCCTATTTATATTCACCTCAACACAAAGTTAGAGTCTTTTTCTTCTTTTAGTTGGTTATTTTATTGGTTGTTTACAACCAACCCTCTATCGACTCCCTCTCTCCTAATCTAAAGTTATTGTAAGTGGTGTCAGTTAATTTTTATGGTTGATTGAAACTTGATCAAGTCTTATTAGATATTATTCATCTTTCATGGGCCTTCTAACACACCTCCTTACCTCTTATTGATTTGGTTTTGAGACATTTTCTCTTAGTTGGCCATTGCATAACAATGATGGCCCTACTAATTGAGGTGCCTTTCCTGTCTCTATCATTCTAACTCCTCCTCATGTCTACACAATATATAAATGTGACCTTATATTACTCATGAAAGTAGTATAACAATAAAAACATGTTTTTATAATATTATAAACATTTTTCTTGTCCCTCCCCATCTTCAACCTTTATAGGCAGGTTATGGACCCTTTTGAGCTCCCTTGGGCTTGTTGTTGGCCCTTACTAGCCTAGGCCATGGATTTATGGGCTAACTTAAAGCATGGTAATGGGTTGATCCATAAGTCTAGTATCTTAGAAATGGTCCAAGCCATGGGTTTTCCTAGATAGGTTGCGTCCTAGGCTAGAGGCCTTATTTTTCCCCTCTCCCAACCTCCATTTCATTTTATTGTTTATTATAGAACCAAAAAACCTCTATATTAGGGATTTTGGTCCATTTTAGACATAATGGTAGAGTTTATTTCTCTCTTTGAGGCCTCCTTAGGCTTTTTTTAGGACCATTCTAGTCTATCAAACCCCTAGGTCCTCTATCTTGATGAGCTTGTGTACTCCTTGGGATAAAAGTTGATCTCTACTTCTTTCAATTCATAGTTTCTTAGCTCATTCATATTCAATCCCTAATAATTACCTTGTACTATTTAAATGTCATTATTTAAGGTGTGGGTTTATGTTTGTGATTACTCCAATACTTGTTATAATCTTCACTGCCTAGTCTTCATCTCATTATAGACATCCTACCACCCTTCATCACCTCATCCCATAGTCAGTGTTAGTATTCACCCCTTAATTATGACTTGATTATGTTCTTTCTCTCCCTTGTGTAAATTTATCATCTTAATCTATGTCAATTCAATCCTTCTATAACATCTTATTTCATCCTCAACCCCCATCATTGTATACCTCTCGGTTGTGATTCACACTAATGGCAACAGTAAAGGTAACTGATGTAGGGGCATCCCATGAGGACCCCAAAATGATCATTTTTTTGTCTTAGGTTAGTATAGTAAGTGTATTACAAGTGATATAGGTCCTAAATAGTCTACAGGTGGTGTCTTTTTGGTCTAAAGAGGCATATAATTTGAATTAATGACTTTCCCACCAAAAGTATGATTTCAAAATTTAAATATTGTTAGGTCTTGTCTAATGAGTTTTATGCATTTTGAGAGGGTGGAAAAATGTCACAAAAATGTAAAGTGGATTTAAACCCTATATAAGTCTTATAACACGTTCATGAGTTAAATTTTATAGTATTATGTATTCATCTTATGTAATATCATGAAAATAAAATGTAAACGAGGAGACTATTTAGAGGGATAGGTGTAGACACCGAAATCGTGTCGACTCCCCTGGTCACTCCCCGTCTTATTCTTCTTCGCCTATTTAACCCTTGACGATCACTTGTTCTACCAACCTTGACCCTGGCAGCATGTAACAATGAGCAGAGAACTAAAAGCTAGACTCTGTCCTCATTGTGCATCTGTCGACGACGGTCTTTACCTGGCTGATGTTGCCGACATCGGTCACTTATCGGCCGACATCGGCAATCCTGCCGACGTCGGTCACCATCCCATTATCTGTTATCTGTTACCATTCGGTTCCTGATCAGTTTTTCGAAACGGTTATCGAACCGTCTCTCAAAACCGTCCCAGGGCCTTCATTCAATCTCCCCTCCCTGATCAGTCAAACAGGCTCCCATTTCCGACATCTACAAGCTCTCTAGCATTCAAACTCCAGCATCCATCAACTCCAGCATCCACCAACTCCAGCGTTCGTTCTTCCGGCACTGCACAGGCAACTTCGACTATGGCTTTCATCACGACTTCTCATAGGTAAGTGTTTTCTATGTTTACTTTCATTTTCTTCTTGATTATTCTTTGTGCGCTATTTCTGCCATCCCGAAGTTTCAAACCCCCAAACTCGACCAAAAACCCCGTCCCGACTCTGTCTAAAATCTTGTCCCGACCCTGTCAAGACCTTCTGCAACTTTCCCAGACCTCTGTTCAGAACCTGCCCCGACCGACGCCGGTCACTTCCCCGACCGACGACGGCACCTTAACCGACGTCGGCACCACAGAGACCGATGCCGGTGACTGTGCAGAACAGTGCTACATATTAGGTACGCACTTTTATTTTCTATCATTTCATCTTTTATTATCTACTTTCGTCCAACATTACGCTTTTTATCAGTGGGTTGATATCCTTCTAGGGAGTCTTCGTACTTCCGAGATCGGGCGTTCGCCTGACAACCCACCATATCTTTGACTAACATCTTTCTGTGTTTTAGTCTCTTTTTCGCAGGTGTCATTCCTCCACAGCCAAAGAGGAGAATCTTCCAACGTCTGATTTCGGTGCGCTCAACTTTATCAGGTACTTCTAGCCTTAACCTTTTATTTCAGTTTCTTATTTCTTCTTTGAATGTAGAAAGCAATTTTGCATAGAAACATTCTGGCACGCCCGGTGGGACCCTAGGTCCTCCTTGGGTTCTTTCTTTCTTTCGTTCATTTAGGCACATTAGGTTTCTTCCTTTTCGCCTCCTTTCATCTCTTCTTAAACGACATCATAAGCAAAACTAAAACGAACATTTCTTTCTTGCACTTCTAGACTAGCTAAACTCATATTCTTCAACTCTTTCTCCATTCGTCTTCATACGAACAAACATTTCGACTTGGACATTAAAACACTTTGCATTCATTTCTGTTTGCCTGCATCTCTTAGACCACACATAGTAATTAAACCGCATATTGAATTAATCTAGATCACTTCATGTTACATGACCAAACCACCTGCACAAAACAAACATTTTAACTTACCTGAGACAAGGCCCGACTGGGATTTCATCCCCCAGTGGATACCTTACCCGTCCCGGTAACCCTACTTGGATTTCATCACCAAGGGGGAAGCCCACTCCATTCTCTGGTGGAGTATAATCTCTAGGTGAGGTATATTTTGGCTAAGCAAAACCAGCTAACCACTGGAATCATGAAGTGAGGGGAGCTTGCTCCTTAGCACCAGGCCACGTACCAGACCCTAACACAGACTTCTTGAGCACCATAACAAAACCCGAAACCTTCCATAGACTGCTTCTTCTAGGACTCAACTCACAAAGCCAACCTCCCCAAACACACATTCTAAGGCATAAGCCACTATAATCCTAAAATTTTTACTTCTAGAGTTTTAGGATCTGCTTGTGTCTTCATCTTTTTAGTTCTTATCTGCTTGTTTGAGCGTGTAAAGACGTTCTATCTTGCCTTTTATGGTTTTGACACATAGTCAAACCAAGGCCCTTTTTGACCACTCTGGCCATCAACTACTTTCGTCTACCTCATCTCTAACCTGTCCTATCATGGAGTTCCACTCGGAGACTGAAAAAACTCCTACAGGACCGACCCTGACCCCGACTCAACTTCCCATCATCCCTGAAGGGGACCAGGATTTCAAAAAATTCTTGGACCTCAATACCACAGCCCTCCATAACTATCTCGCGAGAAATCCAACGCGAGACCTTTCGAGTGACATGGCGACGACATCGACACCATTCGCCACCCAACCTTTTTTGACTCAGCCTTTCGCCCCAACCGTTAACTCAACCATGGCCAATACGGAAAGTTTGGCCTCTTCATCTATTTTTAAACTGACTTCCATCGGGGTTTCGTTACCCCCTCAATCATCTAAAAATCAACCAAGTTCTACATCGTATCAGAACTTGATTGCCTCGACCCCTTTCACTCTTATGCCCACAAATGTAGGAGTGCCAACCTATCCCTATACCAGTGCCGCTATTCAATCACCTTTGGTAGTGCCTAGTCAACTTATACCTTTGATCTTCATGACGCAACCACCCTTAACCTCTGCTTCTGCCCCTGCGACTAGTCATCCGTACGTTGCACCCTTACTGGTACAACCGACTACGTCGTATACCTCCTCTAGCCTCTTTCAAGCACCTTACAACCTTGGGGGCGCTCCGTCCACCAATCCGTCAGCAGACGTCATCAAGATGCTGATGGATAAAATGTCCAGTCTCGAAGCTTCTATCTCCGGTTCAAATAATATCTCTTCATATGACCAGATTTATAACGAGCCCATTCATCCTTCTGTCCCTATTCGACCATACCCCAACCATTGGGAGCTTCCTAAATTTACTCGCTTTCAGAGTAAGGAATACCCACAACAACATCTACGGGCATTCAGACATGCCTGCTATCTTATTGCCCACGATGATGCGTTATTATTATGCACGTTTCCTATGTCTCTTTCTGGCCCTGCCCTTGACTGGTATAGCTCCCTTGCCAGACCCTCTATCTTTTCCTTCATCCAACTCGCTCAATTATTCGTTGACCATTTCTCAATCAATATCACTAAACAAGTCTCAATCATAGACCTTTACTCCATTAGGCAATTTGACGACGAATCAGTAGTTGATTTTGTCGCCCGTTGGAGAGACTTGATCAACCAGCTCTCCTTCTCCTTGCCTCAACCCGAGCTCATTGAGCTCTTTTCCCGAGCATGTGTTAGTCACATCTCATCCACCTTGCGGGTTCAAACATTCCACACTTTCGACGAAGCCTTCACCATGGCCCGAAAGCTTGAACTCTGCGCTATTGAAGAAGATAAGGTCAAATTGTGTAACACTAACACAAGAACCAATGACCATTCTTCTTCCAGACCTTCTTCTGCCCACTCTCAATCTAAGGAGTCGGCAAACACTGTCATCTTTAGACCATCATCTTCAACAATAACTAACCGACCAATATCTTCAACATTAGACTACATCAATAAGCATTTTCAACGTCAATCCATACAGCGTCAATTCACTCCAATTGGAGAGTCATATGCCTCTATCTTGGATAAACTCATCAAGCAGGGGGTCCTCAATCTCCCTTCAATCCGACCACATCAATTCGACTCCTCAACACCTATCCCTGCATGGTACAGGGAGAATCACTTTTGTAACTATCACCGTGTCAAAGGCCATGATACGGATCACTGTCAAACTTTTAAAAACCTCGTCCAGGACATGCTTGACAAGGGCGATCTTATCTTGGATAACCCGAACGCACCGCCCAACCAAAACCTTGACATCTTCAAACAACCTTTTTCTAATCACCCGCCTACTCAAGACAACATCCAAACCATGATCAATGACCCTCAAGACCATATACACACTGTCAACACTATCTTACCTCTTGTCCCTGACCAACCTTCTTCACAGGATGAAGAACCCTCTTCTCCTATTAGTCCTCCATCTACCTCTCCTATACTGGGGGATGCCTTGATCACACCTACACCATTAGCCCTACCTTCATCCAATGACCATACCTTGCCTACTCCTCAAGCACATGTAGAAGGCACGATCATCCCTACCCTCTGCTCACTTGAGGAGCCACCCTCTCCTATTTCTTCTCCCCCAAGAGAAGACCCTATCTCTTCACCCATTTTGATTGAGGAAGACCCAGTCACGGTTTCCTCTTGCCCTTTGCCTGAGATTGTTACATCTCACTCACCTCTGTCCACATCTAAACCCAAACTCGTATCTAACCTCGCCTCACACAATAGTGGCCCTCAACCCAAACTAACGAAGACCATTAGACCACACCGGAGGACTCCTCCCCCACCTTCTTCATTACCTTCAATCCTAGGCCCACATCCATCCACTTTAATAGGAGTACTGCCTACTCCCATCCTTCACAGAGGCATGTCGCCTCCATTACTCTATCAACCTGTCAAACATATATCTTCTCTAAATCATCGACCAACGTCTCTTACACCTCTCAAACCAATGTCATCAACCCTCACTGCAATAAAATATCCAGACCCGTTAGAAGGTTCTTATACCTTGCTGTTACGGCACTTATTGCAGTCATCTCGCCTCAACCTTCCGCCTCTCAAACCATATCATTCTCTCGGACCTAAACCACCTTGGTTCGACGACACTCATATTTGTGCGTATCATCACACACCTGGACATGACACGGAGCATTGTTGTGCCCTCAAGGTCGCCATTCACCAATGTCTGGGGAATGACACCTCTCTTCTTGACCACGTTATCAAGCCTTCAACACCACCCCTCTCATCAACTCTCGGATCAAGACCCTCTTGGTTTGACAACTCTAAATACTGTCACTATCATCATACTCTGGGACATGACACTGAGCGTTGTTGCGCTCTTAAAGCTGTCATTCGTCACCAACGGAGAAAGGATTCCCTTCTCATCAAGGATCCTCTAGACCTTCCCTCCCACAAATCATCAACACCAACTCATACCTCTCCAACCTCATCACCTAAATCAGGATCTCCACGCTAGGTTCTGGTTCCTTTGTTACCTTTAACCCCCTTATTCGACATCAACACAGTCCATCTAACCACTAAACCTCAACCGACCTTAACCAATCCATCAAACATTCTCCCTAGCCACTGGGGGAATTCAACCTTCATCCAAACTTCGACCAATTTTTCAACACAATCTCGACCACATATCAATCACTCTTTCAACTTAGCCTCAACCAGACTAGCAACCAAACATTTAACCCGACCTCAACCAAACATTCGACACAACCAAAGACCAAATACCAACCAATCAACCTTCGACCAACCATTGACCAACCATCAAATGACCAAATCTCAACCAAACATTGACCAACCTTCTTATCCACACATTCAACCAGTCTCGATCAATCAACGACCATATCAGTCAACTTCACATCCACTCATCAATCAACACGTGACCAATATGGAGTGAAGTAAACGAGGCAAGTTTGCTCCTAATTGGCTCAGACCTTTTATTATCACGCACAAGTATGGATCAGGGACTTATCGTCTGTCTTCTCTTGATGGACGCCCAGAACCTGAGCCTTTTAATGCGTTGCATCTGCGACCGTTCTACTGCTAGTCGAGTACTCGTCCACTTGACACTTAACTTGAGCTCGTCCCTTGAGAAATCCCCGTCCTCTTAATCCTACCTCCTTTTAACCCTATTCCTCTTAACAATTCTTATAACCCTTTTATGCGGTATGGATGCTTTGTCCTCATAAAAGGGAGTCCTTGACCTTCTATAATCTTGTCCATGACTCACATTTCTATCAAAACAAATCAAGATGTCAAAACATATCCATGGTCACTATATCTATATCAAAATCAAAAAGTAGACTGCTCCCTCGAAGGACAGCTGTACTATCATTGCTGTAATAAATAGACTGCTCCCTCGAAGGACAGCTATTCAAAAGCCTTTATATTAAACCAAAATCTAGACCACTCCCTTGAAGGATGGCTATGACTAATATTGCAATAAACAACACAATTTTAGAAGCTTCCCGCATTGATCAGCCTCACAACCTAACCACCAAACAAATGACATCTCTATGCAGGCTTCCCGCATTGATCAGTCTGCGCAAAAAAAAAAAAAAAAAAAAAAAAAAAAAAAAAAAAATTGAATAAGTCATGGACTTGACTTATAGTTGTCTCAGCGTTTCCTATAAAAAGGGGCATCGTTATCTTTGCTCTTAAAATGGGTTACCCTTCTTCCTCCTCTTATCACCCGCTCAAGGGACTTCAAGCTCACTTTAGTGTCTAAGTGATTCGATTACCGCTCTAACATAACCATGGTCAACGACGTCACGCATGAATGGGGCTCTTGGTTCTCATAACCCCTATCTATACTATCTTTTTGGTCCTTGTCAATGAAAAAACAATATGCTTTTCACTTCTTCTACACTTTGGTCACATTCACCTTCATCACTTGTCAATCGACTCAACTCAAACCATTAACCTGACCTAGCCTATTCACCCTAGTTTCTATGGACACCAATACACATGGAAACTATCGACCCACCACAATTTATGTTCAGCATAAACCAATACTTGCCGAAGCATAAATAGACCTCAATTCATTTTTAGCATACATCCATCACGAATATGGAATATTGCTAGGGATGAAAAACCCCTCAACCAATGTTGTAGAATACACCATTTGGAAAAGGCTGCAACATCTTTTTTTCCTCATCATTTCATCCAATCATCGACCAATCTATCAACCATTTTAACCACCTGTCTACCACTCAGACGCTTGGTCTGAACTACATTGGTCTGAGGCCCTATCACCAGGGCTATGTAGGCAGCACTCAGATGACACGACTGTCTTCTGGGGTTAGCTCGACCATTCTCGTTTGTTCGTCTCTCTGATGGACAAACCTTCTTTCTTTCTTTTAACCATAATCTTATCCTTGACCATGACCCATTTTATCCCTTTGACCCTCCCTCCCTTCTAGGGAGAACTACATTGGCCTGAGGCCCTATCACCAGGGCTTGTAGGCAGCACTCAATTGACATGGGGTCTTCTGGGGTTAGCTCGGCCACATCCTTTCGTCCATTCCTCCCCTCGACCACCAACCATTGGAGATCATGCCTATCTCCGCTGACCTCGACTACTTCCAAGACATTGTTGCCTTGGTTGTTTTTGCATGTATGCTACCTCATGACTGGTTAGCAGAATTATGCGCAGACCTTTTTTGGACCCTCACAAGTATAGGATCACAAACCGGTTGATCCGCACTACTTGTGGCTTTTTCATGTTTCTAGGAGCACTTCCTGAGCCCGGGATACCTAGAACACGATGACCATTTGGAGCTTCAGCTTAGATTGAGTGACCCGATCAGCAGACGACTAAATGCTGGGGCCTGGTTACTTCAATTTTGGCACTCCTCGACCCTTGACCTGCGACACTTTTGACCTGACCATCTCGTGCAGTGGTATGCGCGCAATCACAACCTTTGCAGCATTCACCCTCACCCCTTTTTCATCCAATCTTTGTCAAATCAGCACCCGATTCTCGGTTCTCTTCCCTCGACTCCTGCTTTGAGGGGGAATACCTTATCCTTAATCAGGGCAACCTATCCGCTTCCTATTTTTGTCTTGTAGTTCATTCGAACAACCAACAAGATGAAATCAACCTTATCCCTCACCTGGGGCAATCACTCCTATTTTTGTCTTGCAGTTTGTCAGAACAACCAATAAGACAAAAAGGGGCAAATGTAGACACCAAAATCATGTCGACTCCCCTGGTCACTCCCCGTCTTATTCTTCTTCGCCTATTTAACCCTTGACGATCACTTGTTCTACCAACCTTGACCCTGGCAGCATGTAACAATGAGCAGAGAACTAAAAGCTAGACTCTGTCCTCATTGTGCATCTGCCGACGACGGTCTTTACCCGGCCGATGTTGTCGACGTCGGTCACTTATCAGCCGACGTCGACAATTCTGTCGACGTCGGTCACCATCTCGTTATCCGTTATCAGTTACCATTCAGTTCCTGATCGGTTTCCTGAAATGGTTATCGAACCGTCTCTCAAAACCGTCCCAGGGCCTTCATTCAATCTCCCCTCCCCGATCAGTCAAACAGGCTCCCATTTTTGACATCTACAAGCTCTCCAGCGTTCGAACTCCAGCATCCATCAACTCCAGCATCCACCAACTCCAGCGTTCATTCTTTCGGCACTGCACAGGCAACTTCGACTATGGCTTTCATCACGGCTTCTCACAGGTAAGTGTTTTCTGTGTTTACTTTCATTTTCTTCTTGATTATTCTTTGTGCGCTATTTCTGCCATCCCGAAGTTTCAAACCCCCAAACTCGACCAAAAACCCTATCCTGACTCTGTCTAAAATCTTGTCCCGACCCTGTCAAGACCTTCTGCAACTTTCCCAGACCTCTGTTCAGAACCTGCCCCGACCGACGCCGGTCACTTCCTCGACCAACGACGGCACCTTAACCGACGTCGGCACCTTTCCTAACCGACGCCGGCACCACAGAGACTGATGCTGGCAACTGTGTAGAACAGTGCTACATATCAGGTACGCACTTTTATTTTCTGTCATTTATTTCTATCATTTCATCTTTTATTATCTACTTTCATCCAACATTACGCTTTTTATCAATGGGTTGATATCCTTCTAGGGAGTCTTTGTACTTTCAGGATCAGGTGTTCGCCTGACAACCCACCATATCTTTGACTAACATCTTTCCGTGTTTTAGTCTCTTTTTTGTAGGTGTCATTCCTCCACAGCTAAAGAGGAGAATCTTCCAACGTCTGATTTCGGTGCGCTCAACTTTATCAGGTACTTCTAGCCTTAACCATTTATTTCAGTTTCTTATTTCTTCTTTGAATGTAGAAAGCAATTTTGCATAGAATATTCTTTCAACTTAGCCTCAACCAGACTAGCAACCAAACATTTAACCCGACCTCAACCAAACATTCGACACAACCAAAGACCAAATATCAACCAATCAACCTTCGACCAACCATTAACCAACCATCAAATGACCAAATCTCAACCAAACATTGACCAACCTTCTTATCCACACATTCAACCAGTCTCGATCAATCAACGACCATATCAGTCAACTTCACGTCCACTCATCAATCAACACGTGACCAATATGGAGCGAAGTAAACGAGGCAAGTTTGCTCCTAATTGGCTCGGACCTTTTATTATCACGCACAAGTATGGATCAGGGACTTATCGTCTGTCTTCTCTTGATGGACGCCCAGAACCTGAGCCTTTTAATGTGTTGCATCTGCGACCGTTCTACTGCTAGTCGAGTACTCGTCCACTTGACACTTAACTTGAGCTCATCCCTTGAGCAATCCCCGTCCTCTTAATTCTACCTCCTTTTAACCCTATTCCTCTTAACAATTCCTATAACCCTTTTATGCGGTATGGATGCTTTGTCCTCATAAAAGGGAGTCCTTGACCTTCTATAATCTTGTCCATGACTCACATTTCTATCAAAACAAATCAAGATGTCAAAACATATCCATGGTCACTATATCTATATCAAAATCAAAAAGCAGACTACTCCCTCGAAGGACAGCTGTACTATCATTGCTGTAATAAATAGACTGCTCCCTCGAAGGACAGCTATTCAAAAGCCTTTATATTAAACCAAAATCTAGACCACTCCCTCGAAGGATGGCTATGACTAATCTGGCAATAAACAGAACAATTTTAGAAGCTTCCCGCATTGATCAGCTTCACAACCTGACCACCAAACAAATGACATCTCTATGCAGGCTTCCCGCATTGATCAGTCTGCGCCAAAAAAAAAAAAAAAAAATTGAATAAGTCATGGACTTGACTTATAGTTGTCTCAGGGTTTCCTATAAAAAGGGGCATCATTATCTTTGCTCTTAAAATGGGTTACCCTTCTTCTTCCTCCTATCACCCGCTCAAGGGACTTCGAGCTCACTTTAGTGTCTAAGTGATTCGATTACCGCTCTAACATAACCATGGTCAACGACGTCATGCATGAATGGGGCTCTTGGTTCTCATAACCCCTATCTATACTATCTTTTTGGTCCTTGTCAATGAAAAAGCAATATGCTTTTCACTTCTTCTACACTTTGGTCACATTCACCTTCATCACTTGTCAATCGACTCAACTCAAACCATCAACCTGACCTAGCCTATTCACCCTAGTTTCTATGGATACCAATACACATGGAAACTATCGACCTGCCACAATTTATGTCCAGCATAAACCAATACTTGCTGAAGCATAAATAAACCTCAATTCATTTTTAGCATACATCCATCACGAATATGGAATATTGCTAGGGATGAAAAACCCCTCAACCAATGTTGCAGAATACACCATTTGGAAAAGGCTACACCATCTCTTTTTTTTCCTCATCATTTCATCCAGTCATCGACCAATCTATCAACCATTTTAACCACCTGTCTACCACTCGGACGCTTCGTCTGAACTACATTGGTCTGAGGCCCTATCACCAGGGCTATGTAGGCAGCACTCAGATGACACGACTGTCTTCTGGGGTTAGCTCGACCATTCTCATTTGTTCATCTCTCTGATGGACAAACCTTCTTTCTTTCTTTTAACCATAATCTTATCCTTGACCATGACCCATTTTATCCCTTTGACCCTCCCTCCCTTCTAGGGAGAACTACATTGGCCTGAGGCCCTATCACCAGGGCTATGTAGGCAGCACTCAGTTGACATGGGGTCTTCTGGGGTTAGCTCGGCCACATCCTTTCGTCCATTCCTCCCCTCGACCACCAACCATTGGAGATCATGCCTATCTCCGCTGACCTCGACTACTTCCAAGACATTGTTGCCTTGGTTGTTTTTGCATGTATGCTACCTCATGACTGGTTAGCAGAATTGTGCGCAGACCTTTTTTGGACCCTCACAAGTATAGGATCGCAAACCGGTTGATCCGCACTACTTGTGGCTTTTTCATGTTTCTAGGAACACTTCCTGAGCCCGGGATACCTGGAACATGACGACCATTTGGAGCTTCAGCTTAGATTGAGTGACCCGATCAGCAGACGACTAAATGCTGGGGCCCGGTTACTTCGATTTTGGCACTCCTCGACCCTTGACCTGCGACACTTTTGACCTGACCATCTCGTGCAGTGGTATGCACACAATCATGACTTTTGCAGCGTTCACCCTCACCCCTTTTTCATCCACTCCTTGTCAAATCAGCACCCGATTCTCGGTTCCCTTCCCTCGACTCTTGCTTTGAGGGGAAATACCTTATCCTTAATCGGGGCAACCTATCCGCTTCCTATTTTTGTCTTGCAGTTCATTTGAACAACCAACAAGATGAAATCAACCTTATCCCTCACCTGGGGCAATCACTCCTATTTTTGTCTTGCAGTTTGTCAGAACAACCAACAAGACAAAAAGGGGCAAATGTAGACACCGAAATCGTGTCGACTCCCCTGGTCACTCCCCGTCTTATTCTTCTTCGCCTATTTAACCCTTGATGATCACTTGTTCTACCAACCTTGACCCTGGCAGCATGTAACAATGAGCAGAGAACTAAAAGCTAGACTCTATCCTCATTGTGCATCTGCCGACGACGGTCTTTACCCAGCTGATGTTGCCGACGTCGGTCACTTATCGGCCGACGTCGGCAATCCTGTCGACGTCGGTCACCATCCCGTTATCCGTTATCCATTACCATTTAGTTCCCGATCAGTTTTTTGAAACGGTTATCGAACCGTCTCTCGAAACCGTCCCAGGGCCTTCATTCAATCTCCCCTCCCCGATCAGTCAAATAGGCTCCCATTTTTGACATCTACAAGCTCTCCAGCGTTCGAACTCCAGCATCCATCAACTCCAGCATCCACCAACTCCAGCGTTCGTTCTTCCAGCACTACACAGGCAACTTCGACTATGGCTTTCATCACGGCTTCTCACAGGTAAGTGTTTTCTGTGTTTACTTTCATTTTCTTCTTGATTATTCTTTGTGCGCTATTTCTGCCATCCCAAAGTTTCAAACCCCCAAACTCGACCAAAAACCCCATCCCGACTCTGTCTAAAATCTTGTCCCGACCCTGTCAAGACCTTCTGCAACTTTCCCAGACCTCTATTCAGAACCTGCCCCGACCGACGCCGGTCACTTCCCCGACCGACGACGGCACCTTAACCGACGTCGACACCTTTCCTAACCGATGCCGGCACCACAGAGACCGACGCCGGCGACTGTGCAGAACAGTGCTGCATATCAGGTACGCACTTTTATTTTCTGTCATTTATTTCTGTCATTTCATCTTTTATTATCTACTTTTGTCCAACATTACGCTTTTTATCAGTGGGTTGATATCCTTCTAGGGAGTCTTCGTACTTTCGGGATCGGGCGTTCGCTTGACAACCCACCATATCTTTGACTAACATCTTTCCGTGTTTTAGTCTCTTTTTCGCAGGTGTCATTCCTCCACAGCCAAAGAGGAGAATCTTCCAACGTCTGATTTCGGTGCGCTCAACTTTATCAGGTACTTCTAGCCTTAACCTTTTATTTCAGTTTCTTATTTCTTCTTTGAATGTAGAAAGCAATTTTGCATAGAAACAATAGGTTCAAGAAGTAGTTATGCTACTCTTTAGGCATTTTATGATATATATATATATATATATATATATATATATATATATATATATATATATATATATATATATATATAATTGGAATAACACTAAAATTAAATGGAAGGATGAATGTATTGTGGACAAGCATTAATGTATGGTAGTCTAGAATCCCTATTTTGATTGTATTAAGAATTATATAGACCTGTATTATGATGGTTATAGTTTTTGTGCAATGTATTTTTTTGATTAATAAAGGAATTAAATTGAATTTTATTTCAAGTTTTATTGAAGGTTTATGTATGATTTTTTTGATCAATACTGATAAAGACAAATAATAGTGAAAATAAACCCCTATTTTGAGAGGAACAAGAAACATGCCCTTGTATGTGAGTTACTGGTTATAGTGCAGACTGTATGTCTTGAGACTATTAATCAAAGGTATTTTGTTGATCGTTATATTGCTTATAAATGTTTTTTAACATAATTTTATACCTTATATGTTTTAAGTAATATTAAATATATTATTGAATGCTTAGACAAGGCTAATCCTGGACCCCTATTTGTGTGAAGTTTCCTTATTTGCAAACTAATGCAATTTCAATGAATAAATGCAAAAGATGTAGACAAACCTTTATAAAATATGAATATTTTTTTTGTAATTTCAATTTAAATCTCATAATAAAAGATAACGAGTGGATAGTTAAGGTGTTTGACAGTTATAATAAGAAACCTTATTTTCATGTAGTTACATGCTGTAACAGTGAACATTGAGTTGGCTCATTGAAAGGTCAAGATAAATAATTGAGTTAAAAGAGTTATATAAGATTGGGTAAGTGAATTTTAATATTTTTTAATGTTTTTTTAACCTTTTAACAATTAATAATGTGGTAAAATTTTGTAAACCATGTTAAAAATTTGTAGAGTATCCTTTCTTTACATAGTTAAGTCAATTTTGAGATAGAAATGTGATACAGTGTATTAGGTTGGTGAATCTAATGATTGTAAGAAATTAAAAAGGTTAAATATAAATTATTAACATTTAAAATCTATTTGAAACTTCTCTACATGTTTTTTATTAGATATTAATAGCCCTCAGCTGAGATAGTGAACAAACAAGCCCTAACCTATGGTTTTGAAGGTATAATGAGGTTCCACAAATGAAAGTCAGTGAAACTTTATGAAAATATTAGGAATAAGGTGTGTGCATATATTTTAAAATTAATTTTTTTGTTTTGTACATTTTCATATGTGTAGAGAAGTCTATTGTTGAAATAGACCTAAGCAAGCCTAAAGGGCTAAACAAAGACCAAAAAGGGTAAAAAGGATTATCAAAAAAAGGAACTATTGCTTTAAAATTCACGTTTAGTTAGTGTTGGATAGAGGGTATCTAAAATAGTTTATTATTTTCCATTTTTCATATGTACAATTCCGTTCTAGAAGGATTTCTTGAAAAAAAATCTCCGGCCCTGATAAAGGAAAAGTGAGAAGTTGTCAAGGACAATGAAAAGTGTCTTGAAAAGCTATAGAATGTTTAGATAGGTATAATAGAACCTAAAAATCAATAATAAAGAATTAGAGAGTATAAAAGAGGAACTAAGTGAGTCTCTTGTAAAATGATCCTTAAGGGCCATTGTCAAGGGAAGTGGAGTTAGAAACAAGGTCAAGAATGTTTTTTGGTGTATGCTTTACATCAATAACCCAAGACCCATTACTGTCACTTAAATTATCGATGAACTAAAAGAATATAAGATTTTTTTAGCTATTTAACTCCTTAATAGTGAGATGAATAATGTAACTGAGTATCATGCAATCAATAGTGTTTTTACCGACTCTTGTGTGCTAGGTGTGCACTATGTGTAGTTATTCTCTAACTCACCCTTAGTCATGTCACAACTCATCGATGCTTAGCCTATTCTTAGCTATGAATTTCTCCCCCTCTTTAAGGTGGTGTGTGATTTCCTCTCTTCCTTTGAGGATTTATAGGTCACCCATATCCCTCATAGGTAAAACACTAGGGTTAACACTCTAGTGAATGTCATTCTGAATTGTATAATTTGATTTGATATCACTTGTGTCCCTTTTATGTAGGAGCTAGAGCTAGATTTGGATCTAGATCATGAAGAATTTTTAATATCACTTATAAATCACACCATATACTTATTCTATCACCATCCTTATTTGGTAAGTACAGGTAACATTCTCTTTTTATCATTTCATTTCTTTCCTATTCTTTTATTTTATGTGGTTTCTAGGTACTATAAAACACTCCTTGTTCATGGGAACACTGACTACTTTTACCTTAGCAGAATATGTAATTATAATTACCATAAATATAATCCTCACTTTGATTATGTCAACTCACATGTATACTACCAGCCTAGGTGATCCTTTTTGAGATATTTCTTCCTTGCATAAATACCCTCTCACCTCACATGTACATCCCTTGCACCTCCTTGGCCTTTCTGCTCAATAACAGACCATTCAGATGCCTCTTGGAGCCCTTATAGGACCCTTTTGATCACCTAGGATGGTAATTTGACCCAATCCATGGCTTATGGGGGAACTCATAGCCTAGGATGCATGTTAACCCCCAGACTACATCCTAGTTTACAACCCGGCTAGAATGCATGATTTTGGGTCTCAAATGGCCAAAATGGCTGATTTTGGTCTTTAGAAGATTGGGGATGCCTTGTACCACTACAATTCATCAATTTTATATGTATCTTTGATTATTATTCACTTTCTTGACTCTCATTCCTTTTTGAATCCCTATTAATTCATTCTTGGCACTCTTGAGTTAGATTGGTGATAAGAGATTTGATGCATTGCTACACATGAGTTTGGTGACTCCATTGCTGCTATTAGTTATTCTTTATTCCTTTCATATTGATCCTAGCTTATGAAATTATAATTTAAACTAATTTTTTCACTTGTATTGAGATCTCACACCCCTACAGTTATTACTTCACCTCTTTTTTATCGCCCAGACATTGGTTTAGAATTAGCTCTACACTATAGCCATGGTCTTCATCTTTTGCCATCTCAATCTTGGATTGTTGGTTGGTAGAACATATACACATTATTTTGAGATTTATTTGAGGTCACTTTGTTATGAAAATTGAAATTCCATTATTGTAGTGTAGTGAATATGTTAGGGTTTACTATTTGTATGCTAGTTTATCTTGTTGTGGACATGCTAAGAGTATATTATAAATTATATGCATTCTCTTAACCCTAAAAACATCTTTACCCTTTGAAAATATATTTCATTATGTATTATTCCTTGATTTTGAATCATTACCTTTCTTGGTATATGCTCTTGTATTTAATCATCTTAATTAGTTTGGTTAAAATGGCATTCCCTTATTTATTCACATGATAGAGATAGTTTGATTTGAGTAAAGGCATTAGATTAGGTTTTTAAAGGTGGGTACTCTTTCTCTCTCTATTTATCTTGAAAACATAATTACTTTTGACATAAGAAATTGCACCCGAGGCAAGGAAGCCTAGCTCCTGCCTTCTCCTCACAACATGGAAACTCCCCCCTCACCTGTGGGACCGACGAAGCTGGAGGGGAGAGTCTCTAGATAAGGGATAGCTACCTTTGATGCATCATGTTTATTCTAGCAAGTGAAACACACACACACACACACACACACACACACACACACACACACACACACACACACACACACACACACACACACACACACACACACACACACACACACACACCCCCACACACACACCCACACACACACCGACACACACACACACATAATAAAGGGGGGGTGAAAAGGGAGAGAGATGCAGGAAAAACAAACCTACTCTAAAAGAGGTGATGCACCAAAATAAGTTGACCTTCACACATCCACTCTTAGAATTAGACAAATACATGCATACACTACACACTTGGTAGAAGGACTAGGCTGCAAAAGACTAGCAGGGAGGCTTTCATGAAAACATAGGAAATAGAAAATCACTGAGGCACTATGAAATGCACACTATAAATAACTTCTATTATAGTCTTCTCAAATGTCATCTCTTCTCCTTTCAGCTACAAAAATGGTGCCTTGTAGATAACAAGTCTGCTGGTGTTGAACCTGTGAGATCATCAAGAAATAATGACTAGACACAGACAAACACTCAAGACATACTCTAAAATATCTATCCAAATGGAGGTAAAAAAATTGTGTTTGTATTGATCCAAGTGAGATTTTGTAGAGCTATGCTCTTTACAATGTGGAAGATCTAATACAAAAATGATAAGTATCAAATATATATAGAAAGTCCAAGAGGCTCATTTAGCGCTCTTTTATTACAAGTGGCCTATCATGTCTGTTCATGAAAAGAAACAAGTCACTCCAAAGCATTAATGGACTGTGCACATTGTCCCCTTGAAATCTACCTTTATCAAGGTCAATACATGAATTGCCTTCTCATTTAATGAACAATAGAGAAAATTGGCTACTTTGCTAGTTGCTTGCATCCCAAATGATCAATTCACTGGCACTATTTCACCTACTAGAGTCGCTTCTCAGATTGGTGCCTCCTCTTGCCACTTGGACTAAACTGCCTATTCATTCCTTGCTTGTCACTTTATTTTTTCTCCATTTATCTTATCTGGCTCTTTCAGCCCTCAGGGGCGATCTCTTGGATGGTCACTACATTCCTTGGGCTTTTCCATGCTTGAAGCTTAAAAAGTTCAAAAACAAACGACTAGTTTATTACATTAAAATTGACGGCCTTTAGGACGTCACCGTCCTTAACAAAAGTCATCGGGTCTTTTCCTTTGAAGTGCGGCCTCCTTGAACCAAGTCATTGAACTTGCCTTTGAACTGATGCAACAAAAAATGAATTGGCCTTAAACAGGAGGGGAGAAGTTGACCAAAATTTTGCCTGTGGGCAAAATTGGTCAACAGATTGGCAACTCACAGGGGAAGCATGCCTGCTATGCTTAGTTACCAGTTGCCTTTGAATATCCATTGGGTGTAGAGTCAGATGGTAACTTTGAAGGAATTAGCAATAGATCAAAAGATTTGAGAATTAAACTTGAAGTTTTACCCCACACGCAAAGGGAAACACACAAGGCTAAAAAACACTACTTGTACAAACTGCACTTAGGGAAAGCAGGAAAAGAAACTAAAAACAAACTATTATATACAGCTAACCAAGAATATTTGCTTCCCTCTTGGATCAAAGGGAAAATTTCTTAAGCCCCATTCTAAGTAAAAAGACTTATGGTGCCAGGCAAGTAGCTAAATAAAAAAGAGAGTTGGTGACTTGCTCCTCTTGCCTGTCACCTGGTTTGGCTGGAACCTGAGTGGAGATTCAAACAAGCTCCCAACATATACATACTCAATTTGTTCTTGGAAGCTTACCTCCTACTGGTTATTCAAGTTGGTGTTCCCCATCAAGAAAAATATTTTTGCCGACTCATCACCATAAGCCCCTTGATATGCACCCTTAACTAGCTTGCTCTCTTCTACCTCATGCTCAGGTTCCATGATATGACCATCTTCCTTGATGACTTCAAAGAAGATATCTTTGGATTCACCAACCTCTCAAAGGGATAAATCTAAAAGCCTGTATCCCCCTTGTAAACTTGTTTGAACCCCAATGATACCTTCTCTGATCTTATCCAGCTCATAGCCTCCCTAAAGAATAGTGTAGCCTACCTCAATGACTTTAAACAAATCATTCAAAGCATGAACAAGAGATTGTCCATGCTCCTCCATGTCACCTAAGATGATCTCCTCCTCATCTACACTCATGAAGTCTCCTTGGTCAGTCATGAACTGAGCACACTCTTCTTCACTTACTTCCTTTTCGACCCAAGATTCCACTGTTTGCTTCCAACTCGTGACCTTGGGATTGGAAATTTCCCCTTGTGAACAAGGAGTAACTTTAACCTCTTTAAGGACCTAAGCTAGTTCATGGTGTTCCTTCTTCCAACTTGGAATTTGGAGATCATGTTGAAAGACTTGAGGAGGTTGGGGAAGATTTGGGAGGGTCTGCTCATGTCCAGGAAGAGCTATCTAAGAAGAGGCATGCTAGAAAGATAGGCACATGGGATTGAGGGTAGGATCAATTGATGCATCAGATGAGCCAAAAAGATCAAGTGCCATCTGATAGAAAGGATTTGGCATACAAGAGGGATTTTTCTCTAGAATAGGAGGGGGCAGACCTTGGGCCAAAACTTCTTGATTTTCATCCCTCCACTTTACCAACACTTCATCAACACTGAAATTAGCTTGTGGATTAGTGGAAGGGGTATATTTTGGCATCGGCTCTTCCATAGGGTCTGAAAGCTCCATCTCTCTCTCCCAATAGTCTCATCTTAGCCTTTAATTCTTCAATCTGCTGAGCCAGATAATCCTTATTTTGTACCTCTTAGGGCTTGAAGGAAACATCATAGAGATGGGGAGTGCATGAAAATTGCAATGAAATGCAAGGAGCCTCCTAAAGAAGGGTGGAGGGAACTTGAAAAGGACTAACTTGATCTTGTACCTCACACTCTTGGATAATGTTTTTCACCCCTTGTTTCGTGACTCAACCACTTGATTCCAGCTCAAAAAAATTGGACTGGGCATCTCCATTGGGGTTGATGTGGCCATAATGTGAGAGGGCAGCAAAGATTTAGATTCTACTTCCCTTGCTACCAAAATGGACTGCTACATCTGAAGGTTTGCCAATTTGATCTATCAATCAAGATTAGCCTTAAACACAAGATTTGTCATTTCAGAACTCTCCTCAACACGATTGGGGAAAGGAATTTGACAAGCTTGATTTGGCTTATAAGCAGGGGCTGTATATGACTGATATGATGCTTAGGGCAGTGAGCATGCAGGTTGATAGACTTGGTAAGGCTGCCTCTCATGAATACTCAACTTCTCCTCCAAAGATGCGATCTAACCACCCACATCTAGCGTCTCACCTGTAAGCCTATGCCAATTGGCTCTTTCAATGGGAGTCCATTCCTTCTTAACCTGATTTAGTGCATTTCTCACTTGATGGATGACATGATCAACAACTTCTTGGCCACATCCCCTTCTAGTGTCAAGATCTATTACATATTTTTTGTATCCCAATAGTGCTTGCTTGAAGGCAGAAATAGGTTGATTGGTGAAGAGACTGGGTTGAGTGGGAGCAGTGACGTAATGAAAAAATTGGGCATAAGGCTGATATAACTCATGAAAGGGTTGGGACTGGCCATATTGAAATTGATAAGGATCAACATAAGGCTGGTAAGGATCATAGCCATGCTGGCCAAGGAAAATAGGGTCTATGGCTCTAAACAATGGGATTATACATATCAAAATGCTATTTCTTGATGGTATGGTACCAGAACTACTTAACCAGCTGATTTAACTTAGAGTTGCCATTGGTGTTTGATTTAAAAGCCTCTAAATGCTGGTCAGTTGAAGAACACACCAAAATTCTTCAATTTTTTGGACAAAACCTATCTCAGTTGGTCCCACCACGCATGCCAAAAACTATTGATGCAAGAAATTGCACCCGAGGTAAGGAGGCCTAGCTCCTGCCTTCTCCTTGCAACATGGAAACTCCCCTCTCACTTGTGGGACTGGTGAAGTTGGAGGAGAGAGTCTCTAGATAAGGGCTATCTCCCTTCGATGCATCGTGTCATTTCTAGCAAGTGCAAAACACACACACACACACACACACACACACAATAAAGTGGGGGGTGAAAAGGGAGAAAGATGTAGGAAAAACAAACCTACTCTAAAAGAGGTGATGCACCAAAATAAGTTGACCTTCACACATCCACTCTCAGAATCAAACAAATACATACATACACTACACACTTGGCAGAAGGACTAGGCTGCAAAAGACTGGCAGGGAGGCTTTCATGAAAACACAGGAAATAAAAAATCACTGAGGCACTATGAAATGCACACTGTAACTCCTTTTGTTCTGGTCTTCTCAAATGTCAACTCTTCTCCTTTTAGCTGTAGAAATGGTGCCTTGTAGATAACAGGTCTACTAGTGTTGAACCTATGAGATCATTAAGAAATAATGACTGGACATAGACAAACACTCAAGACATACTCTGAAATATCTATCCAAATGGAGGTAAAAAAATTGGGTTTGTATTGATCTAAGTGAAATTTTGAAGAGCTGTGCTCTTTATGAATTTGGAAGATCCGATACAAAAATGACAAGTATCAAATATATATAGAAAGTCCAAGAGGCTCATTTGGTGCTCTTTTATTACAAGTGGCCTATCACACCTGTTCATGAAAAGAAACAAGTCTCTCCAAAGCATTAATGGACTATGCACATTGTCCCCTTAAAATCTGCCTTTGTCAAGGTTAATACACGAATTGCCTTCTCATTTAATGAACAATAGAGAAAACCAATTGCTTTGCTAGCTGCTTGCATCCCAAATGATCAATTCGCTGGCACTATTTCACCTACTAGAGTCACTTCTCAGATTGGTGCCTCCTTTTACCACTTAGACTAAACTACCTATTCATTCCTTGCTTGTTGCTTTGTCTTTTCTCCATTTGTCTTATCTGGCTCTTTTAGCCCTTGAGGGTGATCTCTTGGCTAGTCATTGCATTCCTTGGGCTTTTCCATGCTTGATGCTTAAAAAGTTCAAAAACAAATGGCTAGTTATTGCATTAAAATTGATAGCCTTTGGGACATCACTGTCCTTGACAAAAGTCATCAGTTCTTTTCCTTTGAAGTGAGGCCTCCTTGAGCCAAGCTATTGAACTTGCTTTTGAACTGATGTAACCAAAAATGAATTGGCCTTAAACAACAGGGGAGAAGTTGACCAAAATTTTGCCTATGGGCAAAATTGGTCAATAATTACCTTCCAAGATAATATTTTAATTAATAGAGTTAAATTATTCTAAAATGTTTTTATTTCATATTAATGCCTTTTAATTTAATTAGATTACTTTCCCTTTCTTTAATCATTGAATATCAATCACCTCTAGCTCACTTTATTGTAGTTATACCCATTAGAGATACTTGCATCCTTTGTGTGATTGATTAGGCTATCCCTAAATTGGTTTATGAGTCTTTATATATCTTTTTGAAATCCAAAAAACTAGATATCTTATATAGATCACAAGTATCCCATAGCATCCCTAATCTTTTTAGCCTTCTAGGTGTTTGCTTAAGTACCCTCTGTACCCCCTATCAAACCCTAGTGGCTCCGTTTAGATTCTTGGAGATAAAATTACCACTAGTAATATTTAATATTCTTAAATTGTGTTGATAAACCACTTTATGATCTTTAAAAAACCACTCATTACCTTCATATATCTTCTACTACAACTCTTTTGTCATATTGACTTTTACCTTATTTATTTGGAGCTACTATAAGAAACCAATTTTTTACTATAAGTAACTTTTTATAATGAGGTACCTAATGAATCAAACATATAATATTTCCTATTTAACCCTAAAATCACCCCACCATAACCATTTTCCTCCATCAAGTTCTGAAGTAAAGAAACAAAGGCAAACATGGACCTTGTTTGGATGAATAAGACATAACGACCCCCTTACACTCTTAATCATTATTCATAAATATGAAGAAATGACTATATAAAAAAATTCCACAAATGGGAAGATAATTATTTTCCATAACATTTACCAATATATTTTGACTTGAACTTCTCTCTCCTAATCTTACCAAGCAAAACCATTGACCTTCCTTGAGCTGCCAAAGAAGTTGATAAGAGAGAAAAGAAGGTTTTGTTCATTTTAAAAACTAAATATTCATCCAAACCATGAATTTTACCTTTATTATTATATATTATGTCCTAAGGGTACTTTAAGGTCAACTATCCATTGGAAACTTGTATGAACACTTCAAAGAGCCCCTTTTAACACTAAAAATGCCATAATCACTCAAAAAAATATAATGAAAATGTTTTAAAATGTGTTCATAAGACATTTAAATGTATTATGTGTTTAAACCTTATTATGATACTTTAATTCCACTACCTTTAAAAAGGTTCTCTAGAAGCCATAAAATGATCTAAAATGCAACACATATAGGTTATGATGTTAGCCAAGAATATCACAAACTTTAATGATAATTTTTAAAGCATTAAATGACCTTTAAAAATGTTATTATGCCTATAAACACACCCTATACTCCTTTCATCACTTGAAAAAACTTTAAATAGGATATGAAGTGACTAGACATGCACATAGCTATGAGGAACAAAACCTTAAATCTATCAAATCTACCTTAAAATCTAGTTTCAAGTGACCATTATAAGAAAATTACAAGACCAAAATAGTGATAAATAGGGTAAAAAATAAAGAAAATCAAAGTTTCATAATATAGGGGCGACAATTTGACCTAGGAGGTCAAATTTGTCAACAATAACCAAAGAAATAAAATAAAAATACATTTTAATTTTTTAGATGATTGGAATAAATTTTGATTATAAAATTTAATATTTATATAATAGATATATCCTTTACTAACATAAAAATTTCAACAAATAGAATACTCACTATGTTGACATGTTACTTAAAAATGAAGCTTAAGCATTCACCCAAGGTGAAAGAGAGATCACCTTGTCCATTATTATAAGAAATAAAAATGAATATCATTATCAAGTATTAACTCTACAAAAAAACTATGACATTCAAAAAGATTCAAACCCTAACATAAATAACAAAAAGGCATATCAAATAACAACTTAGGCTTAGATTCATCATAATTTTTAAGATATTGTGTATTCATAACATGTGCATATAAAGATTTTACTTTTCATGATATGAATACTCATTAATAAATAATAACCATCATATTCCTTTCTCAATATATCTATCTCAAAAATGTTAATTAACAACATATATAACCATCTATCTCTAACTCTCAACTATGAAAATCTCCCTCCACGAGGGGGAGGCAAATGTAAACATTGGGTTTATATAAATATCTCCCACTTTAGTTTCCTTATAACATATATTTATAGTTGGATACCTTATAAAATATTCTTTGATATTTACTTTATATATCAATTTGTACCTCAATTAGGATCTCTATTAATAATCAATTATATACTATCAATCTCTAATTTCTAATATTCCATGAAGCTCCTCTTTATTAGTGACTTATGCATGAGTTAAGATGAGTGACCTTGTCATGAGAAAAAACTTATTTCCTATAAGTACCTTATGATATGTATGTTTTCCTTCCACATGAAACCATAATTAGTCAAATAATTAATTATTGTATCTTAATGTGTACAGCCTTGGGGTTAGCACTCCACCATACACCACTTTTATTTGTCAGCAAACTAGATTAGGCTAGATACATTATCAATTATTTTTCCTTCATGTGTATTCAAAACATATATGGCATTGTTTAATCTCTTCATAAAAATTAGTTCATCACTCAAATTCTATGATTATATTGGTCTTAAATTATGAAATATTCTTGATGAAATCCTAAAGAATCCAACATTCATTTAAATTATATTCATATTTATTAGTAATATGAAATCAAGAAACTAATCCAAATAGTAATGGGGGGAAACAAAATCCCTAGAGTATTTTCCAATGAATACTAGAGGTAAATCTCATCAAATATCTATATCTATGCTTGAATTGGAGTAATTGTATATTTTTATCCACTCTATTCATGCATATATTTTGATTCACTATATTTTCCTCTCTCTAAGATAAATTTAAATTTATATTAATGAGTTTTCCTATATTTGGAACTCTCTCCCATACCAAATTACTTGTTTCCCTAACTAACTTAGGTGGGTTTTCTAGGAGATCCATTATGTGTAGAGATGGCTCTTTAGATCCTAAAGTTACATGGGCAAGTCCTCTAAGCACACCCTAGAGGATTATTTTGCACTCAATATGAGGGAGACATGAGGATGTATTTTTCTCATAGATAAATGTCTCTTAGGAGACCAAAATTTGACTAGTGGGTCATGTATATTTTAACTCACTATAGAAATCAATTAACCATTTCTACAAATGCATTTACATGGGTGTAAAAACATTAGAATAAACCCCCTCCAATCTTTATTAGGAATTATGGTTGAGAATTTTAGGTCACCATATGAATATTTAAAGAGATATTTCTCATCCTAGAGTGGGAAAATGGAAGAAACTTATACCAAGCACTTTTGGATAAATATGATGGGTTGAATTGGGTCATTAGATCCTAAAGTTTCATAGGCAAGTCATTTAATCTCCCTGTGGAATATTTTATTCCACTTAGGATAAGGGATACATGGCAATGTGTTATCTCTCTTAGCCTAATGTCTTTTAAGGTACCAAAAGTTAGGTAATGGGTCATGTATATTTTGACTCACTAGCCTAATAAATGAAACCTTTAAGTAGACATATAGGTGGGCATATAAAAATTAGAATTAACCCACTCCACTATTCATCAATTCTCAATCCTGAGATTTATAGGTGGTTAGATTAATCTCTAAAGAGAAATTTCTAATCTAGAATAGCAAAGTGCAACAGATGTATGTCAAACATTGTAGGATAACCGTGAGGGGTATATATGGAATGTCAATTCCTATAATTTCATGGGTGGGTCTTTTTATAACCCCCAAATTATTCCATGCCACTTGGTATGAGGGATACATAGTGACACATTTTCTCTCATAGATAAATGTCTCTTAAGGTACCAAAATTTGGTCAATGGGTCACTTATATTTTTAATCAATAGTCTAATTGATGAGCCATCTACTTAGACACACCATATGGGAATATAAATGACTTTATGGCCACTTTACACTCTCATTTTGGCTCTAGGGTCAAGATTTAAATGTGGATAAATTAATCCCTAAAGAGAAGCTTTTCATCCTAGTGTAGGAAATGTAATGGACTTTTGGCGAGCATTATAGAGAACTAAGAGAGGTAGAGATGGGCCTTAAACTCATATAATTTCATAATAGATAACTATAATCATCCCATAGATTATTTTCTACCACTAAATATGAGGGATACATATTAATGCATTTTCTACCATAGCCAAATGTCTTTTAAGGGATAAAAAATTAGTTAGTGGGTCACATATATTTTAAATCACTAGCCTAATCAATGAATCACCTATGTGGACACATCTATATGGGTGTACAAATTATAGATTATCCATTTATGCTCTCCTTCATTCACAAAGGTTGAGAGTTATAGGTTATTATATGAATCACTAAAGATAAGATTCTCATCTAAAAGTGGGAAAATAAAAGAAATTCTAATAGGCATTACAGGAGAGCCATGATGGGTACAAATACAGTATCAACTCCTATAGTTGCATGAGTGATTCCTTTGAGGAACTCCAATAGGATTCAATTCCAATAAAGGTGAGAAATACATGGTGAAAATTTTCTCTTATATTAAAATGTCTCTTAAGGGACAAAACTTTGGTCAGTGGACTCTAATAGGCATTACAGGAGAGCCATGATGGGTACAAATATAGTATCAACTCCTATAGTTGCATGAGTGATTCATTTGAGGAACTCCAATAGGATTACATTCCAATAAAGGTGAGAAATACATGGTGAAAAATTTCTCTTATAGTAAAATGTCTCTTAAGGGACAAAACTTTGGTCAATGGGTCACACATATTCTAACTCATTATCCTAATAGATGAACCATCTATGTGTACAAGTCTAGATGGATGTATAAATGTTGGAATGGACCCACACTTCTCTCTATTATGCCTTAGGGTTGATATTTATATGTGGTAATATGAATCCTTGAAGAGAATATTCTCATCATAGAGTGGGAAAATGGAGTGAATTTATAGTAGGCATTACACGATAACTATGAGGCATAAAGATGGGTCGTCAACTTCTAAAGTTTCATGAGTGAGTCCTATGATCGCCCCCTATAGTATTATATTCCACTTAAGATGAAGGAAACACGATGACATGTTTTTTCTCATATCTAAATGTATTTAAGGGAACAAGAGAAGGCCATGGGCCATGTATCATTTTAATCTATATCCCAATCGATGAACCATCTATGTAGATATGCCTAGATGGGTATATAAATGATAGAATGGCCCCCCTCCATTATTAATTAGGAATTAGGGTCATTATTTAGATTTATATGTGATTATATGAATCACTAAAGATAAGCTTCTCATCTAAAAGTGGGAAAATAAAAAGAAATCTAATAGGCATTACAGGAGAGCCATGATGGGTACAAATACAGTATCAACTCCTATAGTTGCATGAGTGATTCCTTTGAGGAAATCCAATAGGATTCCATTACAATAAAGGTGAGAAATACATGGTGAAAATTTTCTCTTATAGTTAAATGTCTCTTAAGGGACAAAACTTTGGTCAGTGGGTCACACATATTCTAACTCATTATCCTAATAGATGAACCATCTATGTGTACAAGTCTAGATGGATGTATAAATGTTGGAATGGCCCCACACTTATCTCTATTATGACTTAGGGTTGATATTTATATGTGGTAATATGAATCCTTGAAGATAATATTCTCATCATAGAGTGGGAAAATGGAGTGAATTTATAGTAGGCATTACACGATAACTATGAGGCATAACGATGGGTCGTCAACTCCTAAAGTTTCATGAGTGAGTCCTACGATCACCCCCTATAGTATTATATTCCACTTAAGATTAAGGAAACATAATGACATGTTTTTTATCATATCTAAATGTATTTAAGGGATCAAGAGAAGGCCATGGGCCATGTATCATTTTAATCTATATCCCAATCGATGAACCATCTATGTAGATATGCCTAGATGGGCATATAAATGATAGAATGGTCCCCCTCCATTATTAATTAGGAATTAGGGTCATTATTTAGAGGTTTACATATGAATCCATAAACATAATATTTTCATCCTAGAGTAAAAAATAAATTAAATTTTAGGTGGGCATTGTAAGATGACTATGAGGGGTAGAGATAACATTTTTTCTCTTATAGTTTCATGGGTGAGTTATCTAAGCACTCCCTAGAGTATTATTTTCCACTTAAGATGAGTAATATGTAATGATGCATTTTATATCATAGCTATATGCATCTTTAAAGTCTAAAATTTGGTCAATATGCTGATATGTTTTGACTTGATAGCATAATTGATGGAATTTTTATACATACATGTTCATATGTACATAGAAATGATAGAATGCCCCCCCCCCCCCCTACCTTGAATCTCTGTTAGATCCAAGGGTTAAGATGTTTAGGTGGATATATGAATCCCTAAAGAGAAGTTTCTCATCCAAGAGTGGGAAAATGTATTGAACTTATGTATGGAATTACATGAGAACCATGAGGGATGGATATAGGTCATCACTTATAAATATGCATGGGAAAGACCTATAAGAATCCCCTGAAGTATTGCATTTTATATTGTATAAAAATTTCTCTTAAGGGACTAGGAGTTGGTTGGTGGGTCACGTATCTTGTATTACTTGCCCAAATTTTGAGTTACAGGCATCCTAACACATCCTTGAAGGTAATATTCTCTTGCATGAGTGTAGAAATAAATCAAAATTTGGGCAAGTAATACAATATAACTATGAGGGGTAGAGATGAATCATCAATTCCTAAAATTCCACATATTAGGTGTAGAACAAGGATACCAAAACTGTAGAGTATATTTTATGAACATGTATGAAACTTTCACTTTTTTATCTATTGCATAATATTTCTATATGTATTTGACCTTTGTAAGCATATTAATAGACTTTAAATTTCTAAAAGGATGGAATATGAAGAGACAACACTTTGTAAAAAATTATATATAACTCTCAATTATATTTTGATATGCTTTTTATGTGATAGATATTAATACATATTGCTATAAAAAAAATCATGTGTATCTTTTATCATTGTTCTCTATGTAGTGAGTACTATGTTTACTTTAATTTTTTAATCATATGAGTTTATACCGACTATTCAGATTCTAATAAGTCTATATTTATTTTTAAAAATTATCTATTTTGTGTGTTTATAGATGTATTCAATTTGAATTCCTATCAAATGTTTACTTTTGTTACTTCTAGTGCAAGTTATCCATGTATTAACATGTTATAAAGGGTTTTAGAGGAACCCATGATAAAAATGTTGTGGTGAGCATGGAGATATTTTTTGAAACATGTTGAGATGGTTTCTAGAGTAAAGAGATATAAAAATATGGCTTGATTAAATAATTAAAAAATTTGAATAAGTGAGAATAATAGGTAAGACTATTGAGCAGATTATTTAGGAGCATATCTAAAGATAAATTTATGAAATATTTTAGTATGATTTTCTTAAACTATTAGCTACATGGTTATATATATTGGAGTATAATTTTTTAAGACAAGAAGGATGGAATCCATATCTTACTTGGATGAAATGCTAATTTTTTTGTGAAATATAGATATTGATTGGACCTATGTAGTAGAGTATTAGACTAAGATAACCATTCATAGATATATCATCTAATTTTTTTAAAAAGGATATTTGTCTTTTGAAGCTATCTAGGACCTATTTGTCATAGGAATTCATACTAATTTCCTTTAGTGACTACCTACTCTAATTAAGATGTTAGTTGTGGAAAAGGCCATGGTACCTACTCCTACCAACATGGAGTAGTCACTTTGAGCTTTATGAAGATGCGTGAAATATAGGAATGAATGATACATAGATCAAAATATGAACTTGAAATTTAACCTAGAATATGGAGGAAAAAAAGAACTAGAGTGAGAATAATATTCTAGGATTGGAAAGAGAACTATGACAACAAAAAATATGGAAAAAATTGAATAATCCATATTTAACTACGAATAAGATTAGGAATAAAGTGGAGGATGTTAAAGATATGGGATCCCATAAAGAGGATTCACAATATGATATAAGTAGAGAAGGAAAGAGAAGGGATTGAGAAGAAAGAAGAAAGAGTTGAGGGTATCAAAGATATGGACCAGAGTGAAGAGGAAGAGGAAATTAGGATAATAGTAGAACAATTAAAAGATAAGGGTAGATCATAGTTAAGAGGATATATATTATTTATAACAATGAAAGAATATTCATGAGATTATATTATGTATAAGCATAGATGTATCATAGGTTTAATATCACCTACATAAGAAGTTAAGGATAAATATCATTCATTTCTTGAGTATTCATCTCCCCATCCCAATTTTTCATTAGTAAAAACACCAAGTGCAAAGGAATGGATGGGTATAATATGGTTTAAATAATTTACAAATAAATTTGGTAAAATTTATGTAAATAATAATAAATAAATAGACAATAAGATTCTAGAGGAGATTGGATTCACTTTTGAGAGTAGTTTTAAAACACATGTAGAAACTAGTTCATGGAAGCTTGCAGTCATAGTTACTAGTATGCAATAATCTATAATCATAATCAATAGTGAATAGAAGATAGTAGTGGTAATTATAAGTACACCAAATATGAAAATAAATCCATGTATGTTTATTTCTTTGATATAATATGAGGGGTCTATGGACCTTGAACAAGATTTGTTTTTGATAAAGTAAGGTAGAAAACTAGGGGCCGAACCCTTTACAATCAAAAAAGACAAGAAGGAAAACAAACAAAATATGCCTTCAGAGAGACGACAACACAGTTGAAAATAGTAGACAGAAACAAAACACAAGCAATAGAAAGACCAGAGTCAGAGAGGTCTCATCTTACATAACTATTGATTTGATAAGATCATTAAGTTTCTCATACTCTATGTTGTCAGCATACCCAATATTACCCACCTCTTCTAGCATAGACATGTTAAGTAGAATTGTATTTCAAAGCCCTTTGGTGAAAACCTTCTCCAGCTTCTGAATACGGTCCTTTAGGGCCCCAATTTTAGTTTTCCAATTAGTCTCATTCTCAGTACCCTCGCCAGCTTCCTTGACATACATTTTCCCCTTATTGTCAGTAGTTCCCATAGTGTTAGCACCCTATTCCTCAGTAACCTCAAAATCCCTAGTAGCCTGCTTCCCTCCAGTGTCCTCCAAAATTTCTTGAATTTCTAGCTCCTTAGACTCTTCTTCTTGGGTTGCTTCTTCCAAAGAAATTTTTGAGTAATCAATCAGTCTGGTCTTTGGGGCAGGTTTACCAGCAATCTTCCCCAACCTTTGCACTCTAGAGGGGAATCCTTCCTTATTAATTTTGGAAGGCTTTTGAGATTTGCCATCTTGGCCCCCCGTGGCCCTGCCCAAATTCCTGTGGGTCCCCTTCATAGTCTCTTTAATATTTTCTTCCTCTTCATCAACCTTTCTCTTCATACCATTCTTGATTGCAAAGGAGTTGGGGGTATCAGTAGGGATCTTTTTAGGGGTGGAGAAAGAGACATCTTTTGTTTTGGTAGTAGCAGGGGAAACCCAAGACTCATCAATAGCATCACCAGATATCAGGTTGGAAGGAATGTCTCCACTATCAACTCTAATATTCTTGGTTGGCACAAGGGTGTGGTGAAAGTTGTATAAGTATAAAATTAGCCCCTAGTGTAGGGAAATAGGGTTTATATCTGGCTTCTTAGCCATTTTAGTTCTCACCCTCAGGATAGAGTGTTTCAAAGAGGAGAGCAGGTAAAAAGGAAAACTAATAATAACATTATGCCTAAAATGATTTAACAAAGAATGGTGGTAATTATATAACCTGGTAAATCACCCCTCAAGTGTGAAGTACTTCATGAGAATGAATAACACTCCATCCCATGGCTCTGGAGGTTTAGAGCACTTGAACCCTCCATGATACGAGATGAGTTCTTCTCCCTCACCCAAAAATAGTTTATGGCTAGTTATATCCATGATTTTGGTTTTCCTTTAAATTTTTATACCCTACATGGTCATTTTTATGGCCATATAAATCACCTTTTTAGAGATTTCAAAACTAATTTCACCCACTATGACCCACCTATTCAACCAAGATCTCGTAAACTGTTCGAACAAGTTTTTGTCATAACCATTCAACCTTTCCAGATATGGGTTGATACCCCCTTCTTTACAATAATGCCAAACCAATGGATTATCTTTAAATTCATAATAGGAGATAGGTTTAGTTCAAATATGATCTCCCCCATTTTATATTTATAGACCTAGATAGTGGAGTTCCTAAGTTCTGCCTTTAGCTTTGAACTGGTAGCTAACCCTTGCTTTCATTTATGTAGAATGCAGATGTGATAACTCATTTTATGAAATACCCTACAGAGATGACGTTGTCTACTCCCATGCTTGAAAATAATTTTCCCTTGATTTTCATGATGAGACCCATGCACCTTAACCTCATGATATAATGAATTATGAATGATTACCAAAAAAGTACTAAGGTAATCAAGTTTTAAGATCCTCGATGGCCCTCTTCATGTGGACCACCTCCAAGAGCTATCCTTGTCATAAATATGCCTCATTCTTGACAAGTCATCTCATTTTGAATGATCTCCCTAATGTTTAAGGGAATATAAACACCTTGTCACCACACCCTCCAACCTGAAAATTGCTGACCAAGGTTGGCACAAGCATCAGTGACCCTGTTTCCTTCTCTATAGGTATGGGAAATCTCAACTTTGGAAAACTTTTGTAAAAGAAATTGGATATCAGTAATGATGTATTTTAGCTTGATTCCCACATTTGATGTTTTATTAATGGCATCTATGACCATCTTAGATTCTCCTTGTATATTCAAGTTCCTTATTCCTAGGGATATAGCTAACTTTAATCCCCATAGTAAAGCCATTGCTTCAGCATATTTGTTGCTCTGGCATCCAATTCCACCACCATAGATAGAAAACATCCATCCTTTATCATTCCTTATAATTCTTCCTCCACTAGATTTACCATCCAACTTGGATGCCCCATTAAATTTGAGTTTCATCCAGTTAGGTTTAAGGGGGATCAATTTAGTATTAAGTCTCTGTAGCAATTTGGAGTTATTATACCCAGGGATCTAGTTTAAAACCTTCCATTTGGATATAATTTGGTTTTCAATTTGAGATAGGGGTTTCTCCACAACATGAATATGAGCTATTGTAACACTTTCCATAATGGTCTTAGCAAAGGAGTTAAACACCTTAGAAGAGTTTCTAGTAGTGTCCCTAAAAATTTTGTGGTTGTGTTCTTTCCATAAAGTCCAAGTCAAACATGGTAGAGCTTGCTTCTATAATTCCATAAGCCATGGATGTGTGAAGGTTGGGTTCTAGCTAAGAATTAATTCTTTAAGGTTAGAATTATAGACCCATTCAATACCAAAGTTGTTAAGTATTGTGCCCCATAATTCTCAGGCAAAATCACAGTGGATAAAGAGGTGTGAAACTAATTCCTCTTTTGAACCACACAAGAAACATATGTTAACTAGAATAAACCCTCTCTTTTGAAGGTTATCCTGAGTAAGGATTTTTTTATGAGTAACAGCCCACCAAAACATGTTAATTTTTGGAATAAGTTTATGATTCCAAACCTTTTTCCATACATCTTTACTCTAAGCTTCGAGAATGAGCAGATGGCAAGCCGATTTGATAGAGAATGATCCATTCTTATCTAGCCACTAGTATTGTTCATCCTCCCAGGGGAAGAGAGGGATTCTTATCTCTTGAATGCACTACTAGATCTCCTAAACTCTTGGGAAAATCTCAAGCCGGTGAACACAACAATCCAAAAGATTTTTCCAACTCCTCATCCCATTGTTATTTTCCATATAATCACTAACCCTATCTCTAAAAAATTGGGTAGCCAAGTTAGGAATCTCTCCATAGTTTCCCTATGTGATGAGAGCCTTATCCTTTAACCAGATATCATCCCAGAATTTAATATGCTAGCCATTTCCAAGTTTCCATCTAATTCCTTGTTTAAGAAGGCTTCTACTTTTTAGCATTTTATTCCATATCACAGATCCTTGTGGTAATCCTATCTGTTGAAGAAAGTTAGGATCATCAATGCTAAGCATGTATTTGGCATACATTACTTATCCCAATAATTGTTTTTGTGGATTAGGTTCCAACTAACTTTTGAGAGAAGGGCTTTGTTCATGTTCCTGATAGACTTAATATTGAGTCCACCATGAGATTTTGGAAGACACACTTTTTCCCATCTAACTAAAGACAATCTCTATTTGTCTTCCACTCCCATCCATAAAAATTTCCTTTGGATCTATTCTAGTTTCTTAGAAATATATGCAAGAATTTTAAAAAGAGATAGGAAGTATGTAGGAATACCTTGCAGTGAAGCCCGAAGAAGTTGCAGTTTACCAGCATTGCTGAGTAGTTTCCCCTTCCAACCAAGAAGTTTCCTCCACATTCTTTCCACAATTCCATTCTAAAACCCGGGAGATACCTCTTTGACTGAGAGTGGGAGACCCAGGTAGGTAGTTAGTAGGGTAGCTTCAGCACATTCTAATATATCAATGATTATATGTCTAAGTTCATTAGGAGTGTTGAAGAAATATACACTGCTTTTCTGGAAATGTATCCTTTGTCCTGACTCTCTAGCATAATTATTTAAGATATTCTTCCATCTTCTAGCTTCAATCATCGATGAGATACCAAAGAAGATGGTATCATCCACAAACTCCTATACCACCATAGGATGAAGGGAGGAGGTAGGTTTGATGCTCACTAGCTTTTTTGAGGCTATATCTACTTGTATGTATCTTCCTAGTGCCTCTGCCATAATGATGAATAAGTAAGGGGAGAGAGGCTCTCCCTAAATAATTCCTCTTGAGGGTGAGAAAAACCATCCAGGAACACCATTAACCAGCACTAAGAATTTTGTAGAAGAGACCGTGTTCCATAACAAGTCAGACATTTTATCATTAAACCCAAATTTTTTGATCACTTAGAATAGAAAAGTCCATGAGACTCTATCATAAGATTTAGAAATATCTAGCTTAAGAGCCATCCCAGGGATTTTTCTCTTATCCATGGAGTGAATAGTCTCATGTGTGGTGATCACAGCATCAAGAAGCTGCCTACCCAGGATGAAACCTTTTTGAACAGGATAAATAATTTTGTCTAGTAAAGGTTGAATCCTCATGACCAACATTTTAGTACATAAATTATAAATAGTGTTGTATAGACTAATGGGCCTAAAATCAGTGAGGTGTGAAGGTTGTGGTTTTTTAGGAACAAGTACTATGAAGGTATTATTAACTTGTTTCAAAAGTTTACCTGATCTGAAAAAATCATGAATAGCAGTTGTGAGATCTGCTCCTACTATCTGCCAATATTCCTAAAAGAATATAGGAGGAAAGCCATCAGGACTTAGGGCTTTCAAAGCAACCATGGAGAATAAAATAGCATGGACTTATTCCTTGGATATAGGCTTTAACATCTCTAGATTATCTTCTTCTATTATCAAATAGGGGATTTTATCAATGAATTGATTCATAGGACTATCAATTCTATCATTATTATTTTCTTTCGTAAGCAGATTCTAAAAGAAAGCCCTAGTTTATTCCCCTATTTCATTATCCTTAGTAATAATGTCACCATTATCTAGGACAAGCTTAGTTATTAAGTTGGCTTTCCTAAGTTTCATAGCTGAGAGATGAAAAAAGGTAGTGTTCCTATCCCCCTCTTTAAGCCACTGAACACAAGATTTTTGTTTCCAAAAAACCTTTTCTCTTTCCATAAGATTCTTCCATTCTAAAGATAGGGAATTCTCTTCTTCTAAAGTGTCCTTAGAGTCATCCCCTTGATCTATCAATTGTTGTATATCATTGAGTTTTTCCACTATATTTTTCTTTTGCTAGAAGACCTACCCAAAGTTGTATCTATTCCATCCATAAACTTCTTGTTTAATGTGCTAGAGTTTCTTGACTATTCTAAACATAGGAGTACCTTGAATAGGAATTTTCCACCATTGGGCCACCATTTTTATAAAGTATTTGTGTTTGATCCACATAGCTTCAAAATGGAATGGGGAAGGTCTGGATTGTCCCTATTCTCTCCAACTGAGGAAGATCAGGCAGTGGTCGAACATGGTTCTAGGGAAAGTTTATACCTACATATTATGATAATCCTTCTAATTGCTTGATATAATAAATTTTTCTAATTTAACTTGAATCATTTGATCTCCTCTTCTTTTATCAGTCCAAGTAAAATTTTGGATTTGCAGCTTTATGTCCAATAATCCCTAATCATTGATGAATTTGGCAAAGTCGAACATGTTGTTCGAGTAATCCATAATTCCACCCTTTTTTTAAAGGGTATAGAGGAGTGTTAAAATCTCTAGTTAACATCCATCTAATGTTTTGGGGATTATTCTTGAAACTACTCAAGTCTATCCATAATTTTTGTCTCAAAGCTCTGTTATTCGGTCCATAGACATTGATCAATGACTAGTTCAAAGATTTCATAGAGAAATTGGTAATCAAGAAGTGCTTATTATAAGCCATAACAGACCCCTAAATTTTAGCACTATGTGACATAGTGACAATCCCCCTGAAGCCCCTTCAGCTGGACTAATTCAAAAAGTTGCCTTAGGCCATATATAGGAAACAATTTTCATAAAAATCTCCTCATTCATCTTGACTTCTTGGAGTAATAAAATATCTAATTTATTATCTAAAATGTAGTTTTTAACCTCAAACTACTTTGAGGGATTGTTAAAGCCCCTCAGGTTCCAAGATAATATTCTCATTTAGAGGGTTTGGGGGGTTGAGTCTCTAGTGTTTTCTATTTACCACTGGCAATCTCCCTAGCAATCTCTCTTTGTCTTGTTTCTCTTAAGGTTGGTCTCCCTTGTTTGGGCTCAATGCCAACATCTGTAGATTTTTTGCCTTTTCAGTTCTTTTTCTTTGGGGTAACCCATTCCTCTTGTTCATTACTACCACTTTGTCCTATTACACCTGTAGCTAAGTAGTTTCCTACTTGGTCTCTAACTTCTAGAGCATGGAAAATGTTTGTATTTAACTGTGGTTCTACTTCTCCTTTAGTGGGACTTCTTGGAGTTACTTCTTCCTATCCATCTCTTAGAACTTTGTCTTCTTCATTGAATTTCTCTATCAAATGGTTACCTCTTTCTCCCTAGACATATTAGTCTATTTTTATTTAGGGTTGGTTGTATTAAATATAGCCTTCTGACTATCATCTGATACTATATTTTCTTTTGGGACAACTTTTCCCTCACTACTGGTGATATCCTCCTTCCCCGTCTCCTCGTCTCCCTTTTCTGTATTGTCAGGATTTTCCACATTACTCTCCATTTCCTACTTGATGTTCTTTCTGTGATTGAGATCCTAATCCTCCCCTTCAACCTAGAAATCATCTTTCCTCCCCTTTTGCTTTGTTATGCATTGTGTCATTAAATTTCCCTTTCTCTTACATATTTGACAGAAAGTGGTAGCATTTTCATAAGTGATTGACTGAGTCCAAGTCCCATATTTAGAGTTTAGCTTTATGGATGTAGGGAGAGTCCTATTAATTTCAACATTGACACAAAGTCTAGCATACACACATCTGGACTTTATTTTGGTTGTATGATATGTAGTGATAAATTGGCCAATAGAATTGCTAATAGTTGTGAAAAAAATTTAATCCCAGAATTCCAAAGGGAACCCTGGCAGTCTTACCCAAGCAAGAGTAGACTTATTAAGGTCTAAGTTAGGATAAAATCCTTGTTTCAATGAGAATAAGGCAAGAGAATGTGGGCCATATAGCCATGGTCCTCTAGCAATAGTAGCTATCATGTCCTCCCTATTCATAAATCTAAAAAGGAATAGGCCTCTTGCCATGGTAGTGATCGAAACACTCCCCTTAAATTTCCACCTAGACAAAACCCATTTCCTAACCATTTCAATATTAGGATGGAAATAAAAAAACTTACCTGCCAATGTAAGGTCCATGGATGCCATGATTTCCTCCACCAAATCATCTGGGATATTCAGGGTTGTGCCCTCAAAGATAACAGGGAAGCTTGACATGCTTTTTGAGGGGCACATCTTTTCACCTATTAGTGCCTTCTTCCATCTGTTGGATACACTATCCACTATCATATTTCTAACCAGATCCTTAGAGGCACTACCCCCAGCAATATCCTCCATTAGATTTGTGATCTTGCTGGTCGCACTCAGAGGGCCCAGCCAGGCGGGAAAAAACTAGTTTCAAATGTTATCCACATAGAGCGCTGTTGAATCCACTTTGATATCATCAGACTCTATTTTTCCTTATTATGAATGAACAATAGTTGTTAACTTATGACATGAAATGGCACTTTAAGGGAATGAACTATGATGATGTAAATAAGTATGAGTTTATAGGAGATTTAGTAAGTTGATATTTTAGAATCATTTTTAAAATGGATTTTAATTCTTTAGATATTCAACAAGTTAAAGAGTAGATAATTTTAGAATTTAAGATGAATAATTGATCAATTCAAACTATTCAAGATATGAAGGAGATTAGGAAATGTAGTGGAGAATCCATATGGTAATATGATCATATTTTTTTAGATGTGATGAATAAGATTGATTTTATCATGGAGGACAAGGAAAAAAATATTTGGATTATATAAGGGATGTGATATATAATTAAATTTTACATTATACTATCCCAATTCTTGACTAATGTTTATGCTTGAGCAACTGCCCTAAAATTGGAACAAATTGAGGACTATGAAGATGGTTTACCAGCTGGCTCCAAATTTGAGGTGAAAATATATGATTTTTCTCAAAAGGATAGATGAGATGAATGAAAGAGATATAACTAAATTGGGCTTATGGTGTATAGAGGATGGTTGAGAAGGGTAGCATAGGATTGATTGTCTTAAACTAAAAAAAATTTATATGAACTATGTAGACTAGTAGCGAGCACAACTTCAAAGTGTCATCTATTAAAATAGTAAATTAAAAAATCATAAAGTTTATAATATAATTTCTATAAATTGATAAATCGTGATGTGAAGAGTTTTCAAGTTTTATAAGAACTAAATTAAGATATCCCAAAAAATGTCTTCATAGTTACAACACAATAGCACCCATTGAGAAGAAAATAATTCCAATCTTAGAGGTGGAAATGATTAGTGTGACATAAGGTAGTACCAGATGGATGTTTTCATCATCTCAATATGAATATTAACCCTAGATTTTGACTGTATAGAAACCATCATCATGATAATATTAGTATCAATCCTCATAGAACATGTGAGTCCTTAACATCAATAATCAAATTAGGCTCCAACATCACCTCAACATTAGTATGGTGGATATAGTATGTAATAAACATAACAATGAGGATTCAATGGGCAAAAATCACATGGTTGGGGATTTCAACATAATAGATGAGGATATAGAGGAGGATACCAAGTTGGATATCAAGGAGGTGATAAAAATGATAACTAGAAAGCTTTCTATCCCATCTAATGTTATTTATGTGGTGAATATAATCATTTTACATTAATTTTAACCATTAATCCTTAAATACAAACATATTTCATGTATTTCAAAGTTGAAAGATAACATCAAACTAAAGATTACCTAGTACTAGAGAAGCAAAGGAAATAAAATAAAGTGTATAATGTGAATATGATAAATTTGCAACCTAAGTAAAAAAGAATTCATGAAATTAGTTACTAGATAACAATGTGAAAAACAAGGGTTGACTCCATTAGAAATGTAATAGAGCAAGGGATGCCTCTATTAAAAATGTCACAAGACCATGGAAATAGGAAAGTGAAATGGGATACATATCCTAGTGCTATGATATAGAAGATTTTTATGTATCAAGATGTGTAGGTCCTTTAGGACATACAATAATAGAGTGCATAAAAAAAAAATGGCATAGCCATAGATGCACAAATGTATGGCTAAAGTATGTTGATCATGACGAAAGTGTTGTGACTACATTAGTTTTTTATTTTGAAGTTTCTCATAATGTTTCACAATGAGGATATCTCATATAAAATTACAAATCTATTGCAAAATCTTCTGGAGTGCCCACAGTGAGGACAAAAAATAATGACAAGGTGGCCTAGTATGTCAAAACTAGAAAACCATGGGATGTTGACTCATGAATGGAAATTGATCTTGTAAGATATGAAACTCCTAATACATTATTTTATTTTGAAATTACTATCAACATGATTCTTAGATCTACTTGAGAGTCTATTTTTAGGCCACACTTGAGCTACACTCATGTTACTCTTAGTCTTGTAAATTATAAGAGGGTAGAGATAATCAGTCATTTCAAATATATGGTGATTAGATTTTTTGACCTGATTTTATGAGGAGATTTTTAGGTCATTGAAATGAAAACATAGGAGACCCATTATCCTACCTTGATTGGTAATAAATGGAATTATGATGTCCAAATGACTATCAATATAGTATGCAATAAATTAGATTCAAATCAAGGGGACAAGATAGTTATTATACCCTTGAATAAATTAGAGCATAAGCCCTATGTTATTCCAAAATAAATAGAGTCATCTTATGCATATGGTTATAATAGTTGTCTCAAATATAACATATATAAAGAAAAATATTTTATGAGATACAAAATTTTAGTTATTTAATCCACATCTTGTAGATAATAAAGTAGCCCTTTTATAATCTAAAGATAACAAAATATCCAACTCTTCAATTTAAAATCAAAGGATGTAACTCTCCATCTGTGTGATATATAATTAATTCATAGGTATATTTCATATATAATATAGTTGAAAACATAATGGACTATATATATCCTACTCTATAATGTATCTTACCTTGGGAAGTAACATCTTCAATAAGTGGCAACTTAGACACACATATGTTGAATTGGGTTAGGGGAGATCATGAGATAAAACCTCTACACATGGTGTTCACCAAAAAAATACAATTACCACAATATTTTGTGACATAGTATCTCAATCCATTTATATTAAGGTTGGAGCACTAGGTAATAGATGTAGATCAAAGATTCAGTGTACTTAACTATGCCTTGAAATGAAATGCTATGACTTGGTAGGTAGCTGATAGAAAATAAGAGTTATAATGGGATGAAGTGTATAATTTATGTGATTAGAATTTTAGTTACCACTAAATATTATAATAGAGTCACATTTATTTTAAGAAGGCTACTGTCCCAAGCTACACATTCATAAATGTGTAGATATATGGTTTGTGAAAGGTGTTGATCTAAGATACTGGGTGCATATTTTAGCCACACACTAGAACCACTTAAAATTTCATGGTATATGAATTAAGAGAAAAGGAGGGAGACTAAACATTGGGTATAAGTATATCAATACTTTATTTAAATTTTTGTGTTTGAAGATGACAATCTATTAGTACACAATGCATTGAAAAAATTGAATAAAATTATATGTTACGTATAAGTAAAAGATTTTAGAGTTATGATAGATTCATCATTATAATAAGATGCAACTCAAGATTCAAATATATAAATTCATAATTACAATTCAATTAAACAAGATCAATCTCTTATTAAACCTTGTAGTATAATAATATATGCATTGATGAAATATAATAATAGTGATGGGCATCTAGATTTAGAAGGATTCTTCAAACCACAGTGATAAATTAAGCCAACAAATGTCCAAAGCGTAGAACAAGCTGAATAAGAAAGATTGTGCATTGTAAAAATTCTATAACTAAAATGGTAATGAACTCTAAAATAGGAACTACTTTTTGGATTTAACAAATTATATCAAAAACCACTAAACAAGATTGAATAAAATGTTGAAAAATAGTTTTTTTCCCAAACTTGCATCTTTGGGAGACTACTAGGTATAGAATGAAATTTTAGAGGCATTAAAATTTCCAAGGGATCATCAAGATGTATTTATGAATATTTTCATATAAGTCAAAGGTGTAAATCCATCATTGGGGGAGATACAAATTGAATTGAAAGAGTGCTCTAAACCCACTAAAAAAACAACCATATAAACTAAATCCTAACACAAATTAAATTCAAGGTTGGGTTGGATCACATGTAAGAAGTAAGGATCATCTATCTAATAGAAAAATATATTGGGTTAGTCACATGGTTTTACATCTAAATATGTCCAAAAGATTTAGGTCTATGGAGATTATCTTACATTGAATGATGCCTACATTAATGATCCATTTCTAATACCATTCATGGATGAGGTTCTCAAATTAGTCATAGGTGATGAGGTATACTTGTTTAGATATGTATTTATTGGATAAAATCAAATTCCTATCATAGAGGAAGACTAGGATAAAACAACTTTTGCAATGGAATGGGGTTCATTTGCATATAAGGCAATGCCCTTTTGTCTTAATAATGCTCTATAAAATTTCTATGGGATTGTGGTAACAACATTTGAATATTTTATTCATTATTTTTTGGAAGTATATTTGGATAATTGGGTTGTCTTATCTTTTTTTAAATAACCTATGTCTGAGTTGTGTTTAATTCTAGAATAATTTTAAGCCCTATACACCACATTGAATTTGAATAAATGTTTATTTTCACACTTTTTGGTGTTTTATTAGGTCTCAATGATGGAATCTTAATTTACCAAGATAAAATTGAAGTAATAGTGGCGATGCTACCTCTAAATAGTTCCACATAGGTGTGAACATTTATGGGTCATATAAGATACTATATAAAATTCATCAAGGGATACACATCCATCTTTGTGCCTCTAAAAATGTAATATACAAGGATACAAAGTTTGAGTGGACATCAAAATGTCAATTAACATTTATTGATATCAAATAAAGGTTAATAAAAATTCCTACCTTAGTATTTCATGATTCAAAGAAGCCATTCCATGTACACATAGATGCTTCTAGTATCATAGTAGGATTTATCTTACTACAACTAGGTGATGGTGGGTTAGATCATCGTATACATTTGGTAAGTAGGAAACTATCGACTGTATAATAAAATTACATGGCTACAAAGAGAAGCCTTAGAAATTATTTTTGATTTACATAAATTTAGGCATTATCTTTTGGCCATGCCATTTTATATTTTTACAAATCACTAGGCCTTGTGAAACCTGGTTAACAAGCATATATTAGGTGGATATATTTATAGGTGGTTGATATTTTTTATAGGCCTTGTGAAACCTGGAGAGAATATGGGGATCATTTGAGCAAGATCTAAAATGGAGACAAACTAGAGGGAATGTAGGATGAATCTCTAGATGTGCACTTGTTCATAGCCTTTATGATCCCTGACAATATGGAGGACATCCCAAACTTCCTAGAATAAGGAACATTTTATGTGTACTATGTTAAAAGGGATAAAAATCAAATAGTTACACAAGTCATTCCTTATAACTTCATTAATTAATTTCCTTATAAGATAGAAGAGGATAATGTGATGCACAAAGTAGCCTTAAAACATGAACAATCATATATTCTATAGGAAGCACATCAAGGAGTCATATAAATCCATTTTATAGGATAATCCATAGTCATAAAGATACTATATAGTGGTCTTCGGTGGTTGAATTTGTTTTAAGATGTGCACAAGATGGAAAAACACTGTGATGTTTGCCTAAGAATGGGAAAATAAAATCACTATGATGAGATACCCTCATTTATAGTAATTTTAGAGAAACCTTTTTAAAAAAGGGGGCATCGATTTTTATAGGCCCTATAACTCCTCTAACAAAACATAATCATGAGAGATATATCATCACTACAACTAACTATTTCATGAAATGGGTGGAAACTGCTATGACACCAAGCTTTGGTATGAATGATGCCATTAAATTTTTATATGATAATATCATAATAAGGTTTAGATGTTAGATTAAATTTATTAGTGATATAGGTACTCACTTCCTCAAAAACACAATCAATACTCTTACTAAAGGTTTCATTATATTGCACCACAGAATCATAGCCTATCATCTACAAAGAAATGAGAAAGTTGAGGCTTTGAACAAAGTATTAGGTAAAATAATGAAGAAAATATGAAATGTTTAGAGGGATGATTGGGAGGATCATATTATCATTATTATTTGGGCATGCAAGAAATATTATAAATGTGTCATAGGATTCACTTTGTTTCAGCTAGTTTATGGTCTTAAGGTAGTTATTGCTATGGAATGCATTATTATTAGTATATGAATTATAATGATTATGAGTTTGGGTGATAAATAATCATTGAAAGAGTAAAATAGACAAAGAGTGGAGTGGATGCATGAGATTACTGAGTTTATTAAAAAAGTGTTGCATGATTGTAACTTGTCATCTAAGGAATTCTATCCTGAGTAAGTAATATTACTCTATGATAACATATTCAAATAATTTATAGGAAATCTCTAAATTTTATTTAAAATAACCTATATTATTCATGATGTTTCATAATAGGGTATAATTGTTTTAAAATATTTACAGGGAACCATTCTACCAAGGCATATAAATACTTGTAGGCTTAAGCCTTACCATCATTAATCTATACCATGAATTATTGTTAATGAGTGTTTTATATTTTTTTATGGTTAGTGTGTTTTTACAATGCGATATTTGTGTCACAACACATCATAACATAGTTTGGACAATCAAAATCATAGAGTGTGATCAACATACAGATTCATCTGGAAGGATCACTAGCTAGAAATAGGAACATAATTATCATCAATTAAATCTAAGAATGGAGTGATGACAAGATAGGTATGGATAAAGTATAATGATTGGTCCTTAAAAATCATTAATGATAATGCAATTGAGATATTTCATCTTTCCTAAAGTAAATTGCATGGTAGAATGACAAGATGGGCCATAAATAAATTAAATGTATTAAAGGACACCACATCACATCATCTACCTACCAATGGATGGATCAAATAATATATATGTATAATAGTAATTATCATATCAAATAATAATTGATTGACAAAATTTTTAGAGATAAATTTGTTTACAAACAGATCAACATATTTAAACTTGATGGCTTGATGGATTTGGGTGGAAAACACTATATAATAGAGGGAATGGACTACACAAAGACATCTTATGCTTTTGAAAACAAGATAAATTTGTGATCTAAATATAGAACATCTTCTTGTGCACAAATTTCACACCAATGATAGACCAAGAGAATAAAGTGTTCAAATCAATCCACAACAACAACCATGGATAGGGAACAACTATTGATTCTTCTAAAAAATGCACATAAGGAGGAAATGGGGATTGGTCTCAAAATCATATAAACTAGATATTATGACCTATATACTTATGACTTTATTGATGTGGTTGAAGCTACTCTATTTTCTCATGGCCCACAAGAAATAGCATAAGCAAGAACACTATCACTTCATCATCTGTTATGAGGATCTAATGTTGGTTGCATTATAAAATTACCTACTTTTGGGTAATTAGACAAGGTAATGATTAATTTTCTCAATTTATATAATGAAGGTGCCATTAATTTATCAAAATATGTTACCATAATCATCAACCCTATAACCATGGCAAGAGAAACAAGGTTTTTAATTTAGGGTAAGTCTCTTCTACCTTAAAAATACATATCTTCACCTATTAACTCTAACCCTAGATAAAAACACACAAAGGATGGAAGAGGAATCCCCATTGTTTATGTATAATATGATTTAGTATACATCCTTTCTAAATGCGTAACCAAATGATTTAGGTAGATAATAAATAATTCAAAGAAGGCAATTAAAGGAGTTGTGGATATTGCATATGACATTATATGCTTGCATCAAGATTTTAATTAGCTTGAGTTTCTCTCCTCCTAACTCATAATGAAAGTTGATAATATTATTTCCATCACTTTACAAGAATTCTAGTACCAAGTTCTAGTCTTACTACTTTGTTTCAAACAATAAAATTGATTAGGACCAGTCAACCCTTTTGAAGATTTTTGGCCTATATATACATTTGCCAACGTTGCATGGAATAAAATAGAGAAATACAATGAGTAATTGTGGAGATTCAGTGCATGGTGGCTGAAGATCCAAGACATGATTATTTCACACTCCAGGGTATCCCATAACATGAGTTAGATACAAAGTTGCACAATGGCATCCAAATCAAAGTGTATAAGTTTTCCAAATAAACCATAACTCCATTACCATTTTTCATCACCATGTTGGATGCACAGGTAGAAGTTTTGAGATATAAATCCCTAGAAGCTAGATTGGTACAACCTTTGCATTCCATATCCCTAGGTGAAAACTAATGTGTATAACCTTGAGTAAAAGATCAATCCCAGATACAAACTCAACCATAGGTGCTACCATAATGAACAAAATATCCATCATATACTGGAAATGGAAAGATGAAGAAACCATTTTGATGAGACTCAACATCACTACCTAAAAAGAGGACATACCACACAAAGTCCTAGATTGATAATAAACCTATTCTAAAGATAGTAGCTGAATGTGACTTGCCAGATATAAGAATTGGAGAATAAGAAGTTTTACAATCTATGATTATAGACATTGGAAATAATATGTATGAACAAGAGGAGAAGACAGAATTATTTTTATAGAAATTACTGTGCACCTACCAGGTAGAAAATCAAGTAAGACAAAAAATATGCATTGACATCACCCAATCTCATACTTATATTTTAGTTGATAGTATAGGTAAAGAAGTAGATTTGGAATGGTTATAGGTGAACATTTTCTAGGGAGACCCAAATATTGGATCATCTATTGCATAAATATTAGAACCAGTGACACAAAAAAACAAACTTTTGGCCCTTCTACATAAACCAAGGACACATGTTATAGCTCAACCATATCTAAAAATCAAATATAGGATGGTGTATTTCATAGACCCAGTAGAGGAGAGCACAATACATCAAACATTAGAGTATTGTCAATAATCATAGGTCTAGACTGAAAAGAGGATAAAGAAGAACTTCACTCTACCACCAACTTCTAAAAAGAAGATGGCTATGCAAAGGGGTACTATACTAGAATCATATTATATAGAATATTAAGATTCATTTATAGGGATTGATTTATCTACCCCCATGAAATATCCTAAAGAGACCAATTTGACATAGTCATATCCATAACAAAAAGATACATAGGAATAAGAGGATATATTAGAGGCACAAAAGGAAGTGAGGAAAGAGAAGGAATATAAAAAGAAAAGGAAGTAAGAAGCAAATTACAAGGATACAAAAGAAGAGGATTAGTAAAAACAATAGGTTATGGAGGAGGATCATAGATAAAAATCCCAAGAAGTAGAGGTTTAAAATAAAATAGCTAAAAAATAGAGGACAAAAAGAAAAGGATTGAATAAGTATAGGCTCACAAAAAAAGAGATAAATAAGTAGAGGCTAATAAGAAAGAGCAAGAAGATGAAACAATAGGACAACAAGAATTGAAGTTTAATGTTGAATAATTTATACTTTGAGCCCTATAAAGGATTCAAGCTATCATGAGAAATAAAAATTCACATTGTGGTCACCCTTCTTATGATTCTTAAGGTATTAGGACAATCCAAAAGGAGATCACTGGCTATCATGTCTAGGCAACAATTTCAAGTGTTTTATCATGTCAAGAAACATCATGGTGGTTATATTTACTCCATATTTACACTTGTGTCAATATTTATCTACATGTAAATTATGTGTGTCCATCTATAATAGGTCTTGTAATGGTCCTAATAGTTTGAATTTGCTCATGAGGAAGATGATCCACTATTATAACTTATGACTCATCAGGAATCCATCTACTATGTTAAAGTTCTAAAAGGTATGGTTTGATCAAAAGGTTTAAGAGTGTCATGAGGAATAAATGGTAACCTAACCTAGGTATTTAACATGTTCTAAGGTTTTTTAGTAAGTATTGAAGTAACCTCCATTTACACCTTCACTTGAGATCATGTCTATTACTTAAATAGGGGTGTTTGACCTTAATATTATGTTAATTTAACCTTAAAATGACACTAAAACCATAAATAACATCTTTAAAGGATTAAATGAGTCCCATAATGCCATGATAAAACTATTTCATATGCTAAGGGTGTTTTCTCACAAGTCAAAAACCTTTATTTTCCACTAAATAGGCCCCACATGTGAAAATGTGTCTTTTTATGTACCTAACCATACCATATGCCTTTAAATGTTTTATGAGCCATATTTTACCTCTTCATTATTAATAATGATGTTTCATGGTTTGACAACATGATAAAATGTAGGAATACTAGGTTTTTCAAAAGTTCTCATATAAGTATAGATCCATACAGTATGAATATGGTCAAATAGAGTTAGGGAAATGCAAGGGGAGTTAAACACAATAATCATGTGAGATAATATAGGTGTTTAAAAACTAAAATATCTAGAAAATAATCCATTTCCTCCATCAATCTCTTTAGCAACCATAAATAACACTTTAGTTTTGTGCTCAATCCATATAGGAGAGAGAAGGTGAGGATCCAAGATCTTAGATAAAGGAAGGGAGTATAATGGACTTCCAATAATGGGTATTGGTTTCAAGATTATTCATATATAATTTATGAATAAACATTATGAATTTAAGTAATTTGGGTTGCCTCCCTCATCTGCACAAGGCCAAAAAATGTCACGATTTCAATGCATTATTGGAATGTTTCATGAAATTAATGGATTTTCATGTCTTCTCTAGTCATTTAAGGTATTTAAATGTAATTATACTCCCATATTTCACATGTGTGGGCCTATGGAATAAATAATCATCCAAGCTACCACTATCTGTAGACTATAAGTAGGTTTCCATTGATAAAAAGGGATATTCAATGCATATGTTTGATAATGAATAGTGGCTTGAGGTTTGTTTATCAATCCTTGAAGTTTTTCATGTCTTATTACATATTTAATATAGGTTAAATGGTTAGTTGGACCTCAAATACCATAAGGTCTCACCTCCAAATGAGATTGCCTACATATTTGGGCTTCATTACAAGGAAGGACAATGTGTTTCATGAGGATGGCTATTGAATATCATCAAGATAACATAAAGGAAGAAAGGGAGTGTTGTATTAATATGAAAATGTCATTATTTTAGGATTATTAGACCTTATTATAGCCCTAAAAAACCAAGAAACTATCAACTAGACCTCCAATGCCTTCATAGTCATGTTTAGTAGAAGTTAAGGTTGTTTAACAAAAGTTGAGGTATTCATAGAGTCCTAGGTTTCCATTTATCACTACATATGATTGACTGATGAACACCAAATGTTTTTCCCCATTGATTATGTGAGTATGGATGCCTAGGATATTTGTATGCCATTTTGAGTATGAGTCAATAGTCCATTTCAATCCCTCAAGGAACCTCTATCATCTGATAGTCTCATCCATGTTGACTTGCCTCATAATAGGCTCTAAGTTCCATGTTCAAAGCTCCATGTGACCTTAAAACCATAACCCATAGGTTTTAAATCTATACCCAATCCCAAGGCATAAAATAAAGGTCTAAATACCCCATAAGGCTATTAAGTTCCATTCGTACTATGAGAAAAATACCTATGAAAGTATAAGCCATATTAAGAGAGCATCATCATCACCCATAAGAGATAACTCAAATCCACCCTTAAAAGTCTTTCAAAACCATTATATGCAAAAGAGTCTCAAACATAAAGAAGGTACATGGATTTTGAATATGTATATCTTAAGGATATGTATTTGGATTCAAGTAATGCCACTAACGTCTCAAACATGACATGAAAACACAAGTTTACTCAAGGACTTGCCTAAAAACTCTCTTAATAGTTAATGCATCTAAGATATCTACCTATAGGACTTTAAATAGTCTATCCTTGACCTTGACAATGAGATGGTATATGCACATAAAGATAAGACTCAGACTAAGATGGTGGTTAGAACATAGTATCATGTTACTAAGGGCAAGGACACCTAAAGGAGTGTATAAATGAGCTAATTCAAGCACATAAAATAATTTAGGGTTACCTAATTATTGGGGGCACCAAAATAATGTGAATGGATGTATTAGTAGACATATAAAGAGAACTCGAAAGTGATGATATATAGACCCCTCAAGATATTACATGATGGTGCCACTAAGGAAGGAAGCTACCTAGTCTGAGTTAGACACCAAGGACATATAGACCTCAACATGTGACTATGTGAACAAGTGTTGTTAAAAAAGTTAGGGGCGGTAATCCTAAAACATATATTCAAAACTTGATATATTTTATTTGAGCCTTGACATCATCACTACAAAGGGATGAGAGAGATTTTTGAAGTAATCACCACCAACTATTATAAACATATGTACTTGATAGTGATGCTTAGGGAAAGGTTAAGAGAGAGAATCATTGATATGATGGTTTGGGTAGATAAGGAAAAATTCCAAAGGTGTAAACTAGATTGAGGAGGATGTTATGATAATATTGAGTCTACAAAATCACCTATAGGTGAGTGGAGGTTCCAAATCCCAATCTAAGCTACAAGGCCTAAAGCCTCCCTTGGGTCTCAAGACCCCAACTCCACCCCAATAACAAATCTAAAACCCAAAAATAGATTAAAAATACATGAGAGAGTGTGTGACTATTTTATGGGTCTTGAAGGAGGTTTTTGAAGTAGGCAAATGCAAATAGATAGTCCATTTCTATTTCATCCCCCTCTTAAGATCCACTATCCTAAACAACCATATTGAGTTTCTAATTTTGACACTCATATCTTTCATCATAGAAAAACTCAGGCCTAGTTCTCTTCAGAAGAGTTAGGAACCCATATTACCTTACAATACATTAATTATAAAGTGGTATTTAGAGTTCTAACTCTATGCATAAGCCTTAACACTATAACCTACACAAATTTGTTGGTAAAGAGATCAAAGCATATCATCTTTCATTCATATTTCACTATATAGCCTACATGGGACCTAGGTCTATTTAGGATATTTGAAGGGATATATGGGATATATGTTCGTGTAAATAATTTTTGTTTTGGAGGTCCATACTCTATGAACCATTGCTAAGATGGTGGACCTCCAAAACCCTCCTTAAACCCTAGTTCATACCTGATGAAGAAATTACACCTCCAAATGCATCAAAATGAGGTAATTGGGCTATGAATTAGTATTAATAGTATCCATAGGCCCCCTAAGCACTCAAATTTTTATTATTTTGCATGTGTAAGAGGTAAAATATATGGATCAATCTTTAAAAAAATCCTCTAAGCATATATTCAAAAAGTTGAGAAGGATATGCATATCCCATATGTTTTTGAGGAGAAAGAAGGATCTTAAGATCTCAAATAACTACACATTAGCCACCTAAAGGGGCCTACATACCTAATAACCTTTTGTAGATAGGCCTAGGTTCCTGAATGAAAGATTGTGTACACATAAATAGGAGGTAAATGGCTTGATCAAGATAATACAAATTCTCTAAGTTCCCTAAAGTGTGAATTTAATGTCAATAAAAGTGGCCAAGTGCCTCATATCTCTAGTTTGGGGTCAAGATGTAACAAATATTCCTTTAGGCATATTGGTCTATCACCTTACTCAAGACAATTGCACTTGAATTTTGAAATAGAGGATTAAAACAAATTATATAACACCTCAAACCTCTAATAATATGTTTGTTAAGAAGATTTAGGTATGTGTGTAGCTTTGGTTTGTAGAAGAGAAGTCACAATTGATCATTCTAGCATAAAATTTCCTTGAGATTTCTAAAAATGCACATTTTCACATGAGGGAAAACTTGATAAGCTGATAATTAGACATTGCATAGGGAAATTATCACTTTATGAGAGTTAAGGGGCCTTGTCTACAATATATCAGTGGCATTGGTTTAGAGGTTAAGATCCTAACATTTATGAATCTTTGCTAAGAATCCAAAACCCCCTTAAACCTCCCTAAAAACCTAATAAGGACCTGATTAAAAATATCTTGGATAAAATACATCCAAATTAATTGGGATGGCCTGATAAACACTTGAATCCTATAATACACTCTTAGGAGATCCCATCTATAGTAATGGTTTGTACAAACTATTATATTTACCCACAAAAACTATAGGTTTACATGATTTTAAATAAAATCCAAGGTGTATAACTTGGTTAAGGGTTGAAAATAATTATATGAGGTACTATGAGGCATGTTTTACTTTTTAAAATCATGAAACACTTACAATTCTATCTAAAAATGTTAATACAAGTTTAGGCAAAATAAGAAGTCTAAATGTCATAAAGGGAGGTGACCTAGTTATATAAGCAAGGTAGAATTGTAGGTGTGGGTTTCTTGGAGAACCTAATTCTTGGCATAGTAGGTTGGTTCATATGGGAAATGCTATCACTTAGATTTTTCAGCCATGTTTATTTGGTAGTGTGCTGTACACTATGAGTTACAAACTGTAGGAGATCTAACGATGCAATGGGATCACCTCCAAGCTATGGGGCCTTATCAAATTGAGGTTAACCTCTGGAGAAGGCTAGATTCATTTCAATAAGTTTATTACAACTAATATATTACTAGTTCATGTCAAAATACTACTTCTTAGTGATCTTGCTCCTAACTAGGGTTTGGCTTGTGAGGAAAAGAGTTTTAGAATGAATTTTAAAACTTAAAAATAGTGATTGCATTAAATTATTATAGTGTAAATTAATGATTGATTTTTATGAACATAGTATAATAATAAAAACACTAAAATTTATTAAACCATAGACTTATATAAGCTTGAAACCAAAGGTGATATTGGGCACTTACCATATAAGGAACAAGATTCTTTATTTTCTCTCAACAAATTTTCAAAAGAATAGAAATGAATACCATAGAATAATATTTATGATTGAAATAAGATTAAGATAATTCATAAATACAATAAATATCCTTTAATTCACAAAGATAATATACAAAATGAAGGTAAAACTTCAATCTATTATAATTCCCTAGGTTACAACATGTAGATCAACTCTTCCAAAAGCAAAATAATTTCTCCAACAGAAAAAAGATATATGGTTTACACTAAGAACCCATCTTTAAACAAAAATACTCTCTTGAAAGAGAGGGAGTTATCAAAACCTCATGCCCAGTTGAAGATAAATAATATCTAATAATGTCATGAAAATGGTATCTCTTTAATTTGGAATGGCATCCTTAGTGGCTAAGATGGATGGAACAAGAAACATGCAACTGTTGGGTGATTCAATCAATGTTGGAGTGGAGAAACCCATTGGAATATTCATGAAAATTTAGTCTTTGTTTGATTTCATCTTTTGTTATATTTTCCAAGGAATGAGGTGCTAAAATGAGCTATCACTTAGTTAAGTTGAATGCTTTTAAATATTTTAGGTTATAACTGGAAAAACTTAATTTGTATTTTGTAGTTGAGACTTTTAAAACTTTCTAAGTCATCGAAATTGACAAAAAGGGAAGTGTAAATTAAAAAATTAGTTTTCTCAAGTTAATCAACTTAAACTTTGTCAAAAGTAAAAGTATAATTTATAAGTTTTACTTTTGTAACTTAAATCCTGTCAATAAGATACTTGACAATTACAAGTGGCTCATTCTCAAAAAGAGATGACAAAATGATAGTTTCAATTTATAACCTTAAATTTTAAAATGTTTTTTACAATAAATAAATGTAATTTACACAATGTATTTTTACAATTAATTGAAATAATTGGTCCATAACCATGGCCTTTGAAGATTCTTTGTCCTTCTTTGCTTGTATTTTTTCAATGTAAACATCAAATCTTATAAATATATCTTGAAGGTGATGTTCATTAGGACCAAGGGTATAGATATTAATTATCTAAAATTATGATATCACTTTAGAGATTTATCTAGATGTATCCTTGTATACTTGAGTGTCCCTCCCCATCTAATCCAGTGTATTGTGATAACTGATGAATCAATGGATGGAACTCAAGATAAACATTGTAACCCATGACGACTCTCTCTTGAATACTCCTTTTAATTTATCCTTATCTTATTGAAATCAAAGGATTTGATCGTGATGATTGGTTTCTTCACATGATATTTTACAAAGCAAATCTTTAATGTAATAGATTGTATCCATGGCCTTAATAATACTCTTAGTGAGTATCCTAATTCTAAAATGGGTTACCATATCCATCTCTTCATGCTTTACATAACTCTTCAATATTTTTTCTGACATGAGGGTATCAAACTCAATCAGGTCAAAAACCTATAATTTTTGGAAGAATAGGTTCAACCTTTCAATCTCTTCCTTGTATTTACTTATTTTTGCTTTCAAAGATTCTTAGTCATCCTTCAAGGTCTTATAATAGTCTATTTCTATATCTATTAGTCTATTTTATTTCATGATAATTTCCTCATCTTATTCATTCATATCCCTCTCCATACTTCTGATCTTTGTCACTATTTCAAGTGTTTCTTTGTTGGGAAACTGAGTAAGAGACTATGTTGATTGGGGTATTGGCTCTATGAAATTATTTAAGGTAGTTCTTAACTGATCAAATTTATTCTTGAATTTAACCTTTGAGACCTTTTAACTATCCATCTTCTAAAAAATAAAGCTAATTCTTGACTAAACATTATGCTTTAGTCCCTCTCTTGTTGGATGACCTAGGTTCACTTTGGATATTTGAAAATCCCCCACCACTAAATCTTCTTTTTGTTTGTCTAGTGGGGGGACCATAATTTACACATATGTCTCCCATGTTGAATCATATGATATCTTGGATATGGTTCTAGGGCCTAACTTTGATATTTTAGTTGCCTCTAATAGACCAAAGTCTAGTGTGTTGGGTGACACCATTTGTTTCATCTTCTTCATCATTGATTGTGCTAGCCAACTTCAACTGGAAGCCTATGATCCTAGCATTGTCATCTATGAATATATAGTTATTAAAGTTTCTACACTAGTGATTATTATGACAAGTGATATATCCATCACTAATGTTACTATTAAATCCTTAACTAATGATTTTTCTATCTCTTTCCCATCTATGGGTTGAGTAGCCATGGTTAAATTAATGATTCCTTCTATCTCCACCTCATTGGTGGGGGATTGGGTTACTAAATAAGTAGAATAAATGGGTATTTGAATGGGTGAATTGGATATTTATGTGCTTACCAATTATGTGGGAGATGGGAGTGACATGAGTGGAGTGGTAGGCATGGGTAGTTGAAATTAGGGAACCTAGAGAAGTGTGGAATCCAAGGCAGTGAATGAATCAATCAATGTGGTAGGAAAATTTAGAGTTGATGAAATGGGGAATGTGATGGGAGATGAAAATTAAATAATAACTATCTTATTGGTTGGGATGGCTAGTGGGATTATAGTCAAGATAATTGAGTCCACAACTATGTTCTATTGGGTGGTGTTAGTGATTAATGAAGTAGCAATGGATATGGGGGATGAGGTGGAAGTGATTATATAAAAGGGAGGTGAAGGTAGAGTCTGAGTGTCTAGTTGTGTTGATTAAATTTCTACCAAATAAACTACTTTCAAATATGGGTTGGGTGAATGTGCAATCACTTACACTGGTGGACTAGTGGAAACATCAGGGGTAGTTATTTGGGTTGATTAGGTAGTGGAAATAGGAGGAAGGAGTATTATGGTTGGTTGAATAAAATAGATATAAGGGAGAGATATGCATGCATATTGATAAATATTTGTGTCCTCTATACAAGTTGTCATTGGATGATCCATTTGTTGTGTTGTTGTCTCATGGATATTAGAAGGACATCTTTAATCCTTTTTATTTTACTTCTACTTATGTGATATAATTGGCCTATATATCTAATATACTTGGGTTCCACTATGTGATCCCTAAACTATTATTTCCATACCGTTATCCTTCACTTGTTTCAACTTGTCATTGATACTCAAGGTCTCCTTGGTAACCTTGACTCCTTTGTTCCTTAGTAGTTAATTGTTCTATTTATTACATGGATGGTCATATCAATCAATGATAAGGATTTAGGTATGGACCATATAACTATTGGAAAAGGTTGGGAATATATATTTTTATCATAACATACCTTATCAATAGGAGATTCATCATATTTAAGTCCTTAGGAACTAGTGCCATGTTGTAGGTTTTGATTTTTTTCAAGGTCATCCTAAGATAATCTCTCAATCTTACTTCCTCTTCATCTTACATGTATTCCCAATAATCTTCATAAAAATGAACATGGGAATATGTTATGATACCCAATATACTATTAATATATCCAATCACATCATATAATGGCCTTACATCATGAGGTCTTAAGGTCATTTGAGTCATCTTAGTATCTACACATTTAGATTTTGATAGGGATTGACATGTATACCTCCTTATGTTAATGGGGAAGTAGATATCTGACTTATATTTTCTTGACAACAACTTATGGTTTTGTACCAACTATCTCACAAGTTCCATCAAGGCCCATTTGTCACTTGCATACCTTGGAAGTGTTTAGGTACAACCACTAAAACCTCCCACTTTAATGTTTGAATATGTTAGGAAATGAATGAATTATGATCCCTAGTTTTTTATTTTAGATGATGCAGCTATTAGCATCAAATTTTGCACCCTAGGATACTCTATTCAACTCCTATAATTTGATGAAAAATTAAATCATCTCTCAAGTTGTGGGTAACTTTTACGAGAGATGAATATCTATTTTATGAGGGTTAGCTCCCTAGATATGTCTTGATGTAATTGTCACTTAATCTAATATTTTCTTGTGTGAAAAGAGATAGGGTTTACATGAAATTAAAATATTCTAAGGGGTTGATACACCATGAATATCTCCACAAGATTATTATAAAAATAAACCAAGAGACAAGACTCACAAAATAAGATTCTACCTCTTAGATCACTTCTAATAGTAGCATTTCAAACATGAAGGTGGAATACATGAAAGATTACTTAAGGTGAGTTAACCAAAGATAAATTTTAGATACTAAGGATGATTTTACACTTAAAAAATAGACTCATACACTTAACACCACTTCATGTGACCTATTAGAATGAAAAAAAATTGCATCATACATGGAAAGATTGAGAAGAAACAAGGATTGATATTAATCACTTGAATTTTCACTACGCATCTCCTCACACACTTAGAAAAGATATTTTATAGGATCAAAACTAGATTTTATATCTTATTTCAAAGGAAAAGTGCAATATAAAACTAGTAGGGGTTTTCCATACTAGGTGTGGTCTCCTTACAATAGCCAAAATGGCTTGAATTTATAGAACTTGATAAGAGAGAGAGAAGAATGAAGATGAAGAGTCACAAGGAAAAGTGTCCAAATGTGAGGATTAGTTACATTGAATGTAAGTGAGGTAGAAGAGAGATCAATAAACTGATGTGAACCTATGTCCATCCCAAACTAAGCACCTTCCTCACATGTGGCATTGAAACTCTTCAACAAGAGCCCTCTCTTGGAAACTTCCTTCATCATGGGCTTCCTTTTGCATTTCAAAATAGATTAAGGATAAGTGTATCATGTTCATTAAGGAAAAGAAGTTAAAAATAGGCCTCCACCTTCATTAGAAGTTTTCATAATCATTGACATTCTCTTACACAAGCATAATCATCATCTATAATCATATTCATTCTCTAATAGGCTTTTCTTGACAAGTGGCACTAGCATCTTTTTATCCTTCCTAATTGATCCATACCAAGGGTTTCATGACACATGGTAGGACACTTCATATGTTTGGCTCTATTAGACACATCTTGAAAGGTCTCAAAATTTAGGTTGCCACTCTTTTCACTATGTCACTTTAGACTAGCTGAAGTGAGGGGCCTAGTAAGGACACTTGTGAGAATTTTTAAGCTTTGAAAATGGCATAGGGAGTTGGTTCAAGTCCCAATATACCCTCCCAAGTGATTGGTATCACATGATCATCTTTAGGACCTAAAAAACATAATAAATAGACAAAAAACCTATTTTTTTCCTAATATATGTGGATTTCATAATATATAATTCCATGGTTTTAAACCTCATGAAGATATCAATAACTTCTCTTTAACTCTCAAGGTCAAATTTGTTCGTTTGGATGTGCTTGAAGCCTCGTTTCTTCCATTAGGTCACAAAATAGGGTTTTGTGAGGGTTTTGAGTGTGTTAGCCCTTAAGGGATTGTTTATAAATGTCTAACATTGGAACTCTAAACTAACACCCCAATTTGCTATCTTGAAACCTCCTTCATCTTCCTATAACTTCTTATAATCCCATGCAATGTCTCCAAGTAGGTGTGAGCATTTAAAGTTGACCTCTCAATTTTACCCCTTCAATTTATATACCTTGTCATGGTGTTGGGTCCAAAAGTGACCAATATGTGACCTTTTGTATACAATAACTACTTAGGCATGCCTTATGACATATTAGGGACTCATTTTGGTCCATTTAATTGGTTTTATAACACCTTAATTAGTTTTGGGCTCTATTTATTTATTAGGCCTAATGGCTCTGATCACCTTCTCAAGGATTTACTTCACTTATAAATATTACCAACCATTAGGAGTCTCCATTTATGTTTGTATATGCTTAGTATAACTTTTTATAGCTTATTCTCATGGCCATTTCAACCCCAACTCTCATACTTCACCATTTTTTTCCAACTTTATAAGTTTTAGACCACTAAAAGTGCCCTATCTATGAGACTAAATAGAGAGTATTATCCCTACTCATTAAATATTTTTTAAGGTATGAAAGGATTTATTAGGTCATGAGGACCCCATATACCAATTTTTAGACCTTAACTCTTTCATTTTACCTTCTAGCTCTCCAAAAGCCAAGATACACTTGTAGGAATCCACTGTCTATAGGGGTGCCTTAAGATGAAATATGTATGTCCATGTGGGGCTTAAAATTGTTTATTTTACACTATATAAAGCCTTTAAGAATCATCATCATGTTAATTTAGGTGGTCATTCATTACCTTTCCAAGGTTGAACTTCATTAATTGCAACAAGACACTTTTCATTCCTAAACTAAGTCTTTGCTTGGTTGACAAAGACAACTTTAAGATCCTACCTATAGGTTATCATGGCTTGAATCAATTTTATTATAGTGGAATATAGGTAGAATTTATATTCCCACTTGAAACACATAGCTAAACACCTCAAATGATCATGGATCACTAAAGCATATGTAACTATTCTTCCTTCCATGCACTTGTTTGATCACTGCCTAGATTGAGACATTCTACCCTAGTTTTAGGTGTTGATGGCTTTGTTTAGGATTATATTTATCCTTAATCATCTCCATATGGGTCACATGATATGTGTTTCATTTGGTACTTTATTTCTTATTCCAAGGAGATCTAACTATGCCCTTATTTACATGGGATCTAGATCCTCAAAACTACGCCTATAGACATAACTTTCCAAACCTATTATAGTTTGTCATAGTAATGTTTAGGATATGCTTGATGATGCTTTGATTCTAATTGAAAGTCATAAAATCAAAAAATAATCTTATGCCTTATAATAACCTTGAAAACTCAAGAAAAGGTCAAAAAACTCAACCTTCTACCTCACTATTTGAGACCCTTACTGTAGATGTCCCTTCCCAGCCTTTGTACAGATAAGGGATAGTCTTAGGAGGTCATGAAAACACTTATACTTTTTTTTATTAGCCTTCCATGTAATTAATGTATAATTTATCCACTTTAAACTAATATAATGTGATTCTAAGGTCTATGATCCATATTGAGTGATAAAATCTCACATCTCCAAATCCTGTAGACAACACTGAGCAAATTTAGTATTTTCAATGCACTTTTTGGCTTTTAAAAACTCCATCTTCCCTATGCAATCTACTCCTTAAACTTAAAAAGGTGATAAAACATACTAGAGTATATAAGACCAATCAATTGGGAGGATCAACAAGTCTTTATAAGTGCCCTACGTGTTATCCTCAAAACTATTTAGACATCTATTTTCTTCTTTTAGGGATTATAGCTCTGAATACATTAGTCTAGCCTCCCTTTCATTATTTTTAGCTTTCCCTTCTAAGATAACACCATCAAGAGATTTTTTTGGACTCTCTTTCTAATAAGGAACCTCAATTTATCTGATCAACTATTCTAACACCTTCACATTTATTAAATTTTACTTCTATGGTATCACCTGTAGGTGGTGGTTCTCAGTGTACAAGAAGATGGATATGGTATTTGGACCACATTTTTTTTTTTCTCATCAAAGTCTTCTAGCTTCCTCTTCATGATTCTAAATATTAATCCTCATACCTCAAATGTTTAAAACAACAAAAATCATACTTTACTCAATGTGGAAATCTTACATGTAGGTGAAAAGGGAAAACAAAGAAGGGAAATGTGGACAATGTACAAAATTAGGTCTCATGGGTAGACCTATCTTTTTTTTATCAGTCTTTCAAGATATTATTGAAATCAAGGTAATCTTAGACACACTCTCTAAAAATATTCTCTCAATGTAAAAATATCCTTTCAAGGCACCTATAGATTCAAAAAGAGAAGGCAACAAACATAGTCCAGCGTAATGACAAGCCTACAAAAGGCTTTCCTAGGCATTTGATGACTTCAAAATATAATAAAATCATGAAAAACCTATGAAGAGGCATTATATAACCTTTAATAACACCTAAAACAAATTAAACCATTAAACCAAAGCAAACAAATCTGAGACAAGTGCAAATAGTGACCCTTTCATGGATGCAAGTGCATAAAAGGCTGCCTAGAGTCCAAGTGATTTTTCATGAATGAGGTGCTACCAGATTTAAATTTATTGATATGTATTTTAACTACACTTAGATCACTGTCCACCCCCAAAATCATTCCTCCCAACTCCACTTGTATGGCCCATACCAAGTGTTTGAATTTGACCTTCCTTGGCTTGCAAAGAGAAAATGGAAAAAAATGGGAGTAAAACTAAAACTTTTGAAATTATCCTTGAAAAAAAAAGAATTTAAAAGAGTGTGGGGTGGTGAAGAGGCATACTACCTACATTTGAGCTGTAATTGAGACCATCCATTCCATACAAGTGCCTAAAAGGCCTTAAAATTAAGGGAAAACTCCCTCTTTCTGCATATAACTAAGTCTTTAACTAAAAATAACCATTTTATAACTGATATTTACCCATTCCACGTTTAGTATAATCTTTCTATCAAATTTTGTAACTCTACTATTTTTACAAGTCATTTAATAGGCTAAAAAGGTGGCCAAATGACTCTTTTGGCAAATGAAACCTAACAAGTGACCAATTTATGACTTGAAGACACTTGGAAACATATAAAAACCCATATTAGGAAATTTACAACACAATTTTGAACTTTTAATAATTTTGACTAGTTTTGACCAAGGTTGACTTTGGTTAACTAGCCTAGTACAAGGGGAATGGGCTTCAACAAGGACTAGGGGAAGGATAAGTGAGACAGATAGGACAATAAGAGACCCCATAGGATGCATGAAACATTATTAAAAATTTAAAAATAGTAGGGGTTGAACAAATTTGACTAGAAGTCAAATTTAATCAACAACAACATCAAAAAATCTTCTTCTTGCTAGCTCCTTGTTAAACATAATTATAATGCAATATATGAAAGCATCATTGACCCTTATGAAATGTTGTTTCCTAACCTCAAGGGTTTGGTATGGTTTTTAGTTAAAAACCTTATTAACTTGATCAATCACTGTATTTAATCCTAGGAATTCCCTCCCCTTTGATAATAAGTAGACCAAGTATGAGCTCATGTAAAACTTTCCTATAGTTTGGAATTCCATCAATTGTTTGTGAATGGAGTCAAAAATCAATTGGGCCTAGTGGATATACTATTTTTTTGGTAGATCACCTAGATGTATTGATACATCCAATCCTAATTATTCTTAGCATTTTGGTTCCCTATAGCTCTATGTAAGAGTATGGTTATGTCACCTACTTCATCTTTGAAGTCTATTCATGTCAAGGTTTTAGGCAATCTTATAGATGTGGGTGTAGAAGTTTTTAGCCATTTCTTGTTTAGAACTCATAGGCATACAATATCATTATCTTGATAAAAATTCTTTGAATATTTATGTGTTATATCTAGATGAATCTCATATTCTAAAATCAATAACACAATATCTATGAAATCAGGATCAAGGTTCATAATCTTTTCCCCTTTGTCGTTCACCACTTCCCTCTTCTCTGCATCATAGTGCTTTACCAATGTGAGCACAATATTAGGGCTCTACATTTATTATGGGAAGGATTTTTCCTATGTTAATCCACTATCATAAATTCTTTGAATCTAATCATTCTTGAATTCAACATTTACTCTATTCTAGAAATCAACTAGGTCCGTGTGAATTAGATTTGTGTCGGTTATCTCATTTGTATTAGAGTATAGGCTAAGTTGGATACTAGGTCCCTTAGACTTGAAATTTATTTCATTTATATACATAGGTTATATAAAAATTATTGTGGGAAAACCAACTACAAAGTTGGTGGATTTTGGATTTGCAATTGTATGTAAAACTCTAAGGTTTAGTCTATACAATTTCAATTGAAAAGTTTGGCAAGGAAATATTATGCATTTGAAACTAAAAAATTTTATGGGTTTTTTACTTAAAATTTTCACCATCAAAAATTTAAACAAATTTTGATGGGTTTTAGATTGCTAAAATCAATTCTGATATCTGATGGGGATTTGGAGTTATTTTTGTAATTTGGATTTTCATGGGTTTTGAAGTTATTTTTGCAAGTCAAATTTTTGTCGGTATGTGTAGAGAATATAGAGGGAATATTAAAGTTTAATAAATTGTTTAAAATTATATATCTTTTATAATTATTGGAAAACTTTCTTGAAGATAACTCAAGAATGTAGACAAGGAAATGGAAAAATGCAAGCAGGCATAGGAAAATGAAAACCCTAGATTTTCAAAGCTAATAAACTTTTCATGAAATCCAAGGAAATGTATGATTTGATAAGAAACATGGGGAAAATATATGAATACAATTATTACATAGCATGACAATTATGGTCATGTCAATGGCATAGCATGGGTGAGGCATGGCTTATCGAGCACTCAAAATATTTTTGGCACACATAGCTCCCAATCTAATTTGCAATGTTAAACAATGATTTATAAAAAACCTAATTCTATTAATACAAACCTATATTTAATTATAATTATGGCTATTGTTATGAAAATATTAGGAGAAGTAGGGTTTTAAGGTTGTGGTACAATTTTACAAGATTACAAAATTTCATTTTGCATTTTCACGTCCACTTTTTGCTGAGCATATTTGTGCAATGGAAGTGGGAAAGCAAAACTTGATGTGCACTTTTCAAGTTTTAAAGAAACAATGTGCAACCATATTTATATTCTTCATGGGTAGGGTAAATTGAAAAGTACATAACATCAATTGCACTTTGAAACTTTTTAATTTGCAATGTGCAATCAGAGTTTTAGCTTTTACAAGTTTTATAAATGGAAAAAGTGGGACTCAAGTTACACTTTGTAGCTTTACAAGTTGTAAAGTGCAGTAAGAGTTCCCATTTTCATAGGTGTAATTAATGGTAAAAATTGGGGATCTTATTGTAATTTTCAACTTGTAAAGTTTAAAAATGTGATCAAAGTTTTGGTTTTTGTTGTGCATTAGGTGAGCAGGAAGTGGAGCTTGGGGTGTATTTTGAAACTTTATAAAGTTAAAAATTGTAATTGAACCTTTGGTTTCTTCTAGGTATGTGAAAATCAAGAAGCTAAGGTTTGGGTAAAATTTGTAAGTCTACAAGTTTCAAATTATACCTAAATCTTTGGTTTCTGCTAGGTATTGAAAAAAGGGTTTCCTAGGTCACTTGAATATTTTTTCTAAAAAATAGTTGGTCTCCCTTAGGGTATAAGATTTTTTGACATTTTTAACACAAAAATATCAACTTTTTTGGAGACCTTTGTGTGTGATTGCCTTCTAATCATTTTCTTTCTAGTAGACTTCTATTTCATTGGGCATGGAGTCATTTTAAGCTTAACACACTTTAAATGGAGAACAAAACCATGAATTTCCTAAATAAGAAAGAAATAGAGGAAAATGAAATATAAATAAACTAAGGAAACAAAAAGTCCTAATGATTTAACTAGTACAAAATCTCTTATTTGGGAACCAATTATACCTTATATATATATATATATATATATATATATATATATATATATATATATATATATATATATATATATATATATATATAATTTTTTGGAAATAATTCTAACCTTAGAAGCAAGCTTTGAGGTATATCCCATTGACTAAGATAGGTAGTTTCTATCCATTGAGCCTAGATAGTTGGAATGCATTTACTCCCTTACACTAAGTTATGATGTATGGACCATTCCATATTGCATCAAACTTTGTATGCTTTCCTAGTTTGGATCTTTTAGCATCCCATTTAAAAACCATGTCTCCTTCATTAATGCTCATGTTAGATGATTTTTTGTTAAAATTTATCTTTATTTGAGCCTAATTTGCTTCCAAAACTTGCATTGACTAATCTTAAATTCTTTTGGTTCCATGATTTTTACCAATCATACTATCATTTCATCATTTTCAACCAATTCCAACTAATGATTGAGTTCTATAGATGGTAACTCAATTGATATTATAACTCTAACTTCCCTTCATATACCAAAAAAATTGATAATTTCTAATTTCTCTCTTGGGAGTGATCCTATCAGCCCAAAGTGTTATTTTTAACTTTGTGTGCCATGTTATTTGATTGTCCTCCATTGTCCTTTTGACAATCCTTATGATATTTTTGTTAGTAGAATTGACTAAGCCATTACCTTGTGAATAATAATTAGATGAATTATTCAGGTATACATTGTGCCTTACAACCCATTCACTCACTTGAGTTCCCATAAAAGCTTTGGTATTTTTTGAGATAATCATGTAAGGAACACCAAACCTTGTGATATTTTCTTTTATGAATCCCAAGATAGATGCCTCCATGGCATCTTTTAGTACAACTACTTTAGTCTATCTAGTGAAATAATCAGTTGTTATAAGGACCCATTTGTGGCCTGCACTCAATGATGGATTGATCATGCCAATGAAATGTAATCCCCATTGGGAAAATATTTGGTATACTTGTATTGGTTTAAGAGGGAGAGTTTTAAATCTTTGATTATCAGTAAAGTAATCACATTTTTCATAGTTCTACACCCATTGATGGGAATCCTTGAATAGGTTATGCCAATAATAACCTCCCCTCATTATTTTGATAGTAATGGTTCTTTTAGATAAATGTCCACTTGATGGACCATCATGAAACTCCTTGATCACCTTGGGAATTTGATCATTCTCAATGTACCTCAACATGAATTCATTCATATATTTTATAAATAATACTCCATCAACAAGAACATAAGGAATAGATTGGTGTCTAAAATACCTCTTCTTAGACTACTGGAAATCATATGGGTACTTGAAAATCTATAGGAAGGTGGTCATGTCATTGATCAAGATGTTGAATAGATGTGGATTGGCTAGTTAGAATGCATATTGATCATATACTGCACCAGATACTACCTCATCAATCTTTATATTAGAGGCAAGATTTTCACAACCCACTCTCTTCTCATTTATTTATCGACTCAACAAGAACTCATTGATGCTTTGGTGACTAACCATCAGATGAATTTTATTATTAGAGAACATATTCCTAAACTTTTTTAGATATTTTATTACAATATATACTTATTTCTCCACAAAACTATAAGTTTCATCATAATCCTTCAACAATTGACTAAAGAAAGATATAGGCTACACTAACTATTCTTTATTCTACTAGGTTAGAATAGCTAATACACTACCTTCCCCTCCAAAATCATAGAGAATGAAATCATTCTCATAGTTGGGGTTGACCAGGGTGGGAGCTTGAGAAATAACATGCTTGATGGCTTTAAAACTATCTTTTCCTTCCCATGTCTAGATGAAATTAACTACCTTCTCAAGTATTGTAGTTAGGGGATTTTAAATGGAGGAAAAATTTGGAATGAACCTTCTTATGAATTTGATCTTTCCTAAGAAACCTTTTAATTTCTTTTTATGGCTTAAAAGTGATAGTGAAGATATAACACTTACTCTATATAGGTCTATTACAAGACCCTCTTTTGAAATAATGCATCCTAGTAGTTTCCCTTCATGGAATATAAAAATATACTTTTTTGGATTAAGGGAAACTCCAAATTATCTTCACCTTTTAAAAACTTTCATAAGGTGATATAGGTGTGCACCAACATGTTTTAAATAAATGGTGATGCCATCTAAGTACACTAGGATAATCTCATTTATCAAACCCCTGAAAGCCATATCCATGTCTCTTTAGAATTTAGCACCATTGTTAGTTAGACCAAAAGACATATTTTTATAGGTATATATGACCCATTTTATAGTGAAAGTAGTCTTGAACTGGTCTGATTCCTACACTAGGATTTGGTTATATCTATAATAATCATCTAAAAGGGAAAACCTTTTAGATTTTGATAGAGTTTAAATAATTTGATCCATGGGTGGAAGGGGATAATTATCCTTCAAGAACACTTTGTTTAGGTCCCTAAAATTTACATAGAGCTTGGTTTCACCATTCTTTTTCCTTACAAAAACTAAATTAGCAACCCATAATGAGTGTTTGATAAAGAAAATGATATTAACCTCTATCAGTTTGGACAACTCAATTTTCATCAAGGGTTCTATTTTTGGATTGATTGGTCTCGATTTCTATCTAACAAGCTTGGTATTTGGGTTAATCTCTATTTTGTGTTGAGATAACCTAGGGTCAAATCCCCTTAGATATTTATAATTCCAAGTGAAGTTATCATCAAAATCTTGACACAACTCAATAAAATATTACTTTTTAGAAGTATTACATACCTTTTTGATCTTCAATTCTTTGCCTTCTAAGATGACTACTAGCTCATAGTCTTCTTCATTGACCATGATATTATTCTTATCACCCTTCATCTAATCATCAAAGTTGAAGATACTTTCCAAAGTAACAAGACCCATGGGTAATTTATTTATCTTCAACTAAATGATTTGATCCCCATATTGATCTTGGAGTCTTGACTAATTTTTCTTTCAAAATTCAACCTCATCTCATAGAAAATTCATAATTTGTTGATCACTATCAAAAACATGATGGTTGTATTATCAGGAACATATGTTATCACCATCAATTTTGCATCCTAGATATTTTTTTATTTATCTCTTTAGGTAGGTTATATTTGGAACCTACTAAGGCCATATGATCAACATCCTTATTATGTGCTCTTGGTACCACTTAAATGTTTAGAGTGGTGAAATATTATAATAGGTCCAAAACTATGTGTTTGTAATATCTTCACAAGATATTCTTGGTTCTATTTTTAGATCTTACTTGGTGAATGACCAGTTCACTATCGCCAAACACTTGTATTGGGTATATTCATCTTTCTTTGGCCAGTTGAAGGCCTCTTATCAATGATTCATATTTAGCTACATTATTAGTGTATTTGAACTAAAGTATAAAAGAGTATAAATAACTCTCCTTTTATGGAGAGATCAAAACAATTGCTACAACTACACCATTCCTACTTCTTGATCCATTGAATAATAGTTGCCATATTCCCTAGAGATCCTTAACTAGTTTCATAAGATTCTAGATGATTGCATCATTTGCATGAATGCAATATATACCCAACCCAATTTATTTTAAATAATCATAAGGATGAAATTATATTTTTGAACCCAATTCATCTATATGAGTGTCTAGGATTTATTCTGCAGGCATTGTAACCTCATGGTCAAGTTTCTTCTCTTGATCTTGCAATGTGATATTCATATCCATAGGGATATGAGTGTATGGATCAATATGGTATTTATAAATTGGATCAGTTATTATTATCACTCACATTCCATATCTCATCTTAAGTAACATGTGGGACCAATCAATAGATAGACACCCTCCCATTTTTACAGTGAAGTCTTGAGAAAGTTAGATAGTAAAATAGGGGGTAGGTTAATAACTGAGATATCTTAGGATATAGATAAGATTGGGCATGCATGGATAGTAAGGTTATAACCTTTTATAGTCTTAAATATTTAAACAATAATCCCATCCAATTGAACCATACATTTTGTGACATGTGTATATTTAATACCAAGAGCATCAACTATTTTCTTTGATATAACAAAACTATTAGCCCCTATGTTTACCATGCAGTTATGTATGAGACTTTTTCCAAATATGAGTGAAAGGTAAAAAATGGAATTTTAACATTTTTACTTCCTTTGGTTTCCATTTGAGGTTGACACAAATTAACTATAATAGTTGGTCCCTTATCAATGACCTTATCTATTATTTGAAAGTTGTTTAAAGCTTCCTGAAGCAAGTGCCATTGTGATGGAATAAATGATGCTTCACACATGGTGACATTCATGTTAGTCTTCTTCATTTGTTATAAAATAATAAATATAATTTCACCAAAATTTTATGGTGTCTTTATGGGAGATATATCTTCATTCATGTGATTTAGGGTCAGTAATTTTGACTGTGACTAGCCCATTGACACATTGAGTGGTCTTTGAACTATGTTGCCTTTTGTAGACTCTTGTATAAATTTAGAAGTTGTAGCCTACTCAACCATGGGGGCTTGATCAAGTTATATTTACATATTCTTAGGGAATGTATTCACTACTATTGAAATACAACCATTGATTAGTGCTTCCTCCTAACTTACACCCAAAAAATTCTCCTCTTGCTAGTTCAAAAAAGTAGTTTCATTTTGAGCAGGTTCTTGTGTATTTACTTTCTAATAAGTAGCTTCTTATTATTACCCTTGGTTATTTGATATGATTTTTACCATCAAGGCTTGAATGATGACACTATTAGGACAATTATTCTAATTATGCATTTGAGCCTAAGGATAATACCACTTACATTCTTGAGCTAGGTTATTCTGAATAGGTATAATAGCTTTAGAAGTACCTAGTATAGGTAGATCATGAATGTTTGGAGGCTTTAATTTCATGGATTGACTTTGGGGTTGTGATTTACCTTGGTATTAATATCTATTGGAATGGTATATTTCATTATCTTGTTGGTAAGGCTTGTAGTTTTGGGATTATTGCCTTTTCATAGCTACCAACTCATTGCCAAAGATTTTAAGCAGTGACTTGACCTCATATAAATCATTAGTAGGGGTAGTATTTAAATCTAGTACATTTATTATGGTGGGAATTGGGGTAATAGTGGGTTGTATGGGAGGGACTTCTATAAATATAGGAATTAAAGGTCATGGAGAAATTTTTATAGCTTAAATTAGGAAATTTTTTGCTCTTATTGTAATTTTATAGGCATTAGAGAGTGTGGTACCACCCATTAACTGAATCATGATAGTTATATCACTATTTAAAGCTCTTAAGTAATATAAAAAAGAATTATTTGGGGTTAGATTGAAAAACACTATTATTTTATTCCATGTCTTTTGAAAGTAGAAATTGAAATCACTCATGAACTCATGAGGAGCCTATTTAATATTAGTTAGTTATTTAACTAGGGATAGATGGTCACTCTTATCTTAAAATTTCATGCATAGGGCTGACCCTAGATCATCCCATACATATATTGAATTGGGAAGCAAACTTATATACCACTATAATTCTTTACATTTGAATGAGGAGGCAATAAGTCTGATTACACCATTTTCTATGCTATATTATGAATTGAATAGATGTTAGAAATGTCTTGTATATGTTCAATGTGAGTAGTGGAATTTTCAATAGTAAAATATAGAAAGCTTTTCAAATTAGAGGTGGGTATATCATCATACTGAGCCAACTAAAGTGGGATACCTCCATTAAAGGCTACAAATTTTTGATTTCTCAAGGCCATAATAGGAGGTATGAAACAAATGTGGGTATTTTTAGGATATGCAAAAAAAATTTATAGATATACTCTAGTATAAGGTAAAATTTATATTTTTTATATAGAAGACAATTCTTGCAAGTCGGGTCTCTTACCTTTAATAGATTATTTTATTTGTATCTTTGGCATATATAAACTTGGATTTCTTAAATCTATAAGCTAGTGGAGTCACCAAGTGATTTTAAAATGTGTAAGAGGCTTGTACAATGTTTGTTGATAATAACATCAATCTTTTAGTTATGATCTTTGGGTTACACTAAGCATTCTAAAAAATATTATCACTTAGATTTTTCACCTATCTTTGTGTGGTAGTATGTTATAAAGTATGGGTTGAAAACTATGATAAATATAATGACATAATTAGATCACCTCCAAGTTGTGGGACTTTGGAAAATTGAGGTAAGCCTCCATAAAAGGTTGGCTTCCTTTCATTAAGTTTAGTGTAACTGATGTGTTACTACTTCATGTCAAAATACTAACTCTTAGTGATCTTGCTCCTAACAAGGGTTTAGCTTGTGAGGAAAAGAGTTTTAGGATGAATTTTCAAAATGGAAAATGGTGATTGTAAAATATGATTATAGTATAAATTAATACTTTATTTGTATGAACATAGGAGAAAAATAAATATTTTAAAATTTATTGAAGCACAGAGTTATACAAGCATGAAACCAAAGGTATTATTGGGTACTTATCATATAAGGAACAAGATTCTTTATTTTATCTCAATAAATTTTCAAAAGGGAAAAAAGGAATACCATAGATGAATATTTATGATTGAAATAAGATTTAGATAATTCATAAATACAATAAATAACATTTCATACACAAAGATAACATATACAAGGAAGGAAAAAATTCAATCTAATATCATTCTCCAAGTTAAAGCATGTTGATCAATTCTTCAAAATGCAGAATAGTTTTTTCAACAATAAAAGGATATATGGGTTATGATAAGAACCTATATTTATACAAAAATAATCTTTAAAGAGAGGGAGTTATCAAAACCTCAAACCTAGTTGAAGAATAAGAAAACTTAGGAACTTCATATAAATGGCATCCTCTTCAATTTGGAATAGAATCCTTAGTAAGGTAGATGGATGGAACAAGAAACATGTAACTATTGGGTGATTAAAAAAGTATTGGAGGAGTGGAAAAATTCATAGGAATATTCAAGAAAAAATACTTTTTTTTTAGTTTAGTCATTGTTATCTTTTCCAAGGAATGAGGCATGAAAATGAACTAGCACTTAGTTAAGTTGAGTTCTTTTAGATATTTTAGGTTATAACTTGCAAAACTTAATTTCTATTTTTTAGTGGAGAATTTTAAAACTTTCTAAGTCATCCAAATTAATAAAAATGGAAGTGTAAATTACAACATGAATTTTTTCAAGTTAAGCAACACGACCTTTGTCAAAAAGAAAAGTACAATTTACAAGTTTTACTTTTGCAACTTAAAGCCTATAAAAAACATAATTAAGAATTACAAGTGGATCTTTCTCAAAAAGAGCTACCAAAATGATAGTTTCAACTTGCAACCTACAATTTTGCAATATTTCTTACAACAAATAAATGTAATTTATAAAATACATTTTTACAATTAACTAAAAACATTAGTCCATAACCATGATCTCTAAATATTCTTTATCCTTATTTTTGTAATGTAAGCATTCAAGCTTTTGAAGACATCTTGGAGGTGATCTTAATCATGATAAATATTATAAATATTGATTATCTCACATTATATTATCACTTTAGATAGTTCTCTAGATGTATCCCTATATACTTGACTATCTTTCCCCATCTAATCTAGTGTGTTGTGATACCTAATGAATCGGTGGATGGAACTCAATTTGAACATTGTATCATGTGATGACTCTCTCTTGACTAGTCCTTTGAAGTTTTGTTGGATTTATTGAACCAAAAGGATTTGATCTTGATGATCAATTGCTTCACATGATAGTTTACTAAGAAAATATTTAATGTCATATATTGTATCTGTGGCCTTATCACATGTAGTCTTGGCCTTATTAATACTCTTAGTAAGTATCCTAATTATGAAATGAGATGACTTATAAATCTCTTCATGCTATGTATAAATCTTTAATATCTTTTCTAATATGAGGGTATCAATCTTAATTAGGTCAACAACCTACAATTTTAGGAAGAATAGGTTCAACCTTAAAATCTTTTCTTCATATTTACTTATTTCTACTTTGAAAGATGCTTGATCATCATTTAGAGTCTTGTAATAGTCCATTACTTTCTATATTACTTTGTTTCCTTTCATGATATGTTCATCATCCCAGTCATTTGTAGCCCTCCCCATACTTCTAATCTTTATCACCACTTCAAGTGTTTATTTATTGGGGAACTAAGTAAGAGACTGAGTTGGTTGGGGTACTAGCTCTATGAACTTATTTATGAAAGTTATTAACTACCCAAATTTATTCTTCAATTTATCCTTTGTGACCTTATCACTATCCATATTCTTAAAAATAAAAATAATTCTGGATTAAACATTGTACTTCAGTCCCTCTCTTATCATATAACCCAGGTGCACTTTGAATATTTGATATTCCCCCACTACTAAATATTCTCTTTGTTTGTAGGGTGGGGAGACCACTATTTCCACATATTTCTCCCCTAATTAATCATATGATATCCTAGATATGGTTTTGGGGCCTACCTTTGATATTTTAGATGCCTCCAATAGACCAAAGTCTATTTTTATGGGTAACCCATTTATTCCTACTTCTTTACCACTAATAATGCTAACTAGCTTAGGGTGGTAACCTATGATCCTAGCACTATCATCTATGAATCTATAGCTGATGAAGTTGCTACACTGGTGGTTACTATGACAAGTATCCATCACTAATGTTGTTGATGAATCCTTGGCTAATGATTTTTTTATCTCTTTCCCATTTTTGGGTTGATTAGTCATGGTTTTATCAATTATTCCTTCTATCTCCACCTCCTTTGTGGGGTTTTAGGTTAATTACATAGTCTAATAAATGGGTATTTGAATGGGTGAAATGGGTATTGATATTCTTACCATGGGTGTGGGATCTAGAGTGAGATAAGGGGAGGGGTAGGCATGTGTAGTTGAAATATGGGAACATATGAAAGTGTGTAAACAAAGGAAAAGAATGAATCAATAAATGTGGTAGGAACACTTAGAGTTGATGAAATTGCGAATGTGATGGGAGATTAAAATTAAATATTAACTACCCTAGTGGTTGGGATGGCTTTTGGAATTGTAGCTAGTATGAATGAGTTGGCATCCATGTACTTTTAGGTGGTATTAGTGATGAAAAGAGTATTAATGGATATGGTGGATGAGGTAAAAGTGATTGTGGAAGAGGGAGGTGAAGGTGGATTTTGATTTTCTAATTGTGTTGATTAGATTTCTTCCAAGGAAGCTACTTACATAGGTGCATTGGGTGAAGGTAAAATCACCTACACTAGTGGATTGGTGGAAACATGAAGGGTAACTATTTGGGATAATTGGGTAGTGGAAATAGGAAGAGGGATTATTATAGTTTGTTGAATAATAGAGATAAGAGGGAGAACTATTTGTGCTTATTAAGAAATAATTATCCCCTTTTTATAAGTTGGCATTGGTTGATCCATCTTTTGTGCTATTATCTCTTAGATACTGGAAGGACCTCTTTTAGATTTTTCCTTCTAATGTTGCTTCTATGATAAAACTATCTCATCTACCTAATCTACTTATGTTCCACTGTTAGAACCCTTTGTTATTGTTTCCACACCCTTCTCCTTTACTTCTCTCAATTTGTCACTGATACTTAGGGTCTCCTTGGTAACCTTGGCCCATTTTATCCTTAGCCAATTAGTTGTTCTATTTATTACATGGGTGGTCATATCCATCAATGTGAAAGATTCAATTATAGACCATATTACTAATGGAAGAGGTTGGGAATAGATCTTATTATCATAGTATACACTCTCAAGTAGAGATTCATCATCTTGTAAATCCTCAAGGATTGGTGCCAAGTTGTAAGTTTAAATTTGTTCTAGAGTCATCATGGAATAATATCTCAATATTACTTCCTAATCATCTTGTATGGCTTCCCAATAATCTTCATAAAAAATAATGTGTGAATGTGTGGTGATACCTAATATAATAGTAATATGGTTAGTCACATCATAGAATAACCTTTCATCAAGAGCTCTTAATGTATTTTGAGTCAGCATGATATCTACACATTTTTATTTTGATATGAAAGGGCATGTATACCTCCCTATGCTAATAAGGAATAGGATCCTTGATTTATGTTTTCTTGATAAAAACTTGTGGGTTTCTTCAATCTATCTCACAAGTTCCATTAGGGCCCATTTGTCACTTACATACATTGGAAGGGTTTAGGTATAACCACTAAAACCTCCCACTCTAATGTATGAATATGTTGGGAGTTAAATGAAATATGATCCCTAATTTGTGATTTTAGATGTTGTATCATCAAAAAATATTCTCCTTTCTAAGTCCTTATCAAACATAATTATAATGAAATATATGAAAGCATCATTGACCCTTCTAAAATGCTATTTTATATCCTCAATGGTGAGGTTAGGATAGTATTTAAAAACTTTATTGACTTGATTAGGAATTATGTTTAATCCTATAATGCCCTCCCATTTGATAATATGTAGACCAAGTATGAAGTTATGTAAAACTTACGTATAGTTTGGACTTACATCATTATTTATGGGTGGAGTCAGAAACTAGTTGGGCCTAGTGGATATATTGTTTGTTTTGGTAGATCACTTTGATGTACTGGTACATCCAATCCTAATCATTCTTGGAATTTAGGTTCCCTATAACTCTATGCAATGGTATGATTATGTCACCTACTTCATACTTGAATTCTATTTTTATTAGGGTTTTATGCAATCTTGTAGATGTGGCTCTAGAGATTTTAATCCATTTCTTTTTTAGAAATCATAGACATAAAATATTATTATCTTGATAAAACTTCTTTGAAGATTCAAGGTTATATATAAATAACTCTCATATTCAAAAATTAGGAACATGGTATCGATGAAATCAGGGTCAAGGTTTAGAATCTTTTCCCCTTTGTCATTTACCACTTCCCTCTTCTATGCATCATAGTGATTTGCCAATGTGAGAAAAAGCTCATGGATCTACACTAATAGTGGGAAGGCTACTAATTGAGGCAATCCAATATTATAAATTCTTTGAATCTAATCATTCTTAAATTTAGCATTTAATCTATTCTACAAATCTACCACATATGTGTGACCTAGATCTATGTCAGTGATCTAATTTGTATTAGATTCTAGGATGAGTGGGACACTAGGTCCATTTGACTTGAACTTGATTTCATTTCTAGACATAGGTTCTAGTAATATTAGTGTGTGGAAACCAACTATAGATTTGGTGGGTTTTGGATTTGTAATTACAGGTAAGAGTTATGAGGGGTTTAGTTTGTGCAATTGCAACTAAAAATTTCAATGGGGATATATTCTACAATTACAACTAAAAAGTATGTTGGTGTTTGGACTTATAATTTTCACTTTCAAAACTTGATGAAAAGTCTAGTAGGTTTTAAGTTTGTAAAAGCAAGTTGGATCTCTGATGGGCATTTGGAGTTATTTTTTCAAATCAAATTTCCATGGGTTTCGAAGTTATTTTTTCAAGTAATATTTTTGTGGGGTTTTTTAGATAACCTCAAGGGAATATTCAAGATTTAATTGATTCTTTCAAATGATAGATTTATTATAATGATTGGTAAATTATTGGAAATATTTCTTGACAAGAACTCAAGAATGCAAACAATCATAGGAAAATGAAAACCTTGGATTTTCAAAGATACAAAATTTTGCTTGAATTCAAAGGAAAGGTATGATTTTATGGGAAATTCAAGTAAAATAGAGGAATACCATAGTTGTATATGATGACAATGGTGGTTGTGGCATTGGTGTATCATTGGTAAGGCATGGCTTGGCGAGTGCTCAAAATATTATTGGCATATAGAAATCTAAATCTAATTTACAATGTTAAACAATGACTTCCAAAAAACCTAATTTTATTAATATAACCCTATAATTAATGGTCACTAGGGCATTTATTGAGAAAATGACATGAGATGTGGGGTTTCTTGGTCATGGTGCAATTTTATAAGATTAAAAATTTACATTTTGCATTTTAACCTCCACTTTCTATTGAGTGTCTTGGTGAAATGGAAGCAAGAAAGTAGAACTTAAGGTTTAATTTGAAACTTTTCAAGTTGTAATGTGCAGCCAGAGTTTTAGTTTCCATGAGCAAGGTAAATGATAGAAAGTGGAATTTTGATTGCACTTTGCAAGTTACAATATATAACCAGAGTTTTGGCTTTTATGTGTTTGGTAAATAATAGAAAGTTGGACTCAAGTTTCACTTTGTAAATTTTTAAGTTACAAAGCACAGTCAGAGATCTAGATTTCTATAGGTGTAATGAATGGCATAAAGTGGGGTTTTGCTTACAATTTATAACTTATAAAGTTATAGAATATGATCATAGTTTTGGTTTTTATTTGGGTGTTAGGTAAGAAATAAGCAGAGGTTGGGTTGAATTTTTCAAATTTTAAAAGTTTTAAATATAAATTAAACCTCTAATTTCTTCTAGGTATGTGAAAAGTGTGAAGTGGAGGTTTGGGTGTAATTTGCAAATTTACAAGTTGTAAATTACACCCAAATCTCCAGTTTCTACTAGGTATTGAAAACAGAGTTTCCTAGGTCACTTGAAGCTTTTTTCCAAAAAATTAGTGGGTATTCCTTATGTTATAATATGTTTTGACATTTTTGACACAAAATATCAGCATTTTTACAAGTTTCAAATTGTACCCAAATTTTTAGTTTCTACTAGGTATTGAAAAAAGGATTTCCTAAGTCACTTGGAGTTTTTTTACAAAAAAAAATAGTGGGTCTCCCTTAGGGTATAATACATTTTGAAATTTTTTCACAAAAAATACAATAGGAAACAAGTTCACTCAGTCATTTTGAAGATCTCATTCAGTTTTTATAGCTATCCACGTAGCAAACAAATGAGAGACTAGGTTACTTATTTATAGGCCTACTTAATCAAAAAGAGGGAGATATTCATGAGCATATAAGGATAATATGGAGTTAATTAATGGTAATTATAATTATGTAACTATCTCATAAGATAATTAGGCTCAACATCCATGGCCATTATGGAGGATTTAGGTAGTTTCTTGAACATAGTCAACATGCAATAAAGAGGTGACCACTAAATGCTTCATGGAGGAGGCTTAATTAAACCATTTTAATGATTGTTACATATTGTAAGGAGATTTAATTGACCAATGGTGGTGTGCATATTCTATTAATAGGTCAACCTTGTCTATATATAGAATCCAACACCATAAAGATGCTCATTTAAGATACCACTCAGCTTAGGCAACACATGGAGGAGTGTGAAGGCTACTTGTAACTACCAATTTAAGGGATGGTGGTCATTCATGACATATTAATGTTATTACCATGACACATTCTCTATTATTTTATTTCATTATTCTATATATTTAGGCTTTAAGTCCATTGTAACTATCCCTCAATTGGGTGTAATGAAACTCTACCAAATTATATCTTAAGAACATCTTTGAATCAATAACCAGAGGACTATTCATAGGTTTATTTGATAGAATTAGTGTGTTATGGTTTGTTTATTTGAAAAAAGTGTGATTTTTATCCTCATTTATAGGCCCTCTCCATCACATATTTTCTATAATGCCATCTTATGCATGTCGTGTGATGTGTTAGAGTGTTAGTAGTTGTGTTGAAGAGTAAGCTGGTTGATAGTTCCTCAAGTAGACCTATTTTCCATTACCTTAAATTTGAAGGTATCCTTCATATATTTACCATTAATTAATTATGTTTAGGAGTTAATTAGGAAGATGATTTCATTTATAAACATTTACTTGATTCATAAAGTGTTGTTTGAAGATTAGTTAGAGTGGATAGATCAACATTGGTGCATCACTATCTTTAGAATAGGTTTCCTTTTCATGTTTTCCCTCTATCCCTTTTCACCCCAATAATCACTATCTTATAAAGTGAGTTTAGCTTAGGTTGAGGTACCAAGGGAGATAGCCCCATAAACTGGAGGTTTGGTCCTCCTAGATGTCACCACAACCTTTAGAGAAATCCCATGTTACGCCAAACTTGGAGATAACTAAACCATATTATACTAAGGGTGTATTTTGGAGTGTTAATATCTACATAAAAAAATAAAGAATAATTATCAACACTTGAAAAATATCAAGAGGAGTAAAAGGATAAATGAGAAATTAAGTAGAAGGAATCTAAAGATAAATCCAAGGTTATAGTTGAAGCCAAATCCAAGGTAGACAAAAAGTCCAAGGCTAAGTATAAAGCATAATCCAAAGATAAAGTTGAAATAAAAGCTGAGGATAAGGATAAAGAGAAAGCCAAAGATAAAGCTAAGTCAAAATCTAAGGCTAAGGCTGAATCCAAAGATAAAACTAAAGTGGAGATAGGAAAAAACCAAGGAAAAAGTAGAGGGCACAATATAATAGTAACTTGTGTTATAAGGAGGTGCACAAGATAAAGATTCTAATCTAAAACCCCAAATCACTAGATAATGTCTATGGGATGTTCCCCCATTATCCACCTAGCAGACAACCTTTTCATCCATGTTGTTTTAGTTAAAAACATCTCCTATAATCAGTATGATAACATCCATGTCTTTGACTATGACTTTTCAAGAAACATCTTTGGATTTTCCTCATCTACCACTAACCAAACAAATTAAAAGTGCAAATGCTTTTCTTGGAATAACTAGCATAGAAGGCTTCAGTACTGGATTAGGAAGTCTTGAGTTTACAAGAGGATAATATAAATATGTGTCTTTGATTCACTAATGAATGATAGATAATTGACATCAGTTTCCCTACACTAGTTACCCAAGTCTTAAGTGACTGGGTTATGTTTAAATAAAAGTAGTTCTCAGCTCTATTGATATAACTAACATAAGATTGTCTAGTTGCATATAAGTTGTAAACACTACAAGACCGAGGGAAAAACATTAAAGAAAAAATAGAGGGGTTTATGAGATCTTGGAGGATTATGAACAAGTTATTGATGTAGCTGCACTCTAATAAATATGGATAGTGCATGGTATGTTGAATGAGAAACAAACAACTTAACAATTCATTGCCTATAAATATGACATATTTTGACAAAGAAAAAAAGCTAAAGATGTGATGGAGGATCATATGTATATCCATACAAAAATCAGCAATGAATTCAAGTAGTTTCTTAATTTAAGGGATAATGCCATGAAAAAAATATAGATTTGGTTAAATGATATTCTACATTGTTCATTTGCTAAAATTCAATTGTAGAGGCATGTAGACTAGTTAGATAAGATGTAATAGGAAATATAGATAAAATCATTAAATTTTAGGGCACTCATCACCATCACATAAGATGAAAATATTTAGAACTTGATGGTGACTCAAGTCCTACTACACATATTTCTCAACATGGTGCAAGAAGTGATGATTGATTGGAAAATGATAAAATAATATTTGTCTCATATTGATCCATCTATTTCATAACTTATTGATGATAAATAATTAATTACTTCAAAATAGTTATAATAAATACTTTAGTATTAGAAGATTTACACAAGTGTACATATATCCATCCATAAACCATAATAGCCTCCACTAGTAGATTCTACATAACCAAGTGTTGCATCCACCACTACAACATATTCATCATTATAATAACCTACTATGTAACCATCCTAGATTATTCCACAACCTACCCAAAAGGTACTACGTATTTACATTTTTTTATTTTTCACAATTTTTTGGCATAATTTTGTAGGATGGCCTTAAACATTAGGATTTGGGTTAAGCTAGTTGAAAACACATAAATGGTGACCATCTAGTTAAGATAATATATTACAAATATGAAATTGAAGTAGGATGGTACACTAATTAGTTTAAAACCTGAAAGGGTGGATAAGTAGTGCATACAAGGTGAAAACTAATAAACATCACCTAGAGTGATAACCACAACTCTTCTATTTTGTTCAATCCCTCATCTTGAACTATAAATCATGATCCATTGCTATGAATGTATCTTAAGATGAGACAATTATTTAAGTCTAGGAAAGTGTTGGGTGTAGAAAAAGGATACCAAAATCATAGAGTATATTTTATGGACACATGTGTGACTTAAACTATTTCATCTTTTTCATACTTTTCTTGTATGTTTTTAAACTTTAAAAGCATAATAATAGACAAACTATTTCATCTTTTTCATACTCTTTTTACATGTTTTTAAACTTTAAAAACATAATAATAGACTTTCAAATAGGAATAATCCTTCATTTTGGGTATAATGTAAGGATGGAATATAAAGAGATTGATTTGTAAAACTCTATATATATATCACTCAATGGTATTTTGATATGGTTATGATGTGATAGAGATTAATACATATTATTTTTAAATGGTTTAACTATATATATTTTATCATAATTATGTACGTAATGAGGACTTTGTTTATTTTAATTTTTTAATCATATGAGTTTATATTGATTGTTCATATTCTAATAATTCAATATTTATTTTCATAAACTATCTATTTTTTTCTATTAATGGATATATTTAGTTTGGATTGCTATCAAATGTTTACTTTTGTTGCTTCATGTGCAATATATCCCTATATTATCATGTTTTGAAGGGTTTTATACAAACCTCTAGTAACAACACAAGAGACTCCTCTAATTAACCCTTATATTATTCTTTCCCACTTGGGAGAAAGGATACATAGTGGTTCATTTTTTTAATATCCAAATATCTCTTATAGGAGCAAAAGTTGGCTAGTAGGTCATCTATCCTTTGACCCATTAAAACAATAAATGAACTATCTTTGTGGATGCATCTAAATGGGCATATAAACTATATATTGGCAACCATACACTCTCTTTTGGGCCCTAGGGTCAAATTTTATATATGGTTATATTCATCACTAAATATAATCTTCTCATCCATCAGTGTATAAATGGAGCAAACTTCAAGTGAGAATTATAGGAGAATTGTGAGAAGTAGAGATGAACCATCAACTCCTATAGTTTCAAAATAAAACTCTTTAATCACACCTTGGATTACTTTATGCCACATAGTATGAGGGATACATGGTGGTACATGTTATCTTGTATCCAAATGTCTCTTTAGGGACCAAAAGTTGTCTAGTGGGTCACATATCTTTTCACTTGTAAATGAAATCAATGAAAATATATCATGAATGCATCCAAATGGATGTGTAAACACTAGAATGGATATCATATACTCTTTATTGGTCCCCAAGTTTAATATCTAAAAGTGGTCATATGAATCCCTAAAGAGAATATCCTCATCCCTAAGTGTTGAAAAAGAGTGAACATTGAGAAAGAATTACATGAGAACCATGAGGGTTAGATACGAATTTTTAGTGCTTAAATTTTCAAGGGAAAATATTATAAGCACCTATAGGAAATTTCTATTCCACAACAATATGAAGGAGACATGGTGGTGCATTTTCTCTCAAATCCAAATGTCTCTTAAGGGACCAAAAGCTGGCAAGTGGGTCACATATATTTTGAACCACGATCCAAATCAATGAACCATATTTATAGATGCATCTGAATGGGCATATAACAATTGAAATGGACACTATATACTATCCATTGGGCTATAAGTTAGATATTTGTAGGTGGATGGATGTTATGATCCATACTTATAATAATTATAAAATATAAAAAATATAATGTAGATCAACTCAACACAATAGATATGGGTGGACGAAGATGTCTAAATAATCAATATATGTAGAAATAGAATACCCTTAAGGTAGGGAAACACCACACAATACTCCTTTAGGAAGGAATAACTCCATAATGTCTCTTTGAGGGGACAACCTCCAATATCCTCTTATAAAAGAAAACTCAATGCTTACTTCATTCCTTAAAATGATAATCATATCCTTTATATAGATCTCTACCTAACTAAAAATGGATGGGTAATCTCTTAATCCCAATGTAAGTTTACCATTACCCAATTCACTAATTCCACAAGTTACTCCATTATCCTAATATATTAGACCTATATAACTAAGGGGGATATGTGACACATGTCAGCATCTCCATCAACCCATATACATTAATATATCATTTCCCTAGATACATAGAAATGGACACATCCCTAAAGATGGTGTTCTCATCCATGAGTGTATAAATGGAGTGAACTTTGAGTGAACATTGTAGGAGAGCTATGAGGGTTAGAACAAACCTTTAGCTCCTAAAGTTACACATATGAGTCATATAAGAAATCCTAGAGGATTTTATCTCACTCAAGATGAGAGATATATAATGACACATCTTTTATTTCATCCAAATGTCTCTTAAGGGACCAAAAATTAGCAAGCAGATCACATATATTTTGAATCGCTAGTCCATTCAACAAATCATCTTTACAGACATGTATGAATGGGAATATAAACACTATAATTGTAACCATACACTCTTTTTTAGGTCATGAGGTCAAGTTTTTTAGGTATTTAGATGCATCCTTGACAAGTTTTTTTCCATGAGTGTAGAAATGGAATAAACATAGGGCAAGCATTGTAGGATAATTGTGAAGGGTAGAGATGAACCATCAAATCATAAAATTTCATGGGAGTGTTCTTAGACCACCCATATATAATTACATGATATTTAGGATGAGGGAGACATGGTGGCATGTTTACACCTTGCATCTAAATGTTTATTAATGGACAACAAACTAGCCAATAGGTTGTGTATCTTTTAACTCGCTAGCCTAATTGATAAATTATCTTCACAAATTCATATATATGGACATATAGACAACACATTGGACACCATACACTCTCTATTAGGTTAAAAGTTAATTATTTTAGGTATATTAAGGCCTCCCTATAAATAATATTCTCCTCGATAAGTGTATAAATGGAATGAACTTTGGCCAAGCATTTTAGGAGAATTGTGAGGTGTAGAGATAAATAGTTAGCTCCTAAAGTTATACAAGTGAGTCCTCTGATCACCCCATAGAGGATTATATCCCATATAGTATGAAGGATACATGATGGAACATTTTATTTTGTATCTAAATATCTCTTAAGGGACCAAAATTTGGCCAGTGAGAGCATATCTTTTGAATTGCAAGATCAATCAATGAATTTCATTAATAGATGTGTCCAAATGGGCCTATAAATGTTGAAATTGGCCCCCTCTACTCTCTATCAAGACCTGAGGTTGAAATTTTTAGAAATTTAGATGCATATCTGATAATAATATTCTCATTTATAAGTGTATAAATAAATTAAACTTTGAGTGAGCATTTCAAGAGAACTATGATGGGTAGAGATGAATTGTCAGCTCCTACAATTGCATGGGCATGTCATCTGAGAACCACTAGAGGATCATCCCCATATAATCATGAAGGAGACATGATGGTATGTTTTATATTATATAAAAATGTCTCTTAATGGAAAAAAATGGGTATATGGGAGGTGTATCTTTTGACTCGCTAGCCCAATCAATGAACCTTCCTTGCGAACATGTATAAATGGGTAGAGATGATTTGTCAACTCCTATAGTTGAATGAGTTATTTAGTTGAGTCCCTAGAGGATTATTTACCACTAGAGATGATAAAAAAATGTTGTTAATCAACATGTATTATTTTTTAGGCTTCTCTTTTTTCAATAAGATCATATTTTTTCCTCACAACATGAACTATGTGAAGGTAGAATCTCATCTAGTATCACTAATTTGTATTAAATTTGTTAGTGAAACTTTTAAACATAAATAATTAAATAATATTTCAAAATTTAAATAGACTAAATCAAATAAGTTAACTTTAGTACTTTAAAACTCTATATGCATTGGATACTAACCTTAGCAAGTCAATCCTTTCCATAGAATTTTATTATAAGGCTTTCCAAAAAAAAATCATTTGAATATATATGGAAATAACCAAATTTGTACAATGAAGCACAAACCTATTTGTTTCAAAGTCCTCAAATAGCCATTGATTTTTTTTTCATGAAATTATATATGAAGCCAAGTTAAATTAACAATTATATATCTAATGGGATAAATTAGGTATTCTCCATTTGTGACTGTTGTGGTTAATTTTTAATTTTCCTCTATAGAATAATATAAGTATTATGTTCCCTTATCATTGTCTTAAGGTTAAATCACTACAAAAACTTGCATTGTATTTAAATTTTAATTAGTTTTTAAGGATGTAGGAAAATTAGAGTACCACTAATAGTCAAGGCTACATTTTTATTATAAATAAATTATACCTTGTTGCACAAGATCTATGATGTGTTAAAATTGAATCGATGATGCCATTTCATGATCCCTTAGTATTTATAATGAATCACTAGTTGATGTCTATAATACCATTAGTCAACCCATTATTTTGACTAACATTCATTCCAATTAAATTCTAGAATAAAGGCATGCCATATCCCTAATATAGATAGGCCATGAACTAGAATTTGAGATTCAAGTGTAGTGGAAAACATTGAATATAGGTATTTTAATATAATCTTCATACATTTACTTATCTTTTTTCTCTATTAACCAAGATTATCATTACACATGAGAATATTTATCTGATCAATGAGATTTTATTTCATTACACCAAGCCATAATACTTGCAACATCGATCAAATAAACACCATCTTTTTGATTTACCTTATCCTTTTAAGGGATCTTTTTACACATGAACTTGAACCATCATGTTCCCTTTTAATAATCCCATCCTCAAGCAAAATCATTTTTTTTAAAACCCTGTTCATCTTCAGCATCCAACTAAACTAGTAAACTAATTCAAAAATTATTAAATTATTCTATATAATTTTATGACCAAACGTAGTGTGTATTGAACATGATTTATTTTAATTAGATGAGACATTTGTATTGTCATGCAAAAAAAATTCAATGAAATGTCTTGTTCCTTCAAATAATATCTTGTATTTTAATGGGAGTCTACCATTAAATGCACAACAATCTATGATTAAAAGGTCATTAAGCCTTATTCTTATTTTATTGAAATTATTAGAGTTTTCCTATTAAAGTTTAATGATGTACTTATTTGACTATGAAATAGAGAAATAGATGTTGAATTACTCACTATAGATTATGTTATTACTCACATTTCTAGATTAATATCCTTTTTTCAAGTTATATTACTATTGTGTCATCACACACACACCCTATTTTATGAGATAAAATAGGGACCCACTATAGTTTGAATATATTTATTCAAAGTCTTATAAGCCTTAAACATCCATGATATTTATATTAATATGCATAAGTCTAAGATAGTCCTCAATATATAAATTTACAAGAGTTCAAATTATGAAAAGAAAAGTTTGGACATTGATTTTGATTTCTTTTAAAGCTTGGATTTTCATAATTAATTTATGGACTAATTAAACTAATGTGTCATGACCTAGTGTTTCTATGATTTCTTGCATGTTCACAAGAGTATGGAAAAATACTTATAGATTATTCACATTTAGTACCTACCTTTATGTATCCAAGATTAAGATAAGTGGTAAAAACACACTAATCATATATTTTGGACCTTTAAAAAAGACTAAGTGTTATAAAGTCTCAAGATCTGAGGCATTGACAAATAGCATTACCACATTATTCGTAACATACCACATTTAGGTAAAATTTACATACTTTATCAATCACTAGGTCACCATAGGAAATCCAAATGGCATAACAACATTTATCTAGGACAAAGTTCACTTCAAATAAAATTCTAAGTCTGGAAAGTTTTTGGGCCCAAAAAACATGACACATGATGTAACCATGTTACTTGAGACCAAGGAAGTTTAAAGTAAATTTAATAACTTAATGGTCCCAAGGTTTCGTAGTTATAAGAGATAAAAAACTAGCATAATTACATTAACTCATAACCCATAAGGTTTAAACAAAGTTTAAAGGATCTAAGGCCCTAAAATCTAGTGGCCTTGATGTTCTGAGCTTTGATAGTTTAACATTTGGCACCATTTCGTTAGCTTGAAACCATGGAATTCTAATACTAGGTTAATATCTAAATGGTTTTTTGGCTTCGATGCCCTAAGTCTCTATAGTGATAATATCACACCATGTGGAAATACTACACTACCCAGAGCCTTCTTAGGGGTGTACATAGTTTAAAGGTTCAAACACCTGAGGCCCTCAACCTTTAAGTTCTTGCAGTCCTAAGACTACTCCACATGGATTAATTTTGATAAATCCTAGCTATGGAACATATAAATCAAGGTCATAAGTACAAATACCTAGGTAAATAAGAATTGAACATGTGTCATTATCTAAGATATGCATCCAAAGTTATGAATATATCAACTCAATAGTAAAGTAAGAACCAGTGAGTGAGAAACTTGAAGAAGTGACTAGACATAAAAAGTTAACTAAAATTTACCATATGGAAAAAAAATTGACCAAATTTTATTGGATCATTTAAATTTAAAATAAGAAAAAAATCAATAGTCATTATTCGCATTGAAGTCACATGAATTATGCATTCAAGGCACATACTGTTGACCAATTTTGACCCCTAAGTCAAAGGGTTAACCCCTATAAGTAAATACTTGCTTTTCATGATTCCATACCTTATTATTAGTTATTTCCATTCCTTATGTGGTCTTAATATAGTCTTCTAAAGTCTTATTAGCATATTTTAAGTTTAATTTGATAAGATTAAGGTAATGTTTTATTTTAGTCTTGTACTAGCCTAGACATGTCATGGTGTAAAAAGGGTGGGTACAAGAGGAATAATAGGTTCTTATGTTTCCTCTCAAGTCACTTTACCCATTCATCAACTTAAATAAGCATTTAACTCACACATGTTTATAAAGTTTAAGGTTTATTTTCAAACTTTAAGGTAACATTTTATGCAAAGAAAGGTGATTTTCATGATTTCCAACCTGTGTCAAAGCCAACCAAGGTGAATGATGTGTAAATCACACTTTTATAAGATTTAAAATAAATTATAATGTGTATATGATATTTATAAGTTAGAAAGTGATCAGATTCATACATTTCAATTCTTGAGAGGGAATTGTCACCCATTTATACAGACTTAGATACTCACTTTTAGGTAAAAATGGCTTAAGAGTGTATTTTAAGATTCATACTATCAAATACATGCTTGGAGTGTAGGTATAGGTCAATTCAAGGTAGAAAATAGTTACTTTTCTCCATTATTCCCTTGGCAAGCTCATAAAGGCCGATTTGGGATGTTCATTCTATATAGTAAAAAGGGAGTGGGATTCTAAGATTTTGAATAAATTTTAAGACCCTTATTTAGTCTAAATTAGTGGAATTGGTTATTTGATTGAGATCATTAGATTTATGAAGAATGGTCAAGGAGGTAAGGTGCTTAAAAGAGGTATAAAACCCTAATGGCTTAGTTTTGGGAATTTTTTATTGAAAGAATGAACTCATTGAAGCATGAGATCAAATTGAAAGGATAATTGAAGGTATAAATAACCATATTAAACTTTTGATCACCAATATTGGCATGTTCAAGTTTAATTTGGCAAGAAAACTCTTCTTATACATAGTTTATACAATGACTATCATTGATTCATGATTGTTCTAGGGTTTTTAACATTTTAAAGAATGGAATGAAGGTTTATCACCATGATTTTACTTTTTCTAATACAATTATAGGTCCATTAGTGACTCTATTTCTCACTCCAACATTACTTTCTTTAAGTAACATGTAAGGGTCTTGTTTGTTTTAGACTGTGTATATGGGTATGCCTACATAAAATTGGTTTCAAAATGTTTGTCTTAAATTTTAAGAAGTGTATGAAGGATATAAATTATTTATATAGGTAATTAAATAGTAGATAAGTTATTCTATGGTTTGAAATAATTAGGACTAACCTCATTCAAGGCCTAAACATGAAAAATGTAGTCCCACTAGTCTATCTAGACCTACATGCCTCTTTTATTAAAATGATGTTAAAGGAGATGAATGAAGTTTTAAATTATGTATATACACTTTAAAATGTATTAAATTATTTATGGTGGGTAACCATGTTATAAAAGACTCATCCTTCAACCATGTAGTCATAAAAACATGTGTGTACAAGATAGAGAGAAGGTGACATTTAAAGGACTTAAGAGGGGTGAAAGTCATATATGGATAATATGTTAATGTGTAGAGGTCATGTAAATTATAAATCCATAAAAATATATACTCTTGACTTTAAGTCAAAGTTTAAGCTTAAATATATCACACAGTTAGGCTTGTGTATAGGCTTGTAAAGAAGTTTTGGTTCTTGTGAGTAGAGGTAATGTTTCACATAATAACTAAATTTGGATGAATATAAGTGGAATTAATGAGTATTTATAAGTCTTTAAAATTTTAAAGAGGCTTAAGAGAGAGTAATTTAGTGTTTCTATTCTTATAAAAGCTTAAAATTTAGTTAATAAGCACTCATAGCCCCACTTAGGAAGATGAAGAGAAAAAGCCTTATGATCATTGGGGTATGAATCATAATTATATTTAATACACCAATGAACTATGAGGATTATGAATAAGTACATGAAATTGGAAAAAATAGAGCTCGATAATTTAGTTGAAAGACTGAATTTCAAGTTTAATATTTAAAATCCATTTACTCCTGTAAACCTACACGCATAATGGTCCACTTATGCAACAAGAGGTATCAAGTCATATATATATATATATATATATATATATATATATATATATATATATATATATATATATATATATATATATATATATATATATATATATATATATATATATATAATATAATATAATAAGAGGTTTATATGTTATATTAAAGGATTATAGCAGTCCTTTTAATTTGTTTTTTTATCCTCACAGTTCTCTCATTCAATAACTAAATTCTTGAAAACAATAATGAAGACCTACAAGTAGAATAACTAAGGCTAAATATGTACACACAAGCCTATGTATGAGGTTATAGTGAGATTTTGATAGATTGATAGCTATATGAGAAAAAAATGACCTAATAATGTGTTGATATACTCAATGGGACATTATATGAATTTTTCAACTTCAATAATGAGAAAATATCTCAAATATAGACACTAGGATCACTAGTATTGATTTGCTAGAGAACCCTAAGTATGGGTTAATGAAGGTGAAAGAGACCTAATGAGTAAGAAAGGTGAAAATTAATATTTTAATAGGTCATAATGGGTGATAAAAACATAACATAGTCACTGATATATTGAACCAAATATTAAAGTAACATAGACTTGAGTTATCTTCTAGGCCTCACACATATAGTCTACTAGCCTGAAAGACACCAACATTTACTTGTATATTAAAAGAAAATTTAATGGTGACCAAATATATTATGGGTGGTTAGTAGGTTTTATTCCCTCAAATATTCATTATTTTGTTCTCAAGTTAGTGTCCTCTTCTTTATGAATCATTGTTAAGAGTGTAAGGCACTCATAGGCTACCGATAAGCACTCTAATGATGACTGAAGAGATGGTCCTTATAATTACCTAATTTTAAATGGAATAGAAGATAAAATATTTTTATGGAATTTATCATTCACCTAGTCACCTAATTGAACCATTGGTTGGCAAATTTGAAGGTACAATGGTATACAATTGTCATAAATGCATGGCTATATGTCTAATTTTGAATCTACAGGGTATAAAATGGTTTTTAAGCTAGGTATAAAGGTATATAAATAATTATAAAATGTAAAATTATCATATACACACTTTTTTAGGTCTCTCAAAATGATATATGAGTCATCCAAGTCATGAAGTTGGCCAAGAAGGTGAAAAATACATCGTTTTGTTAACCAAGGAGCATATATGTAAACCTATAGAGTAATTCAAGAGACCTATATTTAGTGTGTGGAGTTGTCCTATTATGTTTTATGCCTAAAAAATATATTTAAAAGCTTCATAACCCAAAAAATTCTTTCCAAACCACTCAAACACCCTCTCAAGCATGTTCAAGTGCATATACCAGGGTTTTAGCCATTTCATGGTTTACCCATCTGTTCAAGGTCTCATAAATCAAAATTTAGCATGGAAAATTTTAAAATTATGGTTAAATATAATAAAAACAATTTAATTTTAAAAAGTGTGGGGGTTAATTTGGGCCAAGACTTAATTTCTAGGCTTAGAGGGTTAATAGAGACCTAATTGGAGAGAGAAAATAGGATTATAAGTGTACTTACACCAAGATTTGGGTCATGAAATTTGAGATGGAGTTGTAATGGAATATTAGGTACTAAATGAGTCTTCAGTATCCCAATATAATTCATACATTATTATACAAAAGGATATTTGCATGTTTTTAGGGATACAAGGAATTGAGGCCAAATGAGAGCTTAAGGTGCAAGATAAGATCATGGTGAGTGTTCAATGCATCCAAGGGAGTTGTTTCAAGTATGTTATGATATGGAGATGGATTTAATGGATATTAATTATATTTATGAATACAAATTAAATGTTTGACACTTTCAAGCAAAGATAGGCATAGTAAGTATTGGAGACTTAGGTTGCATCCTAGCTAAGAAGAAGATTGTTCAAGTCCTGTACTCAAACCTAGTCCAACATGGGAATGACCCTAGGATAATGCTTACCTAATATTTGGAAAAACCTATAGAATTAAATGGGATATCTCCCATGATATGAAAATATGCTTATTTTCATAAAATACATAATTATCTTAAAGAAAAGGGAAAGAGAATAAAACTAAAATTAGAACCTACTCTATATGGTGATGCACTAAATTATTCAATGATACACTCTTATCTTGACTCTTTAATTACTATTAGTGAATCCAATAGAGACAATAATTTATTAGATTCTATGAAAAATTTCCAAACATGAGCATTTTGCATGAAAGTTAGGTAGAATCTTGTAACTTGAAGGGTAGAAAAGACAAGGTCTATGCAAGACACTATAAACTCTTTAACATTTTAAGGGAAGTCCTATTGAATAACTTTGCATACAACATGTAAAGGACTATAAATATAAAATAAAGGAACATGAAGGATGTTCATATGACGAAATACAATACACATTATGAAAATCAACTTTAATTAGATATAATTAACATTCACTCAAAATATGAACTTGTCTTATATTTCTTGAAAAGAGTTTTACACAGTGATTTTAGTAGAGCTTTGCTATACCCAATTGAGGGATACAAATAAAGAGATCAATGAATAAATTTATAAGAAGAATGGAAGGTAGGAGAGATAAAATTTTGGCATGAAATTAGTTATTAATGAGCCAAATGTGACTTGGAGAAGTTACAATATGATTTCCTTCCTTTGTGAGCATTGACATTCCCTCGATGAGGCCATTTTGGTGTAGAGGTGGCCTTAAATCCCTCAATAGTTATTATATAAAAATGGACACCATATTTATTTATTAGTCTATAATTCTCTAAGATAGATTTAAAAGGCCAATGAAATTTTCCTATTACTCTATCATAACCATGAATTATTCATTCAATGTTCCTCAAAGGTCAATTACCTAGTGTGACACCTTGCATTGATTCATTCAATTAGTTTTCCAATGTCAAATCCTCTCTAATCATTAATTAATCCAATTAGGCCTATCATATTTAATTTCTTAAGTGATAAAACTTGGTGGCCATGAAACTTACAAAAAATCTTTTCAACCTATGTATTAATGTGCTCCATGACTGAAACAATGTTTCCAACCATGACATGGGCTTTAAACTCTACTATTTTAGTCAGATTGGTCTGCTTATGCATCATATACTTATCACAATTATCTATTTCATTTTAAATCTTGACTATTTTCACCTTAGACACATGTCTTCATCCTATCCCCCTTGGAACTTTGATCTAATTTGCTCCATCAATTTCCTTAAGAGTCTCCTAGATTTGACCTTCAACATTGGCCATTGATATAATCTGAGCTTCCTAAATTATGACACTTGGTAGTCACCTATTATTTCTTGATCTTAGATCTAATATTTCAACATTTGATAGTTGCATGTGGCTTCTTTATCTTATATTTCAAAAATATGACACTTGGCATCTCCACATACCTCCTTTAGATCCTTATTGTCAGTTCATGTAATCAAATGTACTTATTCCATGTGGTGACCTTGCACGTAATTTAGGATCATTAACTTCTTCACCTTATAAAATCAGTCTTATGTCAATAATATTCAATGTTGGTCTCTTATATCATGTTATTTAGTATCAACACATTTAATCTCAGGATCCATTGACCTTGTGCTCATTGTTATATCTGCTTTTGCATGATTAAATATGTGTCATTGATCTATCTTGACTTATTAACTTGGATGAGAAACCATGTTCCATTGATATTTAATATTATTAAATGAGGATTCAACATTTATAATCCCCATAGATCACTTATATATTTTGAATATAAATGGTTATTTGTTGTGGATTTAAATTGACATCCCCAGGCATATTTCACGCTGCTAAATCATTTTTAAGGTCTATATCTTGAGATAGAAAACTCAAGACACCAAAATTATAGGGGATGACCATGGCACACAATACATAATTTTCATGAGATACTAAACTTAAACACTTTATACACCATGATAATAATTTATTCAAGCTTAACACGAATAAAAAAACCTTCAAAGACTGCTCAAGCAAGTTCAGAGTATGACCAAATAGTAGCTTGACTAAACATGCCTTAAGGACTCACAATATGACTAAAAATCAAGTTTTAAACAGAAATCATGACCTAAAGATATATGGTTATACAATTTATAATTATATGGCTAGAATTGACCAACATTTTTGGTGACTTAGCTGGGTTAACTAGCTTGCTGGACATGGAACCCAGAAAGTTGATTAGAACTTGCTCATGATAACCAGAGAATGAAGTATGACTATAATATGTATCTTGAAAAAACTTTGAAGCAATGAGTCACACACACAATAAACATGAAATAAATAATAACAAATGAAATAACAACCTAAATTGAAAAAACAAATGATAGATATAACAATGTGTAAGAGCACTTGGAGGTAAAGATAAACCTATCTACCTATGTATAAAAATCATGAAATGGGACTAGTAGCAAAATTTAAGATACCTTCCATTAATAAGGATGGGAATTTTCTCTCCATTAAAATTATATATATTAAAGGCATTGATCTCTATACAACATGTGATGATATAAGGCTTACTCCAAAGACTATCAAACTTGGAGGGCTTTCCTAGATTTGCATGATCCTCATCCCATTTGAGGACAATGTCACCATGTTGGAACATCTTTAAGGAGGATATATTATCAAATGAACTCTTTACTTGGTGTTGATTATACCACATGATGTGCATATAATTTTCCCTTGTCTCATACACATGTCTTAGTTCATTTAACCTTACTTTCATATCATCATCTTCTAAGAGCTCAAGTTGGTGTGCAAGATCTAATGTAGATAGTTCAAGAGAGATAAGAAGTTTCGATTATTTACCATAGATAAGGAGATATGGGGAATGTCTAGTAGCCTTCTTAGGTATCACTCTATTTACCTATAGGTCAATCCTCAATTTGGTATGCCACTTCCTTTGATTATCTTCTATAGTCCTCTTGATAATCCTTAAGAAGTTATTGTTTGTGGACTTTGATAGTCCATTTACCAATGGGTAATAGTTAGAGTATTATTTGAGATAAATTCCTTATGAAATATCCCAATAACATACCTTGTTTATTTTTGAGGCCAATGCATTATCAAAAATTATTGTAGAGGGTACACCAAATTTGGTTACAAGGCTATCATAAAAGTCTAAAACATAACCTTCATTAACTTATTTAAGGGCAGCTACTTTAACCCACCTTGTGAAGTACTCTATAGCTATAATGATACATTTATATCCTTTTCATGAAGGGGGATGTATCATTCCTATGAAATCTAAGCCCTATTTCATGAAGGGTTATTCTACTTATATGCGCTGTAAGGGAAAGGTAGCTATTTTCAATTTGGCAATGAACATTGCACATTTTGGACAATTTCTTACCCAAGAGTGTGCATATCTAAACAATGTGGGACATAAATACCCAAATATGATAATATTAGAGACTATGGTCTTAGTAGCAAAGTGTCTACCAGGTGGGTCATCATGGAAATTTTCAATTAACTTGTGTATTTGGCATGATTCCACACATCTCAAAATCATGCCTCCTATGTCCCTCTTAAAAATTAATACATACATCATACAATAAGGTATGGTTTTCAATATGAAATGCCTTATCTTATTTCTATCTAGCTTCATGGTACATTGTCTTGACTCAAGAAATATAATAATATCATGTGTCCAACTGGAAGGTATGTTGTCTGCAACTGCTTGTTCACTATCAAGGGCTACCAACACCTGATCTCTATCCTCCTTTACTCCTAATACAAGGTGATCACATAAACCCCTACCCATTACAATATTTTTAAATCTAAACTCAAGGTCATAATCCATACACTTTGTCACCCACCCATCCCTTTTTTCATTAAGGTATATGCTAAGTATAAACTCCTTAATGCTTGGGTGTGCTACCATTAGTATGATCTTACTACTGGAGACCATGTGCCTAAATTTATTTAAACTTCTTACTAATACAAGAACATGATTATATAAAAATATATACCCCTCTTCATACCCTTATAAGGCTTGAATAAAAAAGGCAATAAGTTATTCTAAACATTTCTCATTCTTCTACATCAACATGGCATAGATTGCATCTAATGTAGGTAAGGCATACAAGTAGAATTCTTTGTTAAAATATGGGTTAAGGAGTGTAGGGTAATTATATATTTCCTCCTTGATTGCCTTAAAATTCCTCTTATCTTCTTTTCTCCATGTAAACTCCTTGTGCTTCTTTATCATGTGAGTGAGGGGCTTGAACAACTATATAAAGCATGGGATAAACCTTCTTATAAAATTAATCTTCCCAAGGAAAATATGTAGACCTTTCTTATTCTTAGGAAAGGGTAAATATAGGATGGACTCAAATATTCTAGGGTATATTGAAATACCATCCTTGGACACTACATGGCCCAATAATTTGCCCTCATACACACCAAATATGCACTTTTTAGGATTCAATGATACACCAAACTCCCTACATCTTCAAAGACTAATTTTAAATGAATAATGTGATCAGCTAGGTCCTTTGAGAAAATAATGATTCCATCTAGGTATATGAGCACCATGTTATTGATTAAACTTTCAAAGGTAACATACATTTCCCTTTGGAAAGTTTCCCTAGCATTGGATAGTCTAAAAGGCATTTTCATGTATGCATAAGTACCCCACTTTGTGGTGAAGGTAGTCTTATGCCTATCTTCTTCCTTGACCACAATATGACTATAACCATCAAGTATTGAGAACTTCTAAGAACCTAACACCTTTTGAAGAATCTGATCCATTGAGGGTAGTGGGTAATGATCTTTTAGGAACACTTTATTGAGATCCCTAAAGTCAACACACAAATGTATTTCCCCATTCTTCTTCCTCACTTACACAAGGTTTTCCACCTATGATAAATGTTTAATGGGAAATGTTATTTATTATTTAATTAATTTGAATAGTTCCCTTCTCATCAAATCCTCCACTTTAAGATTGATAGGACTTTGTTTTTGTTTGATTGATTTTGCATTGTTCTCTAACTCAATGGTATGATGTGCAAGTTTGGGGTCAAAGCCCTTAAAATACTTGTATTCCCATGAAAATACATCAGATTATTCTTATAATAAAGAAATAAATGCATCTCTCTCCTCTATTGTGTTTATCTTCCCTAACTTCAACAATTTATCTTTGAAGATCTCTACCTTTTTATAATGTTTCTCCTTGGCTGAGATACATGATTTTTCTCTTCTTATTTAGTCATCTTCATTAAATATGTTTTCTAATGTTACAATCCCCTTATGTAGTTTTTTAGACCTCAAATGTACTATTTGATCATCATATTGATGTTGGTACTTGTTTTGATTCTTGTGGTAAAATTATACCTCATGCATAAAAAACATACAATTTGATCATCACTATCAAACACCTACCAACCCACCTCATTATCAGGTACAACTGGCCTACATATGACCTGATCTTGGATTGAATTTTGATACCTTTGTCTCCTATTATTTTATATTAAACTCTAATAGCTGCAAGCCTATCTTCATGTTGATTTTTTTCTCTTGGTATGGATTCTATGTTGAATGCTAGGAAATATTCTATGAGATCCCATACATGGTGATTCTAAGATTTAAATTGATTGTTCTTGAATACACTTATGACTCTCACTTGTTTCACAATATTTTCACTATCACCCTTGACTTGAAGGAGTTTGACACCTTCCATTCTTGCCTCTTGTAAACCATGTAAAAGGATCTCATATTCAGTTGTGTTTGAAGTGCAGCTAAATTAGAATCTTGTAGCTAAATAGTACTTATGATTTGAGGGTAAATTCAACATTACTCTAGATCCACTACCATTATTTTACCTTGATCCATCAAGAGATTAAAGTCCATAAACCATCTTCTTCTTGAGTGGTGTTAGTTAGGTAAGGTATAACAACATCCTCCTCATGCATATAATACACACCTAAATTTGCCTCTTCAATGTTTTTATATGGATCACATACATGATTTTCAACTACCAATTATCTAATTATAGGTCTGAAATTCCCTCAAGATGGTCATGAGGCTATTTTTCACTAGAATTCTCATCTTCATCAAGTATGGTGCAATTGATGTTTAAAAGGTTAGGCATATAGGAATCCAAATGGAACTTAGAGATAAGTTCTGACCTAACAATGAACTTAGTCTCATATCTAATCCTAAATACCATGTATGACCAATCAGAGGAAAAATAACCCCTAATTTTTGTAGTAAAGTCCCTAGACAAGCATATGGCAAAGTATGGGAGTAGGTCTACAATCATTACATCTTGAGTGATGACACAATTTAGGAAAGTTTCTAATAAAATATTAAGGCCTTTCAAGACACCTACTATTTTATTAGGGTAAGGGTAACCATCTAACTAAAGAATGCACTTATCATTAGGTACATATTTAAGCTCAAGTTTGTCTATTATATCTTTAGGCATGACTAAGGTTGATGTTCTTGAATGTATCATACAATTATGCACAAGATAGTCCCCTATGATTACTAACATATAAAATGGATGGTGTTTGATTACCTTGGGGGGGAACAACATTTTGAACTTGATCTTGACTAGGAACTTGGATTTGATTAGGCTAATTAGTGTTGACCAAATTTGACTTTTTAGTCAAATTGGGGCACCTATAGGTAAAAAACTAAATTTATATGTCTATAGATGGTATAATTTATTTTAATGGGGTTTATTAAATGTTATTTATGTTTTTTAATTCTATATTAACTTTGGTCTTAGTTATATTAGCCTTTTTATCAATTTGGGTCATTAAATGTGTTTTTAAAGGTCATAAATGCAAATGACACATTTAAAAAGGTGTATAAATATAATTTTATCCTTTATAAAATCAAATAAGTCAGTTAATATTTCAATAATTTTAGTTACATCATAATGTTTTAGGTTCCCTAACTAAAATTGTAGAAAAAGGCTGAAAAAGAGGGAAAAAGGCACTTGTACAACACATAGGGAAGTGTGCCACATGGGGAAAGATAATAGAGGTAATATTAACATCCATACAAATAATTTACATGATTTATTTTCTTTTAAAATTTCAAAATTATGTTAAAACCGTTATGCTCTATTTTTGCTCTTTTAGACACACAAAAGTGACACTTGAGTTTTTGCTTGGTATGAACAATACAAGCAGTTTCAAGAAAAATATTTTAGGGAGATGATATTAAAATAGGAGAGATTAATGTTAATATATTTATTGTGAATATTGGATAAATATTATTTATTAACCATTGATAACAAGTTAATTATGCCTTTTTACTAGTTATTTTGTGTACCCTATAGGTTTTGCTCAATTTTAGCCAAATCTATACAAACCAATTGGTGATGTTGGATTTAGAGGATGTTGGATTCCTTATAACATGGTATATATTATTTTTTACATGATTAATTATGTTTTAATTAACAATATAACTCACTTTACAAGAAGGCATCATCATGTACAGTTATAGCCGAGATACTTCTTATTTTCTGAGTGTGTTTTCTTGTATGGGTATCATATAGTTGGGAAATGGTATTCCACAAGTTATTGTGTCATTTTACCACCTTATTCAATGTGTTGGGTTTCACCATGTTACCTCTTGGGGTTGATTGTAATCTTATTTTCTTTTGTTACTATTTCTTTGCCCAACTTCACCTGTAGTCATGTGTATAGGCTTGTTCACCTTGTTCTTAGTGTTGTATTCATGGTATATCAGTTGTTAATACTATAAATATTTGTTTAAATTTCATCTATATTCTTTGAAAATGTGAAATTATAATCACATGCTCAATTCACCATGATAAATAGTCATGTGATGCCCTTGCTTGTTATATTCCATGTGCATACAAGTGATCTTTAGGTTGAAAAGGGTGTATTTAAGTTGGTTTAAAGGTGTCCAACCATATATTCATGTTTTTAATGTTGGAGACACATTTTTAGTTATTTGTAATTCATCTTCAACCATGTTTTGCCACACCTAATACACCCACTATCTACATATAGTCCATATGGACCTACAACAACCATTGTTGACATAATGCTGAGGTGTGAGAGGGTTGATATTGTATTCCAATATATTGATATGGATAAATTTGAAATTACATACTTTATTGAAACATTTTAGGCTCACTTTCATATAATTTTCCATATTGCTCATACTACAATTCACTGGTTATGCACTAAAATATCCACCTACATGTGGCCTAAATAGGGAATTGAGATATTCATTTGAGTGTTGAAGTGTGGTTGGACCTTACTTAAAGCCCTTGCATATTGAAAGGACCATGATGGATCCGAAAAAGGTGTTATATGGCTCATTGGAGTTGAAGGTCACTCTAAGGAGATGAAGACTATGATTTCAAGCCTATTTTCCCTAAATAGGCAAAATAGGGGTCTTGAGGTTTTTGTGGATTGTATTTACTATGGTCACATGAGTTGTGGATACATCATAATCAGCCTATTCAGTATTAATTGTATATTATAGGACATATAAAATAATATGAAGGATATAAATTAAATGAAATATGAAGTTTGAACACCTTAAAGTTGCTCTTGAACACATTAAAACCAAGTAATAAGGTCTATAGGGTTTGGTCTAAAAGAGACTTCTCTTCAAAAAACTTGGCATACCTTGACTAATAATCATGATTAAATGAATGTAAATGACCTAAATGTATATTAATGACTAAATTATCATCTTGAGATGTTTCAATATGGGTTTTACTTCCTACACACATGTTTTATCCATACATAGGCCTGTGAGTAACCTATAACAGGTAAGGTATATAAGGAATGAGTTGGCATTAGAGTTTGTGTGTCATCTAAGATATTCAAGTTGAGTAAAAGTATATGTACATTTTATATGATGAAATATGGTAATTAATAGATAATTTCACATTGAAACTCAAGGCTAAAGACCCCAAACATAGTTACATCAGGGGTCTAACAAGTATGTGTCTCAATCATAGGGTAGTAAAGGTGATTTTACGCTGTTTAAAACATGAGTATGAATAAAAATATGTATTATATGATTAAAATGGATTTATATACCCTATTATTAGTCTCAAGACATATAATCATGCACCTACAGGTCCCATGGCCAACTATCCATGAGTGTGAGAGGAGATAGGGAACAAACAAGTTTAATTATTGGAATGTGTAGAGAATAAGCATGAAATTAAATGGATATAAACAATGGAAAAATGTGTTTAGTTTTAAATAAAAAAATATCATAAAAAAATGGTTTTAAATATTTCAAAATTTATCTACAGGTAACCTTTCACAAGAAAAATGGGCACTTACAATAGAATAAAGGATAATGGCATATCAAGGATGCATCTAAGTGGTGTTTGGGAACCTTCAAGTGACTGAAGTATGAACACACTTTTTATAAATTATATTTATAAATTAATATCCAAACAACATGATAAAGTTCCCATTCATGATCTAAATAACCTAAATAAGGTCAAGAAATAGAGTTTTCTCAATCAAAAGGCATGGAGGCTAAGTTTGTGAGATTATCCTATAGGAAGTGGTCTAAGGAAAGGTTTAAATGGTAAGGTATATTTAATTTTGGGTAAATAATATTTAATCTAAGTAATATTACATAAAAACCTCTACCTATAGGGTATTCTCATGCATACACAGTCCAGGTCTTGAACCCTGCACTTTCTTGCTTCTCTAGAAGTCTGTTTGGAATTTGGAAAGGTTAGAAGGTCATATGACCTAGTTAGGAGATAATTTTTTGTAAAATTAATCCTTTAAACTTGTATAACCATATAAAATACCTATTTTATATTATAACATAGTGGAATTTCCCCCTATTTTGTCTCATATAGGGGTACTTTCCCCTTGCATAAAACCCTAAATTTTTGACAAAATAGAAGAGATAATGGACCAAAATCCAAGGAAAACTTTAAATAAGGTTTGAGAATCTGTATGATACCTATTCCAACATTTTAAACCAATAAAAATATCATGAGACTAGGCAAATAAGTTTAAACCCCTAGCTTTGTAATCAAACCTACTAGGCAAGTTTTTGCCTAGAGCCCAAATGGGGGGCCACTCTAACTTATCTCATGAGATATACTCTCTAAAAAGTTTGAATATTTTTTTATGGTTAATTTAAATATTTAAAAAAATATGGGAACCCATTAAAAAAACTCATTTTAAGCCTCAATGAACAACTCAGACCTACTAAGCATGGTGAAGCCTATACCCCAAATGAGTAGTCACTTCAATTTCTAGAATAAATTAAGCATATAAATGAATTTTAACATGTTTATACGTTCATATATGAAGTTTATAAGCTATTATAATGCAAAGGAGACCTTGAATAAGCCATTTTGACTCGGGAACAACATTAGGCCTGTTGAAAAGCAAGAAACAAGTTTAATGAGGTAGGTTTGGTTACTCATATCTCCCATAAAGTTATACATGGTATCCAAAGAGATTTATGGTTATTATCAAAGTCCCGTAAGAGTATTTTTTTGGAAATTTTGGGAAATTTTGACATGGAAGTTTTATGAACAATGCTTAATAAGTCAAACTACTCCAAAACCCTTCCTAAACCCTTGCTAGGACCAGTTTGGGAAGATTGAGTTGAAAAGATAGTATAGGGGCATATTTAAATCATGAAACCTTTTTTAACTTGGATATTACTCACCCAAACTACTCCACACGTTTTTGGTTGTACAAACTTGTATAGATGGGGGTAAAAATAAGATTTTTCTCATTATTTTCTGTGTTGTGCACACTAAAAGAAGAGTTAAGAGATTAAAAAAAGTTTGGGTGAAATATTAATACTTAATATAACTCCAAATATTCATTTAATTCCCATAAAAAACTTATAATTTCCCCAACCAATTGATTCATCTCATCTAGTTAAATCTAGCATATTGGACAAACTAGTGAAGAAGATGGAAAACTTCAAGTGAGCTCATTTTAATGTGTACCTAATAATTTTAAGTCCATGGAGGGAATTTAAAATTGTAATTAACTCCTTACCATGTATTTTCATGTACAATATATGCCTATTTTGAGGCTAAGTGTGAAGGGTGCATGGAAGGGTAATTTTTTGGACAACAGATGATGATGGCTCAATTTCAAAGGTTTCTAGAGGACCAAGAGTGAAAAAAATGCATGGAGATGAATTTATAGTGTCCCTAAATTTAATTAAAATAATCATACCTATTTCTCATTAGTTAAAATATTTTCAAATAGGCCTAATCATGAAATTAGTTTTTTTGTGTAAAATGGAAAGTTTTATGCCACTTTTCATTAAGTTAGTGACATGGATTGACACTTGTAGCTATTAACCTTGTATGGTTCATAAAATTTCCTTATAAAATTCATAATTAACTCCTTTTATAAACTTTATAAGTTTCTTTGTGATCTTTGTACTTATCTTATTTTCTCTCTCTCTTAAACTCTATAAGAGTTAGCCATTTTGGCCATTATATTCTATACTCCACTTGAGTATGGTGAATCTTTGTTCATTTATATACATTTTGATATATAAAATGACTAATTATTACCTATTCCATGAATTTACATAGTGTTATTTACCTAAATATTGAATTTTCTTAGTGAAGACTATGGATTCCTTAGCATTGTGTCTCATTCTTTCATCTATTTGCAGCTTCTTCTTGTAGGGCATGTGAAGTATTCTAGGAGATGTCCATGTTTAAGTGAGTTTGTATTTTCATCAATGATATTAAAGGTATATTGTATAATCCTCCTATCATAAGGCATTATTCCATAACCTCACAATGTAATATTGATGCAAGAGGACACAGATTAGAATAATGTATGTTTTGGTTAGCTTCTTGGTATCAAGTGTAATATGTAGATGGTTAGAAGTAATCAAGTTTATTTTGTGTATCACCTCCATTATATTAGTTTTTATTTTATTTTATCTCTCCCTTTTCACCCCCCAAATTTAGTCTTAGAGTATTCCATTTCAATATTTTTTATAACCATTTCTTGTGTACTTTCTTCCAAATGAAAGTTTCATGGTTGAATTTTATATCAAGTTTTGTTCTCTATAATTGGGTGAGACCTTCCAAACTTGTGCCATTCTCTATCAATATGAACAAGTTATTAATTAACCTTGGTGTGACTGTAATCATCCTTGTCATTATGCATTAATTTGGGATTTATTTAAAATATTGATAAATAAAAATACATACCCAAAATCAATGACACCAATAGGAAAGGATAGAGAAAGTAAATCAAAATTGATAGAGCATTATTACCATCATTTTTACCTCCTCATAGCTCCACTCCAAGATTAAATCTTGTGTGATTGAGCTTGAATGACTTGATTTTTGGATTGGTTGAATATTATTGATAATGGATTTCAAAAGACTATGGATATGGATAATGGATCTGTGAGTGATTGAATGCTAGTATGGATGATTGATGAGAGTGATAAATGGCTTGCTTAGAGGATTTCATTCACTTCTTCATTATCCTTGAGCAAGGAGAGGTGGTTTTAGTTTTATAGGCTTATGGGGGGAAGATCTATGGTCCAAATTTAAATTTGGGCCATCAAGATCTATGGTTGAGGAATTTTCATGGAATTTTTAATTCCATGGAAACAAGATCTATGGTTGAGGAATTTTCATGGAATTTTTAATTCCATTGAAAACTCTAGAATAGGAAAATTCTAGAGGGAAAGGGATCAAATTGGAAACATTTCTAGAATTCTCTAATTATATAAATCTCTCTGTAGGTTTTAGGGGTTTAAGGAAGGCTAGTGGAGGGTGGTAGGTGGGTATCTGGAATTTTATTGAATTTAAAATTGGCTAATAGGATTAGAAAGTAGGTTAGTAAATGATGGGGGTTTATTAGTGCTTTTAATGAGAGGATTAATTGATCTTAGGATAGGATAAAGGTTATGTGGGATGTAAGAATGGGTTATGGGTGTTATACTAATAGCTAATATGGATAGGAAATATAGGAATTTGGTCAAATCAGTGGGAAATATTAAAATTAGCAGGGCAAGCATATTTTAATGCATACATTTTGCCCCTCTTTGAAAGGGTGTTGTGAGTGGAGTAAAGTAATGGTCTTTCAAAGAAAAACCATGATATGGATGATGTTAGTCATTAGTAAGATGTTATTAGGATGTAATGCCCCCTTGAGGGAGCATGCAGGGAGAAAAACTAACCTAGATGGTCTCTCAATTAAAAATTATAGGGTGGGATGATACCATGATACATAAAATGGGTAGGATGCCCCTAAATTGGTTGATTGGATGCCTTGGTATGGATAAAGAAGTGGCTTAAGTGATGGGTCTAGATGATATATAAATATTATATAAGGTGGTTAGATGATTGAGTTTAAAAGGTGATGGGTTTGAGATATTAATGGGTCCATTAACAAGGATACATGCTATGGGAGGATTGAAAAGAGATAACAGGGGTTGCAGCTGACATGTAATGATAAAGATCCACTTTTTGTAAAACCTAGGATTTTAAAATGATGGATAATAAATATGCTTATGGGATGGTGATAAGGGATAAATGACCCCAAGATATTGATAATGGAACCTATTAATGTTTTTAGTGGCCAAAATAGGACCTAGGCCAATAGGATTTAGAATATAGGATGTCATATATTTTAATGGGGATGGGAGTGCCATGCCCCAAGATGTCTGTAATGAGCTTGGTAGAATTGGTGGAATTAGTTTTGAAGAGAAAATGGATAGGGGGTATGAATGGAGGTAAGGGAGAATTAAGGGAGAGTCATATATGCCAAAGGGCTCATTAGGAGGCTCATTTGCACCCTTTGCTATTGGAGATCAGAGCTATTGGAGGAAAAAAATGGATTGGATTCCTAGAGATTCACATCATAGTGAGAGAGTATAGGTGTAATAGAGAGAGCATGAGGCTAGACCACTGGTGAGTAAGCCCTTACTCTATGTTTGTGATGATTTTGAAGTTTGTTAGTGAATTTTTAGATGGATTTTAGGGGAATAAAATTCCATCCATGATAGCCTAGTAATCCCTCAATTGGGTATTTTGCCCAAAGTCATGAGATTGTTGATGCAACTAGTGGGAATGTAGAAGAAAGTGGCAAGATTAAAATCCCTACCATGAAAAAGGTGGGATTATAATATTGTTATTGGGGAGTAGCAGGATTGTGATCTCACTAGTGGGGAATAGTGGGATTGTGATCCTACAAGTGAGGAGAGATGAGATTGTCAATCCCATGACTAGAAGTTATAGGATTGACATCCCATTAAAAGGGGTCATGGGATTGTGATCTTACAAGTAAGAAATACCACTAATAAGGATTAGCAAGATTGTAATAATTATATCAAGATTGTGAATAGAGGTATGGAGGTTAAGATTGAGACGATGGGATGGGGAAATTAGGTACTTGGATAAGATAGGGGATCAAATGAGAGGAGATAAGGGGTGGAATCTTAGATAGTAGGGATTAGTTTTGGGGATTTTAAAGGATTTTGGGCTTGGTATAGTTATATAGGATGATAGATGGGGCTCAAGTTTTTAGGATAGTTAGTGGATAGGATAGATGGTTGGGTTAGTAAGTATATTAATAGATTATAGGTAAGGATTGTATAGGCAAGTGATAAAATAAAGGATGCAGGTAACAGAGCTGATAACAAGTTATGGGTGTTTGGTGCAGGGGTGTTTCGGCATTTTAGCATTATAGTCATGACACCTAGAGATTCTACTTGAGATATGGAAAGTGACACTAGAGGAGTAAAATGTCTTAGATTTAGTGGGAATTCATTATGTGGTGATAATGTCATTGATCTAGATTGATCGAGCTCTTATTATAGCACTGGTAGAGAGATGGCACTCAGAGATGAGTACCTTCCATTTTGTGATAGGTGAGATGATATTTACATTGGAGGATGTTTATAGGATCTTTCATCTGCTGATGAGGGGTATGATGATCTACTAAAGATCTCAAACACTAATGTGGAAATTAAAACAACTAGATGGTAGCTTATAGATAGGGATTTAGGATGGATTATAGATATGGAGTTGGGAATATACTTATAGTTAACATCCATTAGGTACACTAGCAAGATTGGATCCTGGGAAGTTGATGGTGTATAGGTGATGAGTGGTTGTGGGTGTATCTCTAGGACATGTAGAAGATATGATGTACTAAAAGGAGGATTTTGATATTTTATAACTTGATCATATCACAAGGAAGCCTTACAAAGGGATCAGATTCAGATGTGGGGATGAGGCATGCACATAGTTCATGTTAACTCTATGCTACATTACCAGTAGAAAATTTTATATCATAGAGAGATATAGGCCATATTGAGTGTAGTTCCAATTCATATTTATATAGGACATGCCTACCCTAGAGCATATATTTACATATAGTGAGTGTGAGAGACCTTATTAGGGGAGGCCTATGGTTATACTAGATGCCATTTTTTATTATGATAGGGTAGCACCCTAGCAATGATATTTTAACATAGTGATACCTGATCTTGTGGTGACAACAACAATATAGCATGGTGGTAGACATGAGTTCTTAGGTGGTTGACTCAACCACATGTGGTGGTGAGACTTGTAGTGTGATGGGTGATGAAAGCTTGAGCATAGATCCAATAGAGAGATAATTAGAGGAGGTAAGTACTAGATCAAGGGGTAGGGGATAGAGGAGGGGATGATGCCATGGATGTAGATGTGGATGATGGATAGGTATAAATATAGGTAGTAGTGTAGACTATGCCTTAGGTGGTGATTCTTTAGGTACCAATGTAGGTAGTGGTTTTGGGAGCTCCCCAAGTTTCATAGGTTCAATCAAGTGGTGGAGTAAGACCATCTCATCCCACAAGATCTATTAAGGATGAGGCCCTAATGGCTAGTTTATAAATAGAGATATAGGCATGAGTTATGGAAAATGTAGGTATTACCAGAGAGAAGGATTAGTTTCATGCCTATCTATAGAGTTTGAGGGCTTAGGAGGATGGTCAAGTGACACAAGTGTAAGGCAAGATTATAGTCTTGTAGGCCTATATTACTTAGAGAGATGGGGACATGACCCATTTATAGGCACAAATATTGACACTTCAAGGATAAATGCATCAAAAGTACACATAGATTACTACCCTTCAATCCTAAGTTAGTTAGAGGTATTTATAAATAAGGTAGGCATAGACCTAGATTACTACACTTTAAGTCTAGGTTGATGGGTTTTTGGGGTAGATTGCAAAGCTATAGTCATAGATTCGAGACTTATAGAGTTAGATAGTGATATTTGAGAGAGCATGAGATATAATTGATGAGGGCTTATAGGGGTAGGGCATGATGGGCATGATGAGCCAAATTATGCTACTTACTCAAGAGGCTTAGTATTATCAGACACTGTATAAGGGTTCCATGCCAACATAGCGATGAGCAAGATATTTTTGAGTGATCTAGTCATCAATTAGATATCCCTCAAGGAGCATAACATTGAGACCACCTCCCTTGCCATAATCATGACTATTGTTTTGGTTTATTCTTTTTTTATATGTACATCATTTTTATTATAGCTCATTCTTTCCCCATGGGCTTCATGTAATTGTACCATATGTTTTGGCATGGATCCCATGTGGATATTTTACACTATATTTTTTGATGAGGATGATGATATATATACATGGATGATGATCTTTTTATAGACACATGTGTTATGTGTTTATTTCTTTATGGACATATGTTATGATTATATTTTATGATGGATATTAACATGTGATGTGATGATTTTTATGGATTATGGACATATTACAGATATGTGAGGTAGACTTATATGAATGTATAGATATATGTGATGGTTTAGATCTTATGGACATGTTAGTGATATATGTTATGGATGTATATAGATGTTATGATAGGTAAGTATTTATGTGATTGATATTAGATGGTTTTTATGTTAATGTGATGATATTATGTGTGTTTTATGTTTTGGTATTCATGGTATGAGATGTTATGATTAATTATTTTGATGTATCATTATGTACACTCTTTGTATAATGAAGACTATCTCCCTGATTAGGTCAGTAGGCCCTAAAATAGAAAACCTCCTATACCATGGGGGTGGGATGTGTAGGTTAGATGGGATAGTTATTGGCTTAAGACATGGGTAAATTTTTGTAGGATGGGATTTTTTTCTATGAAATTTGTCAAGTTGTAAACTTAAAGAAATCCCTTTTAATGTTACATCTTTATGTAGGGTGGCAAGGTCATGATAGGGCCTTATCACCATAGTAAAGATGCATAGGGGAACATCATGTTAGGGAATGACCCTCTTTGGAAAGGAATTTATAAAATGTCATCCAAGCCATCCTTGTTCGCGTAATATAATATTTAAATGTAAAAAGTGGAAAAACACATACAAATAAAATGCTATAATTATATACATGCAACACACACATACACATACATGAATATACATAACTAAATGAGATTGGGATATAATGAATAGGTAAAATGATGATGATAATTTAAATGGGATATGATGATGATGGTAGTGGCTAAGCTATCATTGGGTGAAAAAAGTGGCCAAGTGTTACCTACATAATCTGAAAAGACCTCAAGCTAATGTAGTTCTAGCTAATGGATAGAGGAGGAGGATGATGAGGATGGTGATGATGAGGATAACCAAATTGGTGATTAGTAAGTAATGATGTCTTAAACAAGAATACTTAGTGGATATGTATAAGTATTATACCACAACAATTGATAGAAACCTTAGACAGAGAATGATCTTGTTTTTAGTATGACCCTCCATAATGATAATGGTAAGGGATGGAATCATAGATTAATGATATGAATTAAGGGAAAAAGGTAGTGTGGACTAGCTAAAGCTAAGAGGAGACACGTCTATCAAAGAAGACTGGTAGTAAGATGATAGGGATAATGTGTATATTGATGGGACTTGGGGACATATAATTTCTCTAAGTTTTAATCAGATGACTCAAGAGGGGCCCTCCAACAAATGGTCCTTGATTATGCCACCTTTTCCTCTTGCTAAAATAGTGATGTTACTTTTCTAATTATCTTATTGATATTATTCCCACTTTGAGACCAGGGTCATGATGTTTCTATCATGGCATCAAAAACTAGTTTTCACCATGATACTTACCCAAGGTGCTAGCAAGCTAGTTTTCACCATTGGATGATTTTCTTTTAGGGTAGGGGTGATGAAAGGATGGAGGGTAGCCTATAGAGCTCTGATAAGTATATCAAGACTATGTATAAAAATGCTTGAGATGCATAATATTCATGGGATCATCCAATTATTCTCCCTCAAGCATAGCCAACTTGTAAGCTCCTGATCTAAACTTATCTGTAATGACATTAGGACCTAGCTAGTTTAATTCAAACTTTCCCTTCCTGTCTCATTCTACATTGGTATTCTTTTGATTTTATTTGAGGATTAGATCACCCACTTCAAACTCCCTAGCCTAAATCTTCTTATGATATTGATTCTTGAGTTTATTATGATAGGCTTAAAGGTTATTTAAGGCCCTTTGTCTCTTTTCATCAAGGGTTTCTAATTATTTTAGCCATTCTTGTTAAATATTATGATCAATGATGATTCCTCTCAATGAGAGATCAAGAGAAGGGAGTTCTATTTTTATTGGTAAAATAGATTCAGCTCCATAGACCAAGGTATTGGAGTAGCTCTTGTTGGTGTGTGAACACTAGTGTAGTAGGACCATAAGGTTGGATATAGATGAGCATGCCAATTACATCCAACTTGGTTGATAGTTTTCTTCAAAATTTTGACCAGAGTCTTATTTGTTGCTTCTGCTTATCTATTACCTTAAGGATAATATGGAGAAGAGAAATGCTACATGATATGGTAATTCTAACATAATGCCTCCACATCTTGATTCTTAACGGACTTTTTATTGTCAAAAATTATGTTGGTGGTGATACAAAAAAGGCAAATGATTTGATTAAGGATGAATTTTAATATTTGGAGACCTATTATATAAGTCAACATCATTGCTTCTACCCATTTAGTGAATTATTTTATAGTGGTGATGATAAATTTACGTCTATCATAAGAATTAGGATTAATTTTTCAAATCAAATCAAGGCCCCATATAGATAAAGGCCATGGACTCACGATAGGTTTTAATTCTTGCACTAGTACACAAAGAATATTTCCATGTTTTTGGTCCACACATTTTTGTACATACTGACAAGCATCCTATTCCATAGTTGGCCAGTAGTATCCTATTTAAAGGAGCTTCTTAGCTAAGTCCATCCCACTTATATGACCTCTATAGATACCATCATAGACCTCCCTGATGGCTTACATTACCTCATATGATGTTAGACATCTCAAAAATGTTCCATCATAACCCCATTGATAGAGCATGCTATCAAGGATGGTGTAATGGGCCATATAATGGATGAAGGATTTGTGTTGTTGGTGGTTAATGTTTAGGGGAAGGATATTGTCATGGAGGTATTGATATATATCATAGTACCATGGAAGACTAGGAATATCAATTGCACAAACTTGAAGAGGAGTCAATGATTGATGAGTTGGGATAAGGAGATGCTCAATCAAAAAATTACCCTCCAAGACATCTTTAGGAAGGTAAATGAGTAAGCCTAAAGTGGTCATAGAGTCAGATACCTTATTTACTTGGCATGATACTTATTTGAAGGTGATAGACTAAAAATATGACTTCAATTGATCCACCAATTACGTATAGGGAAGAAATTTTTCATCCTTCATTTGGAACTCCTCATTAACCTATTTGATGATTAGTTATGAGTCCCCAAATATTTGTAAATGTTGGATGTTCCATTAGATAGCAAGATGGAGTTCTGATACTAAGGCATCATATTCTAAAATATTATTTATATAGGAGAAAGCAAGACAAAATGCTTTGGGAATAAGACCACCTTGAGGTTTACCAAGAAGATGCCTACCCTTGATTTATGAGTGGAAAATGAGCCATCAAAATATAACTTCCAGCCTTTTGCTTGTAAAGTATTCATGGTGGACTCATCTGGGAAAGTGGTTATAATCAGCTCATTTGAATTTAATGGTGCTTTAGATAGTTAATCTATTATGACCTACCCTTTGATGGATTTTTGATTAATAGATTCTATATTAAATTTGTTGAGTTGTATGATCCATTTTTTAATTCACCCTATTAATGCTGATTTGGATAGTTTATACTTTAAAGGATCAACTTTGGTGATAATCTAAAATTGGTTGTTGAGTATATAATGCTAGAGTTTCTAGGATGTAAAGACCATAACTAGGCATACTTTCTCAACAAGTGTATAGTTTAGTTCATAGGATATTAAAGTTTGACTGAGATAATAAATGGCTTATTCCTTTCCTTGGTCATTATGTTGGGCTAAGAGAGCACCAATATCACATGATTTAGCCAAAATATATAGTAGAAAAGGCTTTCCCAAAATTGGTGTAGATAGGGAAGGTGGATTTGCCAAGTATTGTTTTAGACTTTCGAAGGCTTGTTGGCATCATTCATTCCAATGGAAGGTAACCTTTTCTTTAGTGAGTGAAGGGGTGGCATTTTTTAGTGAGATGAGAAATAAATCACCTGATGGCTTTTAGTTTTCCCTAGAGATTTTGGAGTTGCTTGAGATTATGAAGGGGTGACATTTTAGTTATTTCTTTGACTTTAGCCAGATCTAATTCAATATCCCTTCTTGAAACAATAAATCCTAGCAATTTTCTTGATGTTAAACCAAAGACACACTTTTCAGGGTTTAACCTTACCTTGTATTCCCACAATCTCTTTAATTTTTTTCTAAAGACTTCATGTTCGCATTTTGTAAATGGGACTTCCCAAAAATGTCATTGACATAATCCTCTACTATGTCATGCATCATATCATAGAAAATAATGGTCATTACTCGTTGATATGTTGCCCTTGTATTTTTGAGGCCAAAATTCATGACTTGATAGAAAAATGTGCCCCATGAAGTAATAAATTTTTTAATTCTGATCCTCAAGGGTAATCTTGATTTGATCATATCCTAAGAAACCATCCATGAGGGATAACATCTTATAGCCATCTATGAAATCTATGATCATGTTGATATTAGGAAGTGAGAAATCATCTTTTGGACATGCCTTATTGATGTCTTAGAAGTCATTGGAAATATATATTTAACCATGAGGTTTGGTAATGGGAATAATATTTTATATCCAATAAAAATATTTAATGGGGTGGATGAACCCAGCTTCCAAGAATTTTTATAATTCTTCTTTAACTAGTAGTGCTAGCTTTGGATGCATCTTACGTAGTTTTTAATTGATTAGTTTGGAATTTTGGTGTACAAAAAGGTGATGTAATACCAATGAATGATCCAATCCTATCATGTTAATGTATCTCTATGCAAAGATATCAAAAAACTCTTTCAACAACTCAATGAGTATTTCATGCTCCAATATGGTGAGCTATGCCCCTAGTTTTACTATCTTAGTATTTTCCTTAGTTCTAATATTTGCTTATGGCACATCCTTGATGGGTGAGGGTGATTGGTATTGTACATAATGGGGTATATTTATTTGAGATACATTACAGGTGAAACCATTTGGCAACTCGGTATCAATATCCAAATAATCTCCTAATATAATGGGGATGGATGGAATTTTGTCTAGTTCTTTAGAGGTTTCCTCTTCTTCATATGAATATTCCTCTTCATATTAGACATGAGATTGTTCTTTTTCCTAAAAGTATGATGATTCACACAAGTTGATGGAAAATAATTTCTTATGGTCTTCAGAAAGCATAAAATCTCTTGCCCCTATGTATTCAAGGATGACCTTATCATTCTAAAATGCATCAAAATTAGGCTCATATTGGGAATCCTAGTCAATGAGGGAAGGGTAATGGAGGGAGACATTGATGGTGGATATGGTGGTGTTAAGGAAAAGGTTTGTGGTAGCTAGCTCTTAAAAGTGACTATAAATAGAGTCTGTCGTGATGTCCTCATTGAGGAGAGGTTGTTCATTGATCAGGATAGAGTCCACAATGATATTGATCAAATCATCATCATATATTTTTTTACCCTAGACAAAAGTTTGATGAGTTTTCTTAAACAATAATAGGCTCCATCTGACCCTATTCCTATTTTCCTAGTCATTTTCCTTTGTAGTTCATGTTATCCATCATAGGGTAGACTTTGGGATAGTTATATTTGGGTGAGATGAAGACTTATCATTAAGTAGGAGCCAAGCATCATAACTATCTTCAATATATTATTTTGATAAAAACCTTGCACTTTTAAAGGATGTAGGCCCAAGTTGATATTTGATGGGCTTATTCTTATTTATGTCAAGGGACCCATAGTTTTAAGGAGATAAAGGAAGATTGTTGATGCAAAAGGCTTTATATTCATATTTTCCATAGCTAGTAGATGTGATTTTTAACTTGTAAAAATTAGGTGTTGGAGCATATGTGGATTCTAATTGGTCAAGAGAGATGTATTTTTTAGCCATAAGACTAAGGATGGAGTGTTTAGTTTCATGATGTTGAGATGGAGATATGGATTTATCCATTTGACAACTATGATGATCAATAATTCTAGGAATGGTGACTTCCATTCCTGAGTGAGGAAATTTTAGACACTGATGAAGAGTGGATGGGATGTCTTACATTTCATGGATCCATAACCTCCTAAGGATCATGTTGTATGGTATATCTACATTTACCAGGTGTACCAAGGTTTGATTAACCATAGGTCCCATAGTTATAGGAAGATAGATCCCATGGATGGCTACTCATCGTTATCATATGCCTTTATCATTATAAGGGTGGGCCCAAGTAATGATTAAACATATCTTAGATTATTTAAGATGTCTAAATTACACAAAGTAAGTTTTAATCCTCTATCTAAAAGGACACAAGAGACATAGTGATGATCGAAGGTGACTTCAATATATAATGGGTAATTATGGTGAGGGCGAGCTAGTGGTAAATCTTGAGTGCTAAAAGTGAGCTATGGGGAGGGGAATAGATGTGACACTAGTGTTTAGAATTGATTTGTATCAAGGTTGATAGGTAATTTTATATCATTAAGCACTTGATTTAATATTTCCCTATGCAAAGCAAATGTTTTGAAGATTTCTATTAGGGAAATTTGGGTAGAGGTATTTTCTAGTTGTTAAATAATATCATAGGATTTATCTAACCCATTTACAATTTTCTTATAGGTATTCCCCCTAGGTTAAGTAGATTGGGTAGAAGGTTGCTAAGAAGAGACTATAGGAATGACTATTTTGTTGCACTAGGTAATGACAACATAATCGGCTATAACCCTATTTATTTTTAGGATGGTATATGGAGAGGGGGATGGAGATGGAGTAGACTCTTAGGTGTTATGGATTTTAATGGTATTAATATAATTATAGGTAACATTATTATAATTAGTGTAATTGGAAGATGATTCCTAACACTAATCTTATTATGTCCTTTGATTTCTTTGATCATGTTTTGGAAGAGGATCCTTATAGATACCAAGTTGTCCTTTTCTTGATTGACTTTTAATGGGATCTCCTTCTAGTTCTATATCTCCTTTTTCCATCAATTCTTGGACATAGTGCTTTAAATACATACATTATTCAATATCATGACCATTCACCTTATGGTATTTATAGTATTCACTATCATGGTACCAATCTAGTTTAGGTTGGTAATTGTCCATAAGCCAGATTTTTGGTAGAGTAATCATGTTGATAGAAATTAACTATTCTAAAATAGAATCTAAGGGGATACCTAGACTTGTAAGAGGTCTTTTACCTCTATGAGGCTTTGGCTTGCCTCGATAAACCTTGATAGAAGAGACATGAGGATGTTGTAGAGGCCCTTTTTTCTAGATGTTTTAGACATGTTGGTCTTATTCTTTTGAGACTATCACCCCATCACCCACAACATTATTGTTCTTGTTAAAGACCTTGGGATTATTTTAAAAAGAGTTCTCAACATTTGATGTGTGTTCATTATGAGAAAATAATTTGATGGTTCCCTTCCCTATAAGGCACTTCTCAATCTATATTCCCTTTTCTATGATCTCATCAAAGGTTTTAGCATAGTGTAATTTTAATTGATATTTTAATTCCATGTTGAGGTTATCTACAAAATAATTGGCTAATTCTTTTTTAGGCACACTACACCTCAACTAGCTTTCCAATCCTCACCAACATTGTAGGAAGTAGACAAGTCTTTCCCCGTTCCTTTGTATTGTGTTATATATATCATATTCTATGTTAAAAGAGAAATGCCTAACAAACTACTTAATTAATTTACCAAAACTTGAGATTGACCCTTTTGATAGATGCATAAACCATTATAATGTAATTAATATCAGACTCTTGGGGAATATGTTCAAAAAATAGGCATCCTTATATGCTACTTTGTGTTAGGTAACATAGAAATCCTATACATGGTCCCCGGGATCACCTTTTCCCTGATATTTTTTGAATTTTGGAACTTCAAAATGTGAGGGGAAAGGAATTTGGATAATGTTGATATCTAATGATGATGAAAAAATATCTTCATGCCTATGTTTAAGGACTTATGATCGAGGGTCCATTTATTAAAGGGTTTCTTTCATCATCTTCCACTCTTGGGCAAAGGCTGGGTCCCCAAGAGGATTGGTAGTTTGATTTTAACTACCTTTTGGAATGTGAGTATGGAAAGTGTTGTTGGTAGTATTATTGGTATTTCTAAGGTTGTGAGTGTCATTTTTAATATTATTGGGGTTATTGGCATTATTAGTGGTATTGATTTTGTTATGTCATGGTGACGGTCATTGTTGACTATGAAAGAGGAGTTTAATCTATTGTGTGAGTTGATCTAGGTGGTCTCTAATGGTAGTGTGTCTCCTATTAGCCTCAATATGATTATGATTATTGAAAATAAGTGGTTTTTGTTCCTATTCCTCCATAAATCCATGGTATACTTCTATTTGTTCTCAAGGATTGGGATGAGCATGTTGACATGGTGATTCTGGTCTTGACAGGTAGATGTTATTATTCAAAAGAGTGTGGTTAAAGTTGGGTAGTAAAGTGCCCCAAATTTATATGGTTCATGTTATAATTTGATCATAATTTTCATACAAATATTGGTCGATGAGATTACAAACATCATCATTATGAAGGAGGTTATTTCTCTCATTCTCTATCTGAGGAGTATCCATGTCACTATGATAGTCCTCATATTCCTAATTAGGATCCATTATTTGTCCCATAGTATTATCATCTTGACTAGATATTTTCCCAAAGAAAAGTTGAACTTGGGTTTGGATGACCATGGTGAAGGATTAAGCAGGTGATATGGGATAAGGTATGAGGGAGAGTTTCAAATACTTATTTTGGGATAAAATCTAGACTAGTAGTGGTTGAAGATAAAGATTCTTATAGATGTTGTGACTAAAAATTACCAAAATATGAATCATTTTAAAAATTCTATCTAGCAAAGATGAGAAAATGATGATATGATCAAATAACTTTGTCAACTAACAAGTAGATAAGTTTGATGGATGTTAGGGGACAAAGATACTTGATAGAGATAAAATATAGTGATGGGTGTTAGATTTATATCTTATAAGACTATGTATAATGATAATTTAAATTCAATATAAGATGATGATGATAGGTGATTTGAGAGGGATGGGTTACCACCAAAGGTATACCTTTTAGATAAATACTAGTATTTGAAATGAGGATGCAGGAGTGGCTGATAATGATATGTAAAATGTGACATGGGGTGTTAGATAAATGCTACTACTCAAGATGGACAAATAGGGAAGATGGATAAAGATTAAATGGATGAAGGGGTGACTATAGGTGGTTTTTTAATGGATGGGTATGTACAAGTGATAAGAAAGGGATGTAGGATTATATATACCAATTGACTTATGGATGAATTCTATGGATCATTATGGATTGATAATTGAATCGGAGGGGATAATGGAGAGATATCAAAAGGTGGTATAAATAGTAAATGTGGTTAATGGATTATCTGTATGATACAATTATATGAGAGGGTATGGGAACATGAAAGGATGAACTAGGATGATTATTGAATGAATGAAGGTGAACTAGACTATGTGAAAGGTGAAAAAGATGGACTATATGGATAATCTAACCAAAAGGAGATTGATTATGGTGATATTATGGGATGGAAAGATGACTAGGTGGGCAAGGGATGGTCAATTGTCAAAAATATGTGGTTAAATGAACACTAAATGTGAGATGTGGGTTGACACATGACTAGGATTGTATGAATTATAGACTTAGAAGATATGTTGACACAAGGATGAAATGGTTTACATGTGATTAGGATATGTGAAATATAGACACTATGGACGAGCTATTTATAAGAAGGTATGATAATTTGAGGATAAAGTGGAGGGGATGAGTTAATTTTAAGATAATTTATATAGTCAATGTAAGTGAAAATGATGGAAGGTAGATTTATATGGATGGGGTGATATGGAAAATAGATGAATTGATAATCGTTATGAGGTAATGACCAAATGGGTAAATGAACAGTCTATGTGGACAAAATGATTATGATAAAGATGATATATTATTAAGATGGTATGAAGATAATATGGATAAGACTAGAATAGATGGATGTAATTTCAAGATGGGGTAAGATGATATGAGAGTAATATAGATAGGATGGATATCTAGACATGGGAGAGGAGTCTATAATGAAAATTATGAATGGATGAGATGATGATATAGGTTGGGTGATAGGATAAGGTAATCGCAAGATGGGATATGCATATGAAAACTAGATTATGATGAAATGGGATGATGTAAGGATGAAATGATAAATAAGAGATGTGTTATGAGGACAAAGGAAGTGAGAAGATGAGATAATATATATATATATATATAATATGGGGGATAGGTGGATAGTTGATGAAAATAGAAGGTAGATATGACATCATGGATGAGACTATGGGTGTAGGTAAATTTTTGCTTTAATTTAATGTGTATGGATTTGTGGAGTGGGATATAGGTACAAGATGAAAAGACAATGGAGTGATGAAGAGAAAACTGATAAACACTATATGTGGGATAGTATGAGATGGCAAATATAAGACAAATGGACAAAATGTGGGCAAATGGACATACAAGAATAAGAAATGGACAAGGTGTGGATAATATGTGACCCAAGGTTATGAGATGGATAAGGTGTGGTTAAATAAGCAAGGATATGAGGGGACAATTACAAAATAGTTAAAAGTGTGGATAAGGATGTAGGATGGATGAGATTTGGATAATGAGATAAGGATATGGATAATATATGGATGTTGAAATAATATGGGATGGATCATAGGTGAGATAATGTGTTTGGAATGGGTGAAAGTGTGATAAGGATATAATTATAATGCACAAGGGAGAGTGTGGAAGATGATTCTATTATGAGAGATATATCTTATGATGTTTGGATAAGATGAAGAGGTGAAAATGATATGGATAAAAGGGGAATTGTGATGGATAAAAGAGTAATAGATATTAGGTGTTATGAGATGGATGTATTCAAAAAAAATTATATGATATGGTATGATTATGGGGATGTGGGCTGGTTAAAATGTTTGACTAATATTGGTCAAGGAAAAATGGATGATTTTTAGGATGAGTGTGGGACGTGATATGCCATAAAAGGAGTGTAAACTAAGGTAAATGTTAGGAAGACAAGATATGGATGGTCAAGATGAAATGAGGATAAGATTAAAGAATAAATTATGAAATAATGATGGAAATATAGAAGTTATCCTATAAGGTTTCTAAGGTATGCATATAAATATTAAGGGTGTGGCTAACTCAGCTATCAAACAAAATGGGTATTGACACAACAATCATAAATACAATACTAAATTATTAGACTATATAGGAATATAATGAGATGTCCACACCATCCAATAGCTAGACAAGTGAGGCTATAGGCAAGTGACCTATTATGGAATCAACTGAACCCTCTTGACCTTTCTTTCACTTGATGGCTACTTTGGTATTATTCTTGACACTTGTAGTGAAACACCTATTATGGCCACAATCCCCTACTCTAAGGTATAAAAAAGGCTCCAAGGGAGTTCTTGATATACACAATGATAAATTGGGGCCCAAATCCATATAAGAAGCTATCTGACTACCCTAGGTATATGGACTTAATCATCCCTCACTCTATGGAACCCTTTATGGGGAATTCTACTTAGGCTATAATGACAGCTCTACTTATTTCTATACTCCATCGAAACATGGAGTGTGGTTAGATAACGGTGGTGAAATCCATGATACTAACCCCTAAAGACTAATCCATGTGTATGGTGATGAAATTAATCTATTGCAAACACATTATGCAATTAATTAACTATTCTAATTACCTACAATTAAAAGACACAAACAACAATTAAATAATTACAAATAATTTTAAAGAAGACAATAATCTATGTAAATCAATAATTTACCAAAAATAACCAAAGTGGCACCCCTCCTACAATCACAAAGCTTATATATCTAGTAGGAGTGCCCAAAAGTCCTTAGAATCCTGCAAGGAAAAGATTAGTTATTTCAACTATGCAATCCCATAAGTACACAGTGCAATCACACAACCAGAGTGCACAATCCTATTATTTGGATGTAATATTGTGAGACTATAATGGAAATATTATTAGATATTTACTATGATGACTATCATAGCCAAATAATATTTCTATTCTGACTAATAAGCCCACTACTAAGAAATATATTCTAATGGTGATATTGCAAGACTAGACTAAACTACCTAAATTTATCATATACTTGAAAAAAAATATTTATAAAATTGTAAATTATTACAAGGATTTTTTTAAATATATTTATTGATGATCAAAATGCTATAAAAGCCTAAAACTAACCCTATATGTACTAAACTGTAATATTATGACTCTATGTGACAATCTTGCTACTTGTAGGGTAATCCCATGATTATGGAAGTAGCGGTATTACAAAAAATGACTAAATTAGTTTATAAGATGAGTATTCAATATCTTCCCTTGTTTTTTTTAATAAAATATTGCAAGACAAAATATTCCTTGTAAGTGAATTTTTTAGATATTAATGCAGTGATAGATTGACCATAGAAGGGAATGTTTACAAGAAAATTTGTTAATAAAAAGGGAATATTTTAAAGGCTTACAATCTTTAGATTCTCAACTATCTACTAGAGAGATCTTGAATGAACTATTAGTAGGAAATAAAAGGTGATAGGGGAGGAGTTTTACTAGTTATTTATGATTAGGTATTATTGTGATCGAGTATTGCAATCCCTCTACTTATAGGTCAATCTCGCTACTCTAAGAGTCACAAAATTATTGAACACTTGCAAGACTATTCTCTTGGTTTGAAGATAATTCCTCCTTCTAACCTACACATAGTTTCACCATTAGAGGGAAAACAACATATAGAAGTACAAACTGACCCACAACAAAAGGTAATGTAAATCCAATCTACTAATTTAACCACTACTAGAATCTATGTTACTACTAATAGCAATACAATATCACTACTTGAAGAGTGGCATGATTGTTAAAGATGTTCAAATATCCTAGTTGGAAAGGAAATATTACTTATCCTAAACATAGAAAATAACACACCTAAAAATAATCCCATAGTCATTTGAATGTCTCAAAATCCAAGATTTTCTAATATGACTTGCAATACCATGACAAGAATTATCGATATTGCTATTAACAAGTAAATCCTATGATTATCAGAGTCATAATATTTTTAAACCTAAAAACCTATTAAAACCCCTAATAACTAATAGCCTATCCCACAATATTGTTCCTTGGGTTAACAATACCACTACTTCAATGTCACATTTGCAGTGTAATCCTACTACTTTTCTAGAACACGTGAAAAATAAAAAATTGGGCTTGATTCAATGTCTAATTGGTCTTTCAATCACCTATAATGCTTCTAGTAAGAGTGTTAGAATAAATAATGGATTTTGGTCCCATCATAGTCACCAAAATGTGCACTAATTTGTGATTTATTAAAAATATTGACAAATAGCAATACACACCCAAAATCAATGACACCAATAGGAAATGAAAAAGTAAATCAGAATTGATAGAGCATTCTTATAATAATTTTTACCTTCTTATAGCTCCATTCTAGGATTAAAGCTTATGTGATTGAGCTTGAATCACTTACTTTTTGTATTTCTTTAAGATGCTTGACAATGGATTTCAAAAGACTAGATATTGACAATGGATTTGTGAGTGCTTAAATGCTAGTATGGATGCTTGATGAGAGTGTTGAATGGCTTGATTAGAGGATTTCATTAACTTCTTCATTAGCCTTGAGAAAAAATAGGTGATTTAGTTTTATAGGCTTATGGGGGGAAGATCTATGGTCCAAATTTAAATTTGGGCCATCAAGATCTATGGTTGAGGAATTTCCATGAAATTTTTAATTCCATGGAAAACTCTAGAATAGGAAAATTCTAGAGGGAAAGGGGTTTAGGGAAGGCTAGTGTAGGGTGGTGGGTGGGTAGTTGGGATTTTATTGAATTTGAAATTGGAGATATTTTTAGAACTCTCTAATTCTAGAAATCTCTCTATAGGTTTAGGGGTTTAGGGAAGGCTAGTGTAGGGTGGTGTGTGGGTAGTTGGGATTTTATTGAATTTAAAATTGGAGAGATTTTTAGAATTCTCCAATTCTATAAATCTCTCTATAGGTTTTAGGGGTTTAGGGAAGGCTAGTGTAGGGTGGTGGGTGGGTAGTTGGGATTTTCTTGAATTTAAAACTGGATAATAGGATTAGGGAGTAGGTTAGTAGGTGATGGGGGTTTATTAGTGGGTTTAATGAGATGATTAATTGATCTTAGGATAGGATAAATGTTCTGTGGGATGTGGAAATGGGTTATGGGTTTTAGACTAATAGATAATATGGCTATGAAATATAGGAATTAGGTCAAATTAGTGAGAATTATTAAAATTAGTGGGGTGAGCATATTTTAATGCATATAGTTATGAAGTGTATCAATCATAAAATTAAACTTTATATGAACCACACATTTCACCTCAACAACCCTATGAGCCATGGTAGCCATATAGTCCTTCATTTCCCTCTTCCTATGATCACTATGTTATTGAACAATCCTATGAGAATGGATACTAAAAAACACCCTTATATTAGCCTCAATATGAGCCATATCATTCATTCCATGATGCCTATCATCCTTTTCATATGAAAGAAGAGGTTACCATGGGGTGTACACGAATTTATCATTGGAAAAATGAAGCTCATGCTCATGTTGATACTACTCCTAATCAGCCCAAGGATTCACTTCCATATGAACTCACTAGTGATTTCATCTTTTCCAAATCCATTCATAAATCTTCTCCTTCATCCCACATTCCATCTCAGATCCCTTCTCCTTCCATTAAATCTCATGTTCCAAATTTATCACCTCAAATCCATGAGCCTATCCATCAACCTTTCAATTCATCCCTTCTCAAGGAGGAACTTATTTTGAGAGAGGCAAGTAAAGAAGAACAAATCCAACTCATGGTTGATCAAGAGGATCTCATGAGTGATTATGTGGAATAAATCACCATAGGGACTCCCCTTGGTGAAAAAATTAACAATACAATAGCTAATGTTTCTATATTTGAAGGAATGCATGTCTATGAAGAATCTCCTACACTTCACCCTCACTATGATTTTGAGTTATATGTGCCACCTCTACTAACTATTTCATATTTCCCTCACCCCATCACCCTTTGGCATAATGGACCTATGGTACGGGAACCTAAGGAAGATCAACTAGTTGATAAAGAAAGATAATTCTTTCTTGAATAAAACCTACCTCCTTGGTAGCTTCATTGGGCTAGGTCACCAAATTTAAAGATGCATTGCCTTGGCATCACCATGAAGGAGAAAGAGATGAGAGATATTTCAGCCTTTGAAGAATACTATACATCTAATCAAAATTTTATACATTATCACCTCAATCATGAAATGGAATGTGCTATCAAATATAGAGGAGAATAAAGTCAAATAATCCCTTAAAAAGTGATGATACTAGATGAGACTCATGAGACCAAGATAGAGGAAATAGTCCTTGAAGATGGAATCCATGAAGAATATAATTTATGGCAAATGTTCAATGCCATTTGTATAGATTTTGATGAGTTGGTTCAGGCCTCTTATTCTCAAAATATTACATGAATAATGACAAGCTTGTAGATGAGTCTAATGAACATGATCTTGAGTGTGCAATAAAACATAAAGATGAAGTCATCCCTACTAGTCAATAACCTAATTCCATGAAGCCACTTGGTGATGTTATCATTCAATAAATTGTTGACAAAGATGATTGGTAGCTACAAATGGAGTTACTTCAAGAACTTGAAGAGATTTAACAAGTGGAGGGTCAATCATATGAGAAGGTGAAAGTAGAGGCTTCCATGGAAGATAATGATCAATATTGGATAGAGTTTGCAAATATCCTTGATGAGACATAAGAGCTTGCATCTGAGAGGAAACCTAATCTTGTTGAGAGTACCAAGGAAGACAAGAAGATATGCCTTATTCAATCATCATTTGAAGTTGAAATTGAGGATATACATGACAAGCTTGAAGATGATTGGATTTAAGAGGAATACTAATACATTTCAGACTTATTTGAAGATGTTTTACTTGAGAGTATGAAAATGGAAGTGCCAAAGAACAAGCCTGATCCATAAGACATCCAATCCAAGGAGAAGCATGATTTGCACCATGTTCTATCTCATAAAGAAGGGATGATTCAAAATTCCCTTTTGATCTAAGAGGGAGGTATGATTAGGTTTTAGTTGTACATATTATTTTTTTCTCTACTTGTCCTAAGTTCTTTGAGCACATGTGTTTCTTGTGTGTTTTCTTTTTTTGTTGTGTGTGTCTTTTGCTTTTTATGGTTGGGATATCCATTAGTTGTCTTATCTTGGTCAAGTTTTGTGGTCAATGGTCAAAGTTTTATTATTTGTCTCAATTATATATATGAATCCATAATCCAAATGGAGTAATAAGGCTACTGGTCTAGTTAGTATAGAAGGCATACTACCCCTATGAGTCACCAATTTGTTGACCAAATTTGACCTTTTAGTCAAATTGGGGCACCTATAGGTAAAAACCTAACTTTATAGGACTATATATGGTATAATTTATTGTCATGGGGTGTATTACATATCATTTTATGTAATTTAATTCTATATTAACTTTGGTCTTAGTTATATTAGTCTTTTTATCAATTTGGGTCATTAAATGTGATTTTAAAGGTCATAAATACAAATGGCATGTTTTCCAAGGTGTAAAAATGTCATTTTATCCTTTATAATGTAAAATAAGTCAGTTAATATGTTATTTATGTTAGCTACATCATAATATTTTAGGTTTCCTAACTAAAATTATAGAAAAAGGCTAAAAAGAGTGAAAACGGCACTTGTATGACACATAGGGAAGTGTGCCACATTGGAAAATATCTTGGATGGAATACTAAACTTCTTAAAACTAATTTAAATGCTTTAATTTATTTTTAAATTTAAAAATTAGACTAAAATTGGTCTTCTCTATTTTTGCTCTTCTAGACACACAAAAGTGACACTCAAGTTTTTGTTTAGTATGAACAACATAGGCATTTTAAAGTAAAATGATTTTGGGAGATGATATTACACTAGGATAAATTAATTTTAATATATTTTTTATGAATATTGGTCAAACTAGTATTTATTAACCATTTGTAACAAGTTGACTATGTCTTTTTACTAGCTATTTCATGCACCCTATAGGTTTTACTCAATTTTGCCCCAATCCATATGAACAAATTGGTGATGTTGGATCCAAAGTATGTTGAATTAATTATTATATGGTATCCATTCTTTTTTTCATGATTCATGATGTTATAATTAACAATCTAACTCACTTTTCAAGAAGGTATCATCATGTACAGTTTCAACTAAGATACTTATTATTTGCTAAGTGTGTTCTCCTATAGGGGTCTCATACAGATAGGAAATGGTGTTCCATAAGTTCCTAGGTCATTTCACCACCTTATTCCATGTTTTGGGTTTCACCATGTCACCACTTGGGGTTATTTGCAAGATTATTTTCTTTCATTGCTAGCTCTTTGACCCAACGTCACTTGCAGTCACATTTATAGGCTTTATCACCTTGTTCTTGGTATTGTATTCAAGGTATATAAGTTTTTCATACTATCAGGAGTTGTAAAAATTTAATTTATATTCTTGGAAAAGGTGTAATTATAGTCACATGCTTAATTCACCATGCTAGATAGTCATGTGATGCCCTCACTTGCTATATTCCATGTGCATAGAAGTGATCTTTAGGTTGAAAAGGGTGTATTGAATTTAGTTTCAAGGTGTCTAAGCATGGAGGACGTGTTTTTAAGGTTTTATATTGATTTTGAGTTATTTTGAAGTCATCTTCCACCATGTTTTGCCACACCTAATACTCTCACTATCTACATATAGTCCATATGCACCTATAACAACCATTGCTGACATCATGCTGAGGTCTGAGAGGATTGATATTATATTCCAAACTCTTCGTATGGATAGAGATGCATTTAAATACTTAATGAAAACATTTTAGGCTCACTTTCATAGAAGTTTCCATATTGCTCATACTATAGTTCATTGTTTATGCACCAAAATATCCACCTATAGGTGGCCAAAATAGGGAATTGAGATATTCATTTGAGTGTTCAAGTGTGGTATGACCTTAAATAAAGCCTTGGCATATTTAAATTACCATGATAGATACACCCAAGGTGCTATATGGTGTCATGTCCCCTTTTTTAGTGGACATCGATATATTTGATGATTAGCCTATTATGCGACCCTCGTAGGCTGAGAGGATGGATAGGGGGTCATGATGGAGCTTGGCTTGGCTTTGATTAGCAGAATTTATATAGTTGGTTCTCATTCAGGCTTTTTTAGACACATTTGGCTTGAGCTCCTATTATTTAGGGATATTTGACATGCAATAGAGCACCCTTGTTTTGGTATGGTATTGTGCAGAATCACTCCCTGATTCACCAAATTCACTCGATTCGAGGATCTGACATGTATTGAGGGAGATATTAATATTTGATTGATTTAATCAAATATTAATTATTTAGCCTATTTTTAATTAAGAAACCCTAATTCTAATTTAAGAAACCCTAATTAGGGCAAGCACATCTTTTTGAGCGTATAAGGGTTTCTCATGGAGGCCATTATTGATTATGAATTGATTATTGATTTTGATATTGAAGAATTCTTCTATGAAGACTGAGCCAAGGGTTCCAAGATTCCTTTTGCATTGGAGAACATCAACTCTTTAGTGTGTGCAATTTAGAGGCTATGAAATATCAGTTGATTTATTACCAATTTGAGAGATAGCTTCATCCAGAAGTTATCACAGAGATTTATAGGTTTGAGAGATAACTTCACATAGACGTTATCACAGTATTGCAGATGATTTGAGAGATAACTTCATGTAGAAGTTATCATAGCATTTTAGGTATTTATTTCATTAGGTTTTGCTTTCAGTGATTGTCCAGATTAAGCTTTGATGAATTAAGGCCATATTCCTTGAGATCTGGTATCTAGCAGAGAGGTCGCAACATATTATCTTACTTTTATATAGAATCCATACAGATCTGTGTAAGTCTGTATAATTTTGCATTAGGTCGTACAGAGCCACAAGCAACTTAGAGACTAACATTGGCATCCTAGTGACTGACATCGATCGACTGAAGACCGATGTCGGTAGAGAAGCTGACTGACAGTGACTAATGTTGGTAGTATATCAACCGATGACGGTGATTGTGTGTCGACATAGAAACCAGAGACATCTAGATTAAGGGTTTGTTTCCAGATTTGAAAAAGATTAGGGTGTTAAGATAGTATTTGTAATGTTCTTTGATATGCATGATAGAGGACTTATTTGTAATCAACTGGATGAATAATAAGATTAGTGATTTGGCAGTTAAGAGATTTACTGTGGTTTATTATTTATTTGAATTTATTCTGCAAAATCGTATCTTCATTCAGAGCTTTTATTTTCCTATATTCCCTATTAGATAGGGGACATTACAGTGGTATTAGAGCTTTTATTCTAGTATCTAAAGGGGACATTATAGTGGTATCCTATAATATCCCCTTTCCAATAGGGAATATAGAAAGACAAAAGCTCTGATACCACTATAATATCCCTTCGGATACCAAAACAAAAGCTTTGAATTACTTATCTATATTTCTATAAAATATCTTCAAATTTATAAATAAATCATAGTATAATCTCTTATTTATTTGCTCATATGCTTACAATAGAGGACCTCTATTAGATATACAATGAATATTGAAAATATGGCCTTAATAGCCTGAGTATTCTACAAATTAGGAAATAAATCTAGATTTGGTACGTCTTGGCCTATTTTGTAAAAAACACAGTTGTTGACATCAATTATACTACCATCATCAATCGACTGGGGTCGTTAAACTGTCGACGTCGATGAGATGTCAGCCGATGTCGGTCTCTGTAGGGCTCTGCCTGTCGATGTCAATGTCTGATCTTTCTGCTGATGCTTACAAATTTTTCACAAATCTATACGGACTTTGTATAGCCACCAATATAGCATAATCTATATGCTTTATCTTTATTTAAAGAACTATGGGCTAATATAAAATATCTATATCTGGATAATAATTGAATCAAACCCAAAATAAAGAAATACCTGTGAACCCTTGTGATAGATTCTGTATGAAGTTATCTCTCCAATTTGTAAACCCCTATGATAACTTATGTATGAAGTTATCTCTCAATTTGGCAATAGATCAGCTAATCTCTCACAACCTCTGAATTGCACACAATGAAGAGTTGACATTCTTTAATGCAAATGGAATCCTAAAACCCTTGGCTCAGTCTTCACAAAAGAATTTTTAAATATCAAAATCAATAATCAATTCATAATCAATAATGGCCTCCATGAGAAACCCTTATACCCTCAAAAAGATGTGCTTGCCCTAATTAGGGTTTTATTAAATTATAATTAGGGTTTCTAATTAAAAAATAGGCCAAATAATTAATATTTGATTAAATCAATCAAATATTAATATCTCCCTCAATATATCTCTGATCCTTGAACCGACTGAAGCTAGTGAATTAAGGAGTGATTCTGCACATGACCATACCAAAATAAGGGTGCTCCACTGCATGTCAAATATCCCTAAATAATAGGAGCTTATAAAAATGTGCCCAAAAAAGCCTAAATGAATGCCAACTAAAACAAATTTTGCTAATTGAAGCCAAGCCAAGCTCCAACCTGACCCTCTATCCCTCTTATTATCCTACAAAGGTCACATAATAGGCTAATCATCAAATCTATTGATGTCCACTAAAAAAGAGGACATGATAATCTACCCCTCCTAAAATTGCTTGTCCCCAAGCAATCTCAAAATAATGAACCACTCACTCCACCTGGATCCCAAATCTAGTTATGCTCTACACTACTGTTAATCAATGTACACTCCTGCAATATCCTCAAAAATATAACCAAGAGAAATCTAAAATCAAACTAGTGAATGCAACTCAACCAAACTCTAAAAGCACAACTGCCATAGTCAAGAACACATGAGAAACAAACTCTTAGAGTATCATAACCCAAGTAGCATGGACAACTCAACATGCCAATTCCATCTACAAAAGATGGTGCCAATCCATCCCATAATTGATCCCTCTGTAAAGGTGGCATGATCAACTATACCACACTATCATCAATGTGAGAAGAATCAATTTGGAGACTCAACTCTACTAGTATGCCAAACTCATCAGGACTAAGTACTCCCAAAACCTGAACATGCATGTCAGCTCCAACATGTTCCTTAGCAACCACTGCAGGAATGTACTCACTGCCAACCATCTCAATATACAAATGGACTGGGTCTAGCGCGGGTGAAGACCACAAATTCTCCAACTCTATAGTCACCTCAGCCAAATGAAACTGTGACTCCTCAAAAGCCAACTATGTACTCTCAAGAATCTCAGAAGTCACCTCAAGCTACTGAGTAAGCTCACTCACCTTATCTTCCTTGACCAATAATGCATCATATGCTATGCTACCCCACTCCATAAGATAATCTCTATCGGCTACCAACTGCATATAATCCTGTATCAAAATCTAGATAGCCTCCCATAAAGAGTGGATCTCTGTCAAGGGAAAATAATTTCCTCCCTGCTCAATGCTAGTAGGAGAACCCCATCCATAAACTACTAACAACTGATGAGTAGCATCAAAATGCTTGCAATCGGTAGCAATGTCTCGCTCACTAACTCTCAGCTGACTAGACACATGGTGGGACTGGCTAGATTGTCTCCTACAATCCTCCTTTGATGCATGGTCCAAATGAGTAGACTCAGAATCACTGACCTCTGTAATACTACCATCCATACTTTGTGAATCAACTCCAAAGCTCATATCAACATACAAAGTATCAACAACTATAGCATCACTGTCTAACTCCTCTGTATCGAAGGAAACTACTGGTGAAACTAAGTCCTCAAAACTATCCACTGCATTCTCCTAGGTGTCATCTATAGTAATCAGATCCTGAGACTCTTCTACAATCTCTACCATAGCTGAGAGATCATCAACCCTCAGTGCACTAACATCTGAGCACACCACCCCACTTTGAGTGCAAGCATCAGACTAATCTATGGGACATGTTTTTGCCTTATCTAAGTGATCTATAGTGCTCTCTCCTCAGCTTAACAAAGTGATCAAAAGATATCCTCTTTTGAACTTGAGGTGTTAATAACTCCCACTCATCATTTTTTGTCAAATATCATGTGGATTTGTCTTCAAATGTAGGGTCTAAAAAAAATTCATTTAACCTCTTCAAACTTTGTTCCAGCTTCTCCATATCCTTCTCCCACTATTTTTGAGTACTTGAAGTCATCATGATTTACTAACTGATTCAATCTACCCACTCTACCCAACAGGATGGTAGGAATTTGGCTCTAATACCACTGTAATACCCCTTCAGATACCAAAACAAAAGCTCTAAATTACTTATCTATATTTTTGCAAAATATCTTCAAATTAATAAATAAATCACAGTATAATCTCTTATTTATTTGCTCATATGCTTACAATAAAGGACCTCTGTCTAATACATAATGAATATTGAAAATACGGCCTTAATAGCCTGAGTATTTCACAAACTAGGAAATAAATCTAGATCTGGTATGTCTCCGCCTATTGTGTAAAAAACACAGTAGCTGACATTAGTTATACTACCATCGTCGGTCGACCGGGGTCATTAAACTACCGACGTCAATGAGATGTCAGCCGATGTTGTTCTCTGTAGGGCTCTGCCTGTCGATGTCGGTGTCTGATCTTTCTGTTGATGCTTACAAATTTTTCATGAATTGTATGGACTTCATACGGCTACCAATATAGCATAATCTATATGCTTGATCCTGATTTGAAGAACTATGGGCTAATACAAAAGATCTATATCTAGATAATAATTGAATCAAACCCAAAATAAAGAAATACCTGTGAACCCTTGTGATTACTTTTGTATGAAGTTATCTCTCCAACTTGTAAACCCCTGTGATAACTTTTGTATGAAGTTATCTCTCAATTTGTCAATAGATCGGTTGATCTCTCACAGCCTTTGAATTGCACACAATGAAGAGTTAACATTCTTCAATGCAAATGGAATCCTAGAACCCTTGGCTCAATCTTCACAGAAGAATTCTTAAATATCAAAATCAATAATCAATTCATAATCAATAATGGCCTCCATGAGAAACCCTTATACCCTCAAAAATATGTGCTTTCCCTAGTTAGGGTTTTCTTAAATTAGAATTAGGGTTTATAATTAAAAAATATACCAAATAATTAATATTTGATTAAATCAATCAAATATTAATATCTCCCTCAATATATCTCTGATCCTCGAACCGACTGAAGCTAATGAATTAGGGAGTGATTCTGCACATGACCATACCAAAATAAGGGTGCTCCATTGCATGTCAAATATCCCTAAATAATAGGAGCTTAGAAAAACGTGCTTGAAAAATCCCAAAAAAATGCCAACTAAAACAAATTTTGCTAATCGAAGCCAAGCCAAGCTCCAACCTGACCCTCTATCCCTCCTATTAGCCTACGAAGGTCACATAATAGGCTAATCATCAAGTCTGTCGATGTCCACTAAAAAAGGGGACATGACATATGGCTAGTTGGAGTTGAAGGTCACTCCAAGGAGATGAAGAGTGCCATTTCAAGCCTATTTTCCCTAAATAGGCAAAATAGGGGTCTTGAGGTTTTTTGGATAGCATTTACTATGGTCACATGAGCTATGGATGAATCATAATCAACCTATTTAGTATTAATTTTATAGGATATGACCTATAAAATAATATGAAGGATATAAATTCAATTCAAGATGAAGTTTGAACACCTCAAAGTTGCTCTTAAACACATTAAAACCAAGCAGTAAGGTCTATAGGGTTTGTGCTAAAAGAGACTTATCTTCAATAAACTTAGCATACTTTGACTAATCATCATTCTTTAATGACTCTAAATGACCTAAATTCACATTCATGACTAAATGATCATCTTGATATGTTTTAATATGGGTTTTACTTCCTACACACATGCCTTATCCATATATAGGCCTGTGAGGAACCTACAATAGTTAGGGTATATATGAAATGAGTTGGCATAAGATTTTGTGTGTCATATAATATAATAAAGTTGAGTAAAATTATAGGGACATGTTTTATTATCATATATGTGAATTCAAGAGATACTTTCACATTGAAACTCAAGGTTAAAGACCCCAAACATAGTTACATCAGGGGTCCAACAAGCATGTGTCTCAATCATAGGGTAGTAAAGGTGAGTTTAGGGTGAGTAAGACATGATTATGAATAAAAATAGGCATTATAGGATTAAAATTTACTCAAAGGGATGTATATACCTTTTTCTTAGGCTCAAGGCATATAATCATGCACTTACAGGTCCCATAACCAACTGTAGATGACTGTGAGGGGAGAGAGGGAACAAACAAGTTTAATTCTTAGAGTGTGTAGAGAATAAGAATGAAATTAACTGGATCTAAACCATGGAAAAATTTATTTAGTTTTAAATAAATTTTGGATCCTCATAATAGTGTCCTAAATATTACAAAATTCACCTATAGGTACCCTTTCACAAGAAAAATGGGCACTTATAGCAGAATAAAGGACAGTGGGATAACAAGGTTGAATCTAAGTGGTGTTTGGAACCTTAGAGTGAGTGAAGTATGAAAAAAATTTTGAGACATTATATTTATAAATTAACCTCCAAACAACATGATCAATTTCTCATTCATGAGCTAAATAACCTATAACAAGGTCAAGAAACAAATTTTTTTTAGTTAAGAGGTAAGGAGGTTCAGTTTGTGAGATTATCCTATAGGTCAGGGTCTAAGGAAAGGTTGGAATGGTGAAGTATATTTAAATATGGGTTTAAAATGTTTAATTTAAGTAATTTTCCATAAAAACCTCTACCTATAGGGTATTCTCATGCATACACAGTCCATGGTCTTGAAACCTACACTTTCTTGCCTCTCTAGAAGTCTGTTTGGAATTTGGAAAGGTTAGAAGGTCATATGAACTAGTTAGGATCTCATTTTTTTTTAAATTAATAATTTTCACCTAGATGACCCTTTAAAATACCTTGTTTTAATGATTAGATAGGGGAATTTTACCCTATTTTGTCTCAGATAGGGGGCACTTTCCTCTTGCATAAAACCCTGCATTCTTGACAAAAGAGAAGAGATAGTGAAACAAAATCCAAGGAAACATTTAAATAAGGGTTGAGAATCTTTATTATACCTATAAAAACATTTTAAACCAATCACAAGATCATGATACAAAACAAATAAGTCTAAAGCCCTAGCTTTTCAAGCATACCTACTAGGCAGGTTTTGGCTTAGAGCCCAAGTGTGGGGGGCACTCTCACTTCTCTCATGAGATAGAATGTCTAACAATTTTGAATATGTTTTTATGTTTAATTTAGATATTTTCAATCTTGTAAAAAATTGGGGAATCCACAAAAAAACTCACTTTGAACCTCAATGAACAACTTAGTCCTATTAAGCATGGTGAAGCCTATACCCCAAATGAGTAGTCACTTATATTTATAGAATAAATTAAGCATATCAATGACTTATAACATGCTTGGAGGGTCATATATAAAGTTTCTAAGATATTATAAGGAAAAGGAGACCTTGAACAAGCCATTTTGACTTAGAAACAATATTAGGCCTATTGAAAATCAAGAAATAAGCTCAATGAGGCAGGTTTGGTTACTCATCTCCCATGAAGTTATGCATGGTAGCCAAAGAGATTGAGGGTTTTTATCAGGGTCCCCTAAGAGTAATTTTTTGGAATTTGTGGTCAAGTTGGATTTGGAACTTTTATGAACAATGCTTAACAAGTTAGACTACTCCAAAACCCTTATTAAACCCTTACCAAGACCAATTTGGGACTATTGAGTTGGAAATCTAGTCTATGGGCATAGTTATATCATTAAATAAATTTACCTTGGAGAGGACTCACCCAAGCTCCTCCACACCTTTTTGGTTGTGTGGAATTGTATATATGGGGGTAGAAACAAGGTTTTCCTCACTATTTTATGTGTTGTGCAAGATAAAGGAAGACTTAAAAGATGAAAAAAAAAATTATGAGAAATATTAAGACTTAATATAACTACCCATATTCATTTAATGTCTTGAAACAACTTATAAGTCCCCCAAACAAGTTATTCAACTTAGCCAATCAAATCTAGCATATTGGACAAACTAGTGAAACAGATGGAAAAATTCATTTGAACTAATTTTAATGTGTGCCTAATGATTCTAAGGACATTCAGGGACTTTAAAAATTTTATTAAATCAATCCCATGGATTTTCATGGATGACTGATGCCAATTTTGAGGCCAAGTGTGTAGGGTGCATGAAAGGGTAGGTTTCAAGACAACAGATGATGATGGCTCACTTTCAAAGGTTTTCAAAGGACCAATAATATAAAAAATGCATGGAGAGGCATGTATAATTTCCCTAGCTTACATTCTAATTATCATACCTATTACTCATTAGTATTAAATGTTCAAATAGGCCTAATCATGAAGATAGTTTTTTTGTGCAAAATAGAGAGTTTTATGCCACTTTTCATCAATTTGGTGACTTGTATTGACACTTGTATCTCTTAAACTTGCATGATTCATACCATTTCCTTCTCGCATTCATAATAACTCCTTGGATCAGCTTGACAAGTGTCCCTATGACCCTTTGACTTATCTTATTTTCTCTCTCTCAAACTCTGTAAGAGTTAGCCATTTTGGCCATTTTATTATATGCTTCACTTGAGTATGGTGAATCCTTGCTCATTTGTATAAATTTTTATCAATAAATGAATAATTTTTACCTCTTTAATGACTATTCATAGTGTGCTTTACTTGAATGTTGAATTTGCATAGTGAAGACTATGGATTCCTTAGCATTGTGTCTCATTCTTTCACCTATTTGCATCTTCTTCTTGAAGGGCATGTGAAGTGTTCCAAGAGATGTCTATTTTTAAGCGAGTTTGTCTTTTCATTAGTTCTACTCAAGGCCTCTTTTGTATTCCTAATAGCATTATACATTCTTCCATAACCTCATAATGTAATATTGATTCAAGAAGACATAGATTGGAAAAGTGTATGTTTTGGTTAGCTTCTTGGTCTCAAGTGTAATATGCAATTAGTTATAAGTAATAAAGTTTATTTGTGTTATCACCTCCATTATATTAGTTTTTCTTTTAGTTTCTCTCTCCCTTTTCACTCCCCCAAGTTAGTGTTAGTTTCAATCCATGGTGGTACATCAAGGGAGCTAGCCCTATCTAGAGACTCACCTAATTTTTTAGGATTCCCACAAGCCTAGAGGTGATTTCATTGTGCCATTTGGATGAGGAGAGATTTTTCCTCTCCTAAAAGGGTAAATATCCAAGTGACAACAATTACTATTGGCATAAATAATGTTTATGCTATCAACTACCTTGTTTACATGAGAGGGTTTGGAGAGTTCTTGTTGAAGGATCTCTTTTTACCCCAAAATAGATAGATCATCATACATTGGCATGGTGATATTATAACTTTTCATATAATACACAATGTTGAGATGAGGATTAGTACCTTTGAATTTCACCTTAGATTTAGGAGCATTACTTGGTACTTGAGTGATATGCGGAATGAAAGAAGACCTCTAATATTGACCATGATGCTAAGGTATTTTTTGAGTTATAGGGGATTTAGTGATTTTGCTCAAAGTGAATAGATAATAACTAACTTTTGGTGTGTTGAATAAAATTTAGGCTTCCCAAAATTTTCTTCCACCATTCTCCTTTTAGCCTTTATATTGGCTACAACTTATTCATCTATATTTTGTGTAGTCTACCCCATGGTGGTTGTTATATATTAAAATAGGCATTCTCCTTCTTGAAAATTAATGCAAGCAGTATCATTTGGTTCATTACCCATGCTTCCTTGTTGTTGAATGTCAAGGTAGGCATATCACTTTAATTGATTGCAAGCCCTTATGGTGGAGGTGGTATTGTGTCATGACCTTGATATGGAAGAGTATGATTCAAACTAGGATCTTGATATATATCCTCATTTTTAGCCATCACCATCTCATTGGAATTCCCTCTTGATTTCCATTTATCCTCTTGTACAAGGCTATTTTGAGTAGGGACCAAGGCTCTTAAGCTACTTGTAGTTGTAGGCTTGTAACTATTATAAGTTCTAGCTTGAGTAATTTAGCCTTAGGATTATTCATTTGATGGATATGGGGTCTATTATAGGATTGATAAGGATATTGGTCTTGGAAAGGACATTGGTATGGCCTATATGAAGTATATTACTAACTCTCTAGATCCACTAGTTTGCTGTTTTATACCTTCAATAACCCTTCAATCTTTCCAAGTCTATCTACTTGACTATCATCAAGTCATACTTGATTATTTGGAGTGGGAAAGGAAGCAATGGGAGGTGCATTTGACTAAAAATCAAGGAAGAGGGGAATAAGAGGTCTTGCCATGAGTTTCCCTACTTGTATCAAATAATTTTATACTCTTATGGATATATCATATGCTTCAAGTAGAGTTGTCCCACCCATAGATTGGATCATGGTTGTAATGTGTGAATTCAATTCTCTCAAGTAGTAGAGAAAATCATAATTAGGTGTGGGATTAATGATAACAAGGATTCTATTCCAAGTTTTTGTAATATATACTTAAAATTAATCATAGATTCTTGGGGTGTCCTCTTGATTGAGGTGAACTACTCAACTAGTGACACATGTTCACTCCTATCTTAAAAATTCTTGCATAAACACTCACCAAACTCATCCCAATTATTTATTGAGCTATAAGCTATAACCCTATACCATTGCAAGTATTTGACTTTTAAGGATGTGGCTAGTAATCTCATGGTTACATTTTCCTAAGTGATATTATGTACTGAACAAGGTTTTCAATATCAACTATGTACCCTACAAGAGTTGTGGAGTTCTATCCTATAAAGTATGATAAACTCTTCAAAGAGGAAATAGGGGTGTCATCATGTTTATAAAGGTTTATAGGTCTTCCACCATTGAAGAGTACAAAATCTTGTAACCTAGACCTTACCATTTATAGTGGTAGAATTTTGGTGGGCTGAATATGGGCATAATTTGTATAATTTGGAGAAGGGGAGACTTAAGGGATGCTAGGTTGGGGTTTTAAATAGGTACCTTATTCCTCCTTGTAATATCTACTGATAATTCAATGAATTAAACTTTATTACCTCTAGAGGCAACCCTCATGGAGATTTGGTGCATGAACTCACTCTCTAATCTACTAATGATCACTGAAAGACTTCTAGGTATCCTCCCACATTGCCAATTTCTCCCAAGATAATATCCAAGTTCCTTGATTGTGGTCTCACCAGGCATGCCAAAAATATTGGAGACTTAGGCTACACCCTAGTTGAGAAGAAGTTTGTTCAATTCCTCTACTCAAACCTATTCCAACATGGGAATGAGTCTAGGCTATGGGTTACTTAATGTTGGGCCAAACCTCTATAATTAAAGGGGATAACTCCCTTAATATGATAGTATGGTTCTTTTCCTATAACCTATACTTATCTCAAGGAAAAGGGAAAGAGAAGAAAACTAAAATTAGAACCTAATCTATATGGTGATGAATTGAATTATTCTATGATCCAATCTTATCTTGACACTTTCATGCTACTAGTTAATTCAATAGAGACAAGAATTGATTAGATTCTATGAAAAAGTTCCAAACATGAGTGTTTTGCATGAAGGTTAGGTAAAAATTTGAAAATTTAAGGGTAGACATGATAAGGTCTATTTAAGTCACTGTAAGCTCTTTGACACTTCAAGAGATGTCCTCTTAAATAACACTTCATATAACCTATAAGGGACTATAAATCTAAAATCAAAGAACATGAAGGATGTGCATATGATTAAAGATAACACACATTATTCAAATCAAATTTAATGAGACATACTTAACATTTAATCAAAATATAAATTTATCTTATATTTCTTCAAAAGAGTTTTACATAAATATTTTAGCAAAGGTTTGCTATACCTATCTGAGGGATGCAAATCAAGAGCTCAATGCCTATGTTTATAGGAAGAATGAAAGGTAGGAAAGATGAAATTTTGGCATGGAATGGGTCATTAATGAGCCAAATTTGACTTGGAGTAGTTATAATAAAACTTCCTTCCTTTGTAAGCATTGACATTCCCTTAATGAGGCCATTTTAGTGTAGAGGTGGTCGTAATTTCCTCAATAGTTATTAGATGAAATAGGACACCATAGTTATGTAGCATTTCATACTTCTCTAAGATAGGTTGAAAAGGTCAAGGAACCTATCTTATTTTTCCATCACAACTATGAATTTTGCATTAAATACTCCTTAAGGGTCAGTTACCTAGCATGACACCTTGCATTGATTCATTTACTTAGTCTTTAAAATGCCAAATTGATCCTCTTTGATGATTAATTAGGCCTATCAGATTGAATTTCCTAAGTGATAAAACTTGGTAGCTATGAAACTTGTAGAAAATATTTTCAACCTATGTGTTAATGTGATCCATGCCTAAAACAATGTTTCTAACCATGACATGGGCTTGAAACTCTGCCATTTTAGTCCAACTAGTCTACCTATGTGGCATCTCCTTTCCAAACTTGTCTATTTAAATTTAAAACCTGACTATTGTCACCTCAAACATGTATCTTCATCCTATGCCCCCATGGAACTTTGATCAAATTTACTCTATAAATCTCCTTAGGAGTATCTTAGATTTGACCTTTAATGTTGGTCATTGATATAATTTGGGCTTCCTAGATTGGGATACTTAGTAGTCACACATCAGTCCTTGATCTTAGATCTGATATTGTGATACTTGGATGTCACGTGTGGTTTCTTTATCTTGGATTTCAAAAATGTGACCCTTAGCATCTCTACATGCCTCCTATGGACCCTTTTTTTATTTCATATGATCAAACACACTTATCCCACTTGATGACATCATACACAATTTAGGATCATTAACTTCTTGACCTCAAGCGATCACTTGCACGCCATTGATCTTCGATGTTGGTCTTCAATATCATGTTACTTAGCATCAATGCATTGAATCTCAAGATATACTAACTTTTTAACCTTATCCTCACCATTAGGTTTGGTTTTGCATGATCAAACATGTGTCATTGATCTATCTTGAGTTATTGAATTTTATGAGCACTTGCATGCCATTGATCTTTAATCTGATCAAGTGAGGCTTTGACACTTGTCAACCCCACAAATCACTTCTATTTTTTGAATCCAATTAGATATTTATTGTGGATTTAAATTTATGTCCCCAGGCATATCCCACACTATTAAATTTTTTTTTAAGGCCTATATCTTAAGATAGAAAACTCATCAAGACACCAAACTTGCAAGGGATGAACATGGCACAAAATAAATAATTTTCATGGTATACTAAACTTAAACACTTTAAACACCATGATAATTCTTGATTCAAGATTAACATGAGGAAAAAGGACCTTCAAATATTTATTAGGCATGATTGGATTATGACCAAACATTAGCTTGACTAGACATGCCTTAAGGACTCAAAATATGACTAGAAAGCAAGTTTCAAACATCAGTCATGACCCCAATCTATAGTGCTAGCCAATTTCTATGTCAAGGGCTATAAATTGACCAAAATTAAGGCCAAGTGGGATTCAAGACACCTAATAGGTGTAATCATCATTGTAATGTTAGTTTTAGGAGTTTCTTTATTAAGTGAAAAGTGTAAATATTAGAAAAATACTAGTTCAACATGACTTGATAATCAATGAGGCTACTTGTCATTAATAAGATAAGAGAAAGGGTAGTTTTGAATAATAAGATAAGGTTTCAAGTAAATTAATAAAACTCCATGCCATTTGGAAGAGTATGTAGGTTCAAGTAAGTAACAGTTGTCTTTGGAGACCTAATGAAGCTATTTTCCAACTCTTTTCTTGATTGTAACTCTTAAAAGATACTTTTACCTCTCTCTCTCTCTCTCTCTCTCTCTCTCTCTCTCTCTCTCTCTCTCTCTCTCTCTCTCTCTCTCTCTCTCTCTCTCTCTCTCTCTCTCTCTCTCTCTCTCTCTCTCTCTCTCTCTCTCTCTCTCTCTCTCTCTCTCTCTCTCTTCTAGTCTCATTTATCTATAAATTGAGCCTTATTTGGATATGTATGTATCCTCCATCTGGGTATTATTAAGCCCTACACATTTACAATCCTTTGATCAATGAGAAAATTCTAATTTTACCTCCTCCTTTCACTAGTTTCAATGTGTATGCATGACTAGTTGATCTTGTCAAGTGATTAGCTTAGATTCCTTAGTATGTGATCCTTTTCTAACATTAATATTTAGTTTTAAATATTATATATAGTTTATGTAAATACTCTAAGTGATATGTGAAGTTTTAGTGAGTTGTCTATCCATTAGTGTCATTATATGACCTCTTGATTAGTACTCCTATCCCAAACATCTTTCACAAACTTCATGTGAGGTTATAATGTAGAGAAGTAGATTAGGAGTAGTTTTATTTTAGGTTAGTCTCATGGTTGATGTGCACATGAATTTGGTTGGTTGTGGTCAAAATATTTGGTGCATCACCTCCATTAGATTAGGTTTCTCTCTCTTTTCCTATAAATCTTATGGATTAGTGAATGAGACTAAGTGATACATCAAGGGGAGATAGCCCTATAACCTATAGATTTAATTGACCTAAAGGTCACTCATAATAGATGAGGTGTTTCAATGTTATTTCAAATTTCAGCAGGCTGGAGTAGCCCTCCTTAGGGTAAAAATTTGGGTGATAAAAATTTTGGCACACCAAGTGGGATAAAATTCTAAAGTAGTTGAAGGATTATTTGTGTTTTCCTTCTACATATCATTCTTTAGAGGAATTTAAAACATTAATTGTGACTTTATTATCAATCATCTAGATTTATCATCCTAAGAACTTCTTCAAAGTATGTTATGTTTTCAATTCACTATTTTTACAAGGTTGTTATAGTTGAGTTTGAAGTAGTTTATAATTTCATTCATAGTGATGAGGCATATCAATCTTATGACATTCTATATAATCCTTATGATGAGCCTTATCAATCCTATAATGATCCATATTGGAATCACTATGATCCTTATCATCCTTATCATGAGACATATTAGTCATATGATTAGCCTTCTCAAGACCATGTTATCTTTAATCAACATAGCCACATTTTAAATCAATATATTTAAATTTCAAGCAAACTCATTATGGCTATGAAAGGTATATGATATGCCTCAACACACAAAATTAATATGGTCAAAATGTCCCTAGTCATCTCATTCGAGACACTCATTCAAACTAATGAAGAGAGAATGGGTTCCTATTAAGAGAGAAAATTGGCAAAGCCTCTCAAGTGATATGATGGATATAAGTGGCCTAATTTAAAGCATAGAGGATAAGATAAGAATTCATGAAGTAAAATAGGTTCAATACTATTATCCCCATGTGTCTAAATATATACCACCTCATCCCTCATTTATGCCACCCATTCCTCCATAAGAGGACCATTTCAAGTGAGCTTCAAAGTGTCCAAGTCCTTCACATACCCCTCAAACTCTCCCTCTTCTAAATTAATTCAACAGAACATTAAAAAAAGGAAGAGTTTGTTATTGATTATCCTATTATTGACAACCAAGAAAAAATTAGAATTAAGAGAGCTTGATTTTAAATTGGAGGGAAGCTAATGAATCTATTTTCACTTGTTCAAAGTAAGTTGTGTTTTTAATTCACTAAATTGATGAGGTTGTTATGGTTGAGTTTGAAGTAGATTGTAATTTCATTTAAAGTGATGAGGCATATCAAGCTCATGGTATTCTATATCATCCTTATGATAAGCCTTATCAGTATTATAATGATCCATATTAGCATCACTATGATCCTTATCATCCTTATCATGAGACATATCAGTCACATGATCAGCCTTCTCAAGACCATGTTATCTTTAATCAACATAGCCATATTTCAAATTAGTCTATTTTAAATTTCAAGAAAACTCACTCTAGCTATGAAAGGTATATGATATGGTTCAACACATAAAAGGAGTATGGTCAAAATTTCCCTAGTCATCTCATTCACAATTTGAGAGACTCATTACAACTAATGGAGAGAGAATGGGTTCCTATTAAGAGAGAAAATTGGCAAAGCCTCTCAAGTGGTATGATGGATATAAGTGGCCTAATTCAAAGCATAGAGGATAAGCTAAAAATTCATGAAGTAAAACAGGTCCAATACTATTATCCCCATGTGTCTTAATATATATCACCTCATCCCTCATATATGCCACCCATTCCTCTGTAAGATACCATTTCAAGTGAGCTTCAAAGTGTCCAAGTCCTTCATATACCCCTCAAACTTTCCCTTTTGTAAATCAATTCAATAAAACATTCAAAAAAAGGATGAGGTTGTTATTTATTAGCCTATTATTGACAACTAAGAATAATTAGAATTAGAGAGCTTGATTTTAACTTGGAGGGAAGATAATGAAGCTATTTGCACTTGTTCAAAGTAAGAATTGTTTTCAATTTACTATCTTGAGGAGTTTTTTATGGTTGAGTTTGAAGTAGATTGCAATTTCATTTAAAGTGATGAGGCATATCAATCTTATGGTATTCTATATCATCCTTATGATGAGCCTTATCAGTCTTATAATGGTCCATATTAGCATCACTATGATCCTTATTAGCCTTATCATGAGACATATTAGTCTTATGATCAGCCTTTTCAAGACCATATTATCTTTAATCAACATAGCCACATTTCAAATCAGTCTATTTTAAATTTCAAGTAAACTTGCTCAAGCTATGAAAGGTATATGATATGCTCCAACACATAAAAGGAGTATGGTCAAAATGTCCCTAGTCATCTCATTAATAATGTGAGAGACTCATTTCAACTAATGAAGAAATAATGGGTTCCTATTAAGAGAGAAAACTAGCAAAGCCTCTCAAGTGATAAGATGGATTTAAGTGGCCTAATTCAAAGCATAGAGGATAAGCTAAGAATTCATGAAGCAAAATAGGTTCAATACTATTAACCCCATGTGTCTTAATAAATACCACCTCATACCTCATATGTGCCACCCATTCCTCCACAAGAGACCATTTTAAGTGAGCTTTAAAGTGTTCCAAGTCCTTCACATACCCCCTCAAACTTTCCCTCTTGGAAATCAATCCAAGAGAACATTCAAAAAAAGGAAGAGGTTGTTATTGAGTATCCTATTATTGAGAACCAAAACAAATTAGAATGATAGAGCTTGACTTTAACTTGGAGGGAAGCTAATGAAGCTATTTTGACACAAAATCCTACTCCTCTTCCTCAAGAACCCCGTAATAAGTCCTTCAATATTTCAAGTTGGAATCAAGTGGTGAAATCATGGGTTAAGCAAAGTGAGACAAGCATAAATTTAGGGAGTTGAAAAATCATAGATGTGGCGATTTGAAGAACACCTTATATATAATTTAAAGAACTATATAAATATATATATATATATGAATAAAAATCACCTTATAATAAGGTGATTTATTATATAAGTAAAAAAATGTGTATATACACACACATATACATAGTGCCCTAATATATATATATATCATTAAAACTTATGTAATAAGGGTGATTCAAGTAATCTCTATTTGGGCTTTATTCGAGATATTGATGCCTAATTGGCAGTAGATCAAGGCTTAGAGTGGAATCAAAGGTATCTCTATTGGGGATATGATCACCTAAATAGAAAAAAATCAATGCACAATATTTCATTACTATTTAGTTACAAAATATGATATCATATGAAACCTATAGTTTTTATTCAAGTCTTTATTAAAACTCTCATAGCAATGCAATGGTTAACACCAAGGTGTGGCCTGGTGCTTTGCTTTATACACTTAGGAGGAGAAATGATAGTTGGAGGATACATGGAATTATTTTATTGAACTTACAACCTTAACTAAACCTAATTCTAAGGACACCACTATTAGATATGTTAGTCTCTTGGACTTGTTAGATATATTAAATTTTGGGAGATCCTGACCAAATTTAGAACCCCAATGTCAAAGTTGTCAAAGTCCTAAACCTATAAGAGTTGTTAGATCCTAGTAAATCCTAACTAAATGAGGAAGTTCCATGTTCTAAGTCCTTAAAATACCCCTCAAACTTTCCATTCTTGATAATCAATCCAAGAGAACATTCAAAAGAATGAAGAGGTTATTGTTAAGCAGCCTGTTATTGAGAACCAGGATAAATTAGAATTAGAGAACTTGATTTCAACTTAGAAGGAAACTAAGGAAGTTATTTTGGCACAAAATTCTTCCTCTTCCTCAATAATCCCATAATAAGTCCTTAAAAATTCCAAGATGGAATCAAGTGGTGAAATCATGGGGTAAGAAAAGTGAGACAAGCATAAATTTGGAGAGTTGAATAACACCTTAATAAATAAAACACCTTACACACACACACACACAGAGATACATTATATATATATGTATGTATGTATATATGTATTTATGTGTGTGTGTGTATACACACACACACACATAGACATATATATATATATATATATATATCTATGTGTGTGTATATATATATATATATATATGTATGTATGTATGTATATGTATCTATGTGTGTGTGTATACACACACACACACATAGATACATTATATATATATATGTATGTATGTATGTATGTATGTATGTATCTATGTGTGTGTGTGTGTGTAAGGTGTTTTATTTATTAAGGTGTTATTCAACTCTCCAAAATATATGTATGTATGTATGTATAATATGTGTGTGTGCCTTTATTTTATTTATATATATATATATATATATATATATATATATATATATATATATATATATGTGATGTTTTGATTAATTAATTATATATAAGGCACTATATATAAATAAAATGCCTTATATATACATATAGTCACACACACACACACACACACACACACACACACACACACACACACACACACACACACACACACACAACAAACTATATTAAGAGGTATCTCTATTGGGGATATCAACACCTAGCTAGAAATAGAGTAATGCACAGGCTTCCCTTACTATTTAGTTATAAATAATGAAATCAAATGAAACCTACAACATTTATTTAAGTCATTGTTAAAACTTATATATATATATATATATATATATATATATCATTAAAATTTATGAAATAAGGGTGATTCAAGTAATCTCTATCAGGGTTATGGATGTCTAGTTGGTAATAGATAAAGGTTTAGAGTGGAATCAAATGTATCTCTATTGTGACTATGAACACCTGGATGGAAACAAAAAAATTCATAGACTTCCCTTACTATTTAGTTATAAAATATGAGATCAAATGAAACCTACAATGTTTATTTAAGTCTTTGTTAAAACTCTCATAACAATGTAATAGTTAACACCTAAGTGTGGCTTGGTTCTTCACTCTATATGCTTAAGAGGAGAAAATAATAGTTAGAAGATGCATGGCATTCTTTTATTGGACTTTCAACCTTGACTATACCTCATTCTAAGGACCCCACTTTTAGAGATGTTAATCTTTTGGACCTATCAGTTCTATCAAATCTTGGAAGATCTTGACCAAATTTGGACCCCAATATCAGAGATGTCAGAGTCTTAAACCTATCAGAGATGTTATATCATAGGAAGGAACCCAAATTTAACCCCAAAGCTAGAATTCTCATAACAATGCAATGGTTAACACCTAGGTGTGGTCTTGTGCTCTACTTTATATGATTAAGAGGAGAAAATGCTAGTTAGAGGATGCATGAAATTATTTGATTGGCCTTTCAACCTTGGCTATACCTCATTATAAGGACTCCACTATTAGATATGTTAGTCTCTTGGAACTGTCAGATATATCAAAGCTTGGGAAACCCTAACCAAATTTGGACCATAATGTTAGAGCTATGAAAGTCCTAAACCTATCAAAGATATTAGATCCTAGGAAGGACCCCAGACATCAACACCAAATTTGGAATTGTAGGTATCTCTAATGGGGATATGAATGCCTGGATGACAATAAAATAATGCATGAGCTTCCCTTACTATTTAATCAAAAAATATGAGATTAAATGAAAAGTACAGTGTTTATTCAAGTATTTGATAAAAATTTCATAATAAGGAAATGGTTAACACCTAGGTGTGGCTTTTTACTTTGATTTATGTTCTTAGGAGGATAAAATTTTGTTGGACATAGTCTGTTGGGGTCCTAAGAATTTCATGGTATTCATTGATGTCAAACTTGGTCATGATTTGTAGTGAATTAATGACAAAGTGATTAGATTGATGGTTTAGAGATTGTTTTATTATTTAAGCAATTTATGGATGGTATTGATGGTATGTACATGTTGAAGAGACCCATGGGGTGTTATGAATGATTTAGTGCTTATATAAGTAAATGGAATTCATTATAGTCAGAGGAGTGTCTAGGTTTAAGTAGTCATCTTGATAGATAAGGTTGAGTAAGTAGTTTGATGAAATCATATTTTAAATGTTTGAAGGTTTCAAGAGTATCTTGATATATGTATATATTCTTCTATGTGAGGAAATCACATGGTTCAAATTTTAGGTCATGAGTTTGAGCATAGCAAAAGTTATTAAGGTGAAAAATTAGCCTTCTAGATAGAGTTTACTAAGCTCCCATATTTATCCAAATTTGCAAGAATAGATCTAATGGTGAGCATTAAATAAGATCAATGATCTAATATTGAGGATTTAATCTAACTAGATAATGATTTAATAGGGCATTTGATCTTATAATATAGTGATCAAAGGTGTGTGTGAAGTCAATTTTTTAAAGGTTCTTAAGATTGCACGTACTAGGGACATGTGTCTCAATCTAGATGATTTGATAGAATATCAATGAAATTTAGGTGCTCATATAGATGTATATATATGGATCACATTGAGTCAACTAATTAATGTGAGCAAAATGCACATAGAGCTACCAAGTGGCATGATTATAGAAGTGCAGATAAATGATCAATGGTGAGCATTAAAGAGTTAAAGATAGGAATATCATGGGGAGATTGAAGGTGCATATTTTTTTAAATTTTTTGAGGAGCATGAGATGATGACAAATTTTTTGATGTTTATTATTTACATAGTGACCATTGGAATTTGAATATTGAAATTAACAAAGGAAAAAAAAGTTTATAGTGTTTGAGCCATAACATTTGATATATGCATAATTTGATGATGAAGTAAAAATAAAATTTGTAAATTATTTCAAGGAACATATATGAAATTTGATTATAATATTTGATTTTTTTTAAATTATTAGATATTAAGATCCAAAGCTGAATATGTGTTTGACCATGTTCTGCAAGTGACTTGAGAAGGATAATTGAGTTGTTCTTGATAATGTCTTAATGTTTCAAGATGAACTAACTATTGGATAGTGTTTTAGAATCCATGAAGAATATATATATGTATTTTTTAGGTCTGAACAATCCATATTTATTGTCAACAAAGGCTAAGAAGTTGACCGTGTTTGTTAAATGTACTATCAAATTGAGTGACTGCTTTGTAGAAGTGTATTGGAAGAGTTTTGAGTAGAATTAAAGAATAAAATGAGCATGGAGATGTTTTATAAGTACATAAGGATTATGATAAGGAATGTTTTTTCATAGTATGCCCTTTATTAGATATGAAGTGTCAAAATAGTAGATCTCTATGTTGATTGTATGTGACTAGTCTAAGTGGTTATTTTGAGAGAGTTGAATTGAGTGCCTAGAGCCTTTATTGAACTATCTAAAGCACATGGAGGTGTATAAAAGGTCTTAAATGGATCACCCATGTGATATATTCATATTTATTTGTGAAATACTTGATTTTTTACTTCAAAAATTTCAAACTATGTTTTCTATGTGTGATGGCCTAAAGAGCAAGGAGACCTAATTAGTAGGTTCAAGTGTTGAGTTGGTGTTCTAGGTGGAATGGACCCATATGAGAGTGATAAAGGAAATATTTGAGATATTTTTTATGTGTTTTAATCATATGTAAATTATGAATTTTATCTAAGTAAGTCTCACATGTAATGTGTTAGTATGAAGGCCTAATTATTTTAGGTCCCACCAAGACCTAATGGTGGTTTGGGGCTAATGAGGTATTAGCTGACCTAAGGAGTGTGTGGTTATTAAATTTAACATGTATGAGGACCTATTTAAAATATTTTTAAAATATTTAAATCATATTTTCCAAATAATATGGTTAAAGGAAGAGATTGGTATAAGTACAAGGTCTTTTTGGACTAATTATGCTAGTTTTGCAAGTGTGGATTCAAGCGAAGAAGAGAACCTTTGAAAGAGAAGGTATAGGTAAGTTAGGACCATAATAGTGTGAAAAATATTAGAAATTTTTATATAATATTTTTTATGTATGAGGGGACATAGGTCATTGGACCTAATAAGACTATAAGAGGCAGTTTGAGCGTTAGCCCTAGAGGTAGTTTAAGAGAGATTAGAGGTGAAGAATGAAGACAAAGGTGATCATCATTAGTTAAAGAGTAGAAAAAAGTTTCAAGGTTATATATTTAGGTATATAACTGGGTTATTTTTTTATTAGGGGGTTTTTTCCTCCTTTCAAGTCAAATCTTGCTAAAGGTCTAGCTATTGTTGGTGATTAGCTAGATAGGGGGAAATTGTTCCTTATGGGATTGGTGTCTCATTTGAGGCTAGTATAAATTTTGGATATTTTTATTATAGGAATATATTCCATATTATGGGGTTTAGTGGGTGTTATCCCTCAAGAGGGTTTCCCACATATATGATGTCTTCATATGATGTATGTTCTTATGTATGTTTTGTATGTATGTGATTTCATGTTTATGTTGATTGATCAATTTGATGTATGTTAAATGTTTAAGAGTTAGGAATTGAATTAACTTATCTTGTATCATTAATTCACCCCCTTTTAGTGATTTTACCTCTAATAATTGGTATCATAGTAGGACCTTCTTTATAAGTTTAACCACTTGAAGGTGATCCAAAGTACAATATGGCTAAGTAATTGAAGAAAGAGAATTAAGAGTTGAAGTCTAAAGTGGAGGTTGATTATACATGTCTAAAATCAATTGAATAAAATTGAAATAAACTCAAGGAATTTTTTGAGAAGTATAGAGGTAAGTTGAATAATTTTTATCAAAATAAGATCATGACCTCAAGCTATAAGGCTATTAAGGATGAGTTCATTAAGCTCAATAAGGAGATAAAATCCTTGAAGTCAAGCTCAATATCAAAATATGATAAAGATAAGATCATCATTTTTGAGGATAAATTAAGTGTTATAAAGACAAATTTGAGTTCAAAAGAGGAAGAATGCATACATATCAAGACTTAGTTAAAAGATACAAATGTCAACTTGAGTTCAAAGTAAGGTGAGCATGATGAGTTGAAATCCAATCTTGATTCTATAAATATTATTAAAGATCAAAAATGTATATTGAAGGATGACATGCCTAAAGAAGCTAAGAAGGATAAGGAGACTATCCAAGTTCTAATAATTTAGTTAGAGGACACAAGTTCAAGTATGAGAGCTAAACAAGATGAGAGTGTTCAATTGAAAACCAAGCTAGATTCATTAAAGGATGAGAATGAGCAATTTGTTGTCAAGGTAAATAATACTAAGAAATATCAAGAGAGGTTAGTTCAAGATAATAAGTATGAAAGCACCAAGATCAACAAGAAAAGATCCATCAGGAAACCAAGTGCCATGAGGTATGAAATATATTTTAATGGTAATTGTTATGCTTATAATAGGTTTTCTCATAAGGCAAGAAACTGTATAAGGAAGAGAATTTGGTAAACTAGAGGTATGGATAAAGTATTTTTCTATAATTTCCATTACATGGGATATATTTATATATTATACCTCATAATGCATGGGAAAATACTTACCTAGGTATGGAGACCTAAGATAGTCATGTTTAAGCATAATTAACCTAAGAGACAAGATATTATTTATTTTAGTTGTGATCAAGTTGGTCGTATTTCAAGATTTTGTATAAGCAAGATCTCAAGTCATAGTAAGTTACATGGACATCCTAGATTTCTCAAGAAATGTTAATCCTTGGTATGGAAACCTAAAGAAGTGAAAATCAAGAAAACTAATTTAGTTGATTTGAAAGATCAAGATGGACTGCCTACTAATGCAAAAAAAGAATTAGATATGCAGGTTCATGAATGCCAAGAGAATGTGTCACTTATCCAGATAGAAAAGGAGAATCAAAATTTAGTTCAAGTTAAGCTCAAAGAAAAGACCAAAAATTTAATTGAGACTATATCTGAGGTGTGTATGGATCTATGAGAACATCCTATTATTATTGAGAAAGTTTCATGCATATAACATCAGTTGTCAATGCCCATTGATGAGGTTATTTCTTTAGTTAAAAAGGCATGTCTTGAATAGTTGTTGTCTCCATATGTTGTCAATCCCATCTTATAAATAAAGGAGAATATTGTAGTGTATGAGCATGTTTGTTATCCTAAACCTAAGAAGAAGAAGAAGAAGAAGAAGAAGAAGAAGAAGAAGAAGAAGAACTATTAGTATTAGATGACCAAGAAAGAGAAGGAATATGAGGAGTTATGGTTAACTCCTAGATTCACATTGTTCAAGGACATTGTGGGTTAGGGTTCTCTATCTAATATTGAAGGAGACACTTGAAAAGTAAGAGGAAGCATGGAGGATGCCATTTGATCTTTGGTTGATGTTTCAAGACAAGAATATTATTTGAAAATGTGTTTGGCTAAGGGGGAGCTAACTTAGTTGGCTTGGAAGGCTTAAAGATCTATGCATGATGTGAGGGGGAGCATATGTGAGATGTTTTAATCATGGTGGAGATGTGAAGATGTTTGATATAGTTATGAATTCAAAAATATTGATATGATGACTTGATCAAACCAAGTCATGTGTTTTGATAAGGTATTGAATCTTCATGTATGAGCAAAGAGAGCTTGTGAGTTTTGTAGGTAGATAGGTCTAAGGATCAGAGCAACCCAAGATTATATTGGTCTATGTCAAAGAGCATATGACATGAGATGGAGATTGATGTTAATCAAAGATTTCTAAAGTTCTGTGAGTAGTTTGTCAAGTCAATGATCAAGTTAGAATAATGAGGAAGAGACCCTTTATCATTAATGTCAAAGGAGAAGAACTATCAAAATGGATGAGTTTTATAGATTGAGAGAAGCCATTTCAAGTATGGTTTTTAATCAATGAAAAAGGAGGAGAGTTTTGGACATAGTCTCTTGGTATCCTAAGAATGTCATGGTTATCATTGATGTCAATCTTGGTCATGATTCATAGTGAATTAATGACAAAATTATTAGATTGATGGTTTGGAGAGTGTTTTCTTAGTTAAGAAATTTATGGATGATATTTATGGTATGGACATGTTTCAAATACCCTATGGGGTGTAATGAGTTATTGGAGTGATTATGGAAGTAAAAAAAATACATCATAGCAGTCAAATGAGTGTCTAGGTTCAAGTAGCCATCTTGACAAATAAGGCTAAGTAAGTAGTTTGATGATGTCATATTTCACATGTGTAAAGGTTTCAATATAAAATTGATATTTGGATATATTCCCCTATGTGAGGAGATCATATGGTTTAAATTTTAGGTTATGAGGTTGAGTGTAGCAAACATTATTAAGGTGAAAAGTTGGCCTTCCAAGAAAATTTTACTAAGTTCCCATACTTAGCCAAATTTTCAAGAAAATCTAATGGAGAGAATTAAATCAGATCAAGGATATAATGATGATAATTTAATCTAACTAGATAAGGATCTAATAGATAATGCGATCTTGTTAAATAGAGATCAATGGCATGCATGAAGTTAATTTGTCAAAGGTTCTTGAGATTGCACATGATAACAACATGTGTCTCAATATCAATGATTTAATAGAAGATCAATGGCATGTAGGTGTTCATACATATGGATATCAATGGATCACATCGAGTCAAATAGTTAATGTGTGCAGAGGGCATGTAGATTTGCCAAATGGCATGATCATGGAAGCACATATCAATGATTAATGGTTAGTATTAAAGAGTTAAAGATAAGAAGCTCATGGAGAAATAAATGGTGAATATTTGTTAAAAGTTTTCAGGGATCATGAGATGATGATAAATTGTCTAATGTTTATTATTTACACAGTGACCCTTGGAATTTGAACATTCAAATTAATTAAAAAAAATAGTTTGAAGTGTTTGAGCCATAACTTTTTATATAAGCATAATTTTAGGATGAAGTAAAAATAAAATTTGTAAAGGACTTCAATATTAATCCAAAAAAAATTATTATAAGATATTAGTATTATTACAATCATAGATATTAATATCTAAAGTTGACTATGTTTTTGACCATGTTTTACAAGTGACCTGAGAAAGATAATTGAGTTGTTATTGATAGTGTCTTGATGTTTCAAGATGTAATCACTATTGTATAATGTTTTAGACTTAATAATAATATATATATGGATTGTGGAGGTTTTACCAATCTATCTTCAGTGTCAACAAAGGCTTAGAATTTGACTATGTTTGTTGAATGTATTGGTAGATTGAGTGACCACTTTGCAGAAGTGTGTTGGAAGAGTTATAAGTAGAAATGAAGAAGAAAATGGACATAGATATGTTATATAACTCACTAAGGATTTTTATAATACATTGGTTGACATACTATACCCATTATCAAATATGGAGAGTCAAAATAGTATAACTATATTTTGACTATATGTGACAAGTCTAAGTGGTCATTTTGAGAGAGTTGAATTGAGTGCTTAGATCCTATATTAAAGTGTTTAAAGCACATGGAGGTGTAACATAGGTACTGAAGGGTTCACCCATGTTATCTAATCATATTTATATATGAAATAATTAATTTTTTGCTTTAGAAGTTTGAGACTATGTTTTCTATGTATGAATGCCTAAAGAGTGAGGAGACCTAATTGGTAGGTTTAAGTGTTGAGTTCGTGTTATAGGTGGCATGGACCCATATAAGAGTGATAATGGGGATATTGGAGATATTTTTTGTGTTTAAATCATTGTTAAGGGATGAAGGTGGTCTAATTAAGTCTCACATGTAATGTGTGAATATCAAGGCCTAATTGTATTAGGTCTCACCAATACCTAATGGTGGTTTGGGTTTAATGAGGTATTGAACAACATAAGGAGTGTGTGGTTATTACATGTAAAAATATTAAGAACTATTTAAAATATGGTTCAAATATGTAAATAATATTGGCCATCCAAGATGGGTTAAAGGAAGAGAGTGATGTAAGTACAAGGTCTTTTTCAACTAATTGTGCTAGTTTTAGATTAAGGTAAAAACAGGTTTTGAAGGGACCCTGAAACCCTTTAACAAAATCAAAAAAGATAAAGCTCTACCATGCACCAGGAAAATCAATCCTAAAACCTACTAAATAGTAGCAATAAAATTAGGTTAAACAAGGACAACATCAATATCCATTTTATATTCAACCCCCTAATATTCCAAGTAATGATTTAATATCTATTTTTTAGGGGTAAAATCCAGAATAGTTGCCTGCCTGCCATCAACAATATTATGCATACTTTCTAGCTCTCTGGTTTTCTTAGTGGATCTTCTTCCAGGTTTATTCAGAGAACCAATATCCGATTTCACCTTAAAATGTTGTTCATCTCTTTTTCCAGGTTTATCCAGAGTAGAAGCAAGATGTTTCCCCTTAGTTTGCTGGTCTTTTTTGCTGCTTCTAGTTTCTACCCCCTTAGTATTGGTATTTTTTCCACCCTTTTTCTTTGGTTTAGAATATGCTTTAAGTTTTCTCCATTATCATTCACAAGAATCTCATCCAAAGGGAAATCATTATCAACCTAAATCTCCCTAGACTGAGAAAAAAGAAAATCTCCCTCCTCTAATTTATTCCTAGCTTTAGCCAAGAATTCACCTTCCTCTACCACAGTTTTGTCATCTACATCTCTCCATTGATCTTCTATCCTTTGATAGAAAATTATTTGTTTTGATAGATCTGTCAAATCAACTATTCTCTGTACAAGTATTATGGTGTCTGATTGCAACCCATGTCCTTCTTTCTCAAAAGAAAGCTCTTTATCCACCTTAGTATGTGGAGATTTAGGATCTTCAAAAGAAGACTCTTTATCCACCTCAGCATGTAGAGCTTTAGAATATTCATTAATCTTTTGTTCTTGTCGATGATCTTCTTTGGGTTTCCATACTTTCTTTTGCCAGACCTTGGTCTTTCTCCCATCCAAAACATTACTAGGATGATTTTTAATTTTGGAAGGATAATTTTTTACTAGATGCCCCTATTTCTTACATGCATAGCAAGAGTTGGGTAGATATTCAAAGAAAATCCCTTGAGTTTTTTTCCCAACTTGGATATTAGATCCACTTTTTCTAGGAGATGATTTAGATCTGCCACTTTAACATAAAGTCTAGCACTATGAAGTTTGAATCTAGTAGCCATAACATTATCCAATGCCACAAGTTCACCAAAAGAACTGACAATACCTTTAAAAATGTCCTCATGCCAAAATTCTAAAGGGAGGCCAGGAAGTCTAACCCATATGGGAGTGGTTAAGAAAAAAGAATCTAAGAGATCCATGTTAGGCTCCCATTTTTTAATAGTGAGAGAACATTTACCAAAAGACCATGGTCCTCCACTCAAAACCATATTCATTTCTTCCTTACAGTTGAAGATAAACGAGAAGAAACCATTCAACATTGGTGCCATATCTACCTCTCCTCGAATAACCCATTTCCTTTTAACCATTTTTGTAAGAGATTCTAGATCTGGTCTTACTCCTAAAAATTTACCCATTAGGGGTGAAATCCATGGAGGACACAGGAAAATCTATTAAAGGATCTAGAATAAAAACTTGAAACTCACCTTTCTCCCAACAAGACTTAGCAGTCACCGGTAGGAAAAAAGATTTTCCATTGGGTTTCTTGCCAAATAGAGATGACCACATCCTTTGTTATAAATACCCTACCTTCAACACTTCTAAGGATTTTTCCATATTAAAATTCTCCTTTTCAAGCTCCCACCCCAACACAGTAGGAGGAGAATCCAATTGGGAGACACGGATCCCATAAAAAGGATCAAATCTACTCAAAAAATTTCCATTATTTACATCAACCAAAAATTTTGACCCAACATTCTTCTCAGCACCTCCTGTAGTTCCTCTAGGGTCTATACCTCCTACCTGATTCTCCACAACTAGAATTTGAATTCACTGGGCAGCTGGTAGAAGGTGCTCTTTCAGAATTGGAAATCGTTGGGTTGCAAGCATGCATAAAATTGGTTGTGGACTAATTGTGCTAGTTGTGCAAGTGTGGAATCAAGTGAAGCATAGAAAATTTGAAATAAAAGGTACATATTAGTTAGGAAAATCAAAGTGTAAAAATAATTAGACATGTTATCTAATCAAGTTGATTAGGAGGACACATATGTCATTGGACCTAATGAGCCTAGAAGAGGTAGTTTAAGGAAGTTAGCCCTAGAGGCTACTGAAGAGAGATTGGAGGTAAAGAGTATAGAAAAAGGTGATCGTCATCAATTGAAAATTAGCAACAAGTGTTCAAGGTGATCTATTAAAGGAGTTGAGTGGGTGATTGGTTGCCTAGGGGTTGGTTCTTCCTTCTAAGGTAAATATTTCTAAAGGTCTAGTTGTTGTGGGTGCTCAAATCGATAGGGAAGTTTATACTTATGGGATTGGTGTCTCACTAAAATAAGGGATGGGTGTTCCTTGATTAGTTAGTAATGGTCTAAATGTTGGATCTTGTTATTATAAGATTATAGTCCATACTACAAGGTTTAGTGGGTTTTATCCCCTAAGAGGGGTTCTCACATATATGATGTATTCATGTGATGTATGTTCTTATGTATGCTTTGGATGTATGTGATTTCAGGTTTATGTTGCTTGATTAAGTTGATGCATGTTGAATTTTTAAGAGTTGGAAATTTAATTGGATTATCTTTCATCATTGATTCACCCACTCTCTCAATGATTATAATTATAACAAATTATAGTTGGAGGATACTTATTTGATTGGACTTTCAACCTTGATTATACCTCATTCTAAGGATCCCACTATTAGAGATGTTAGTCTCTTAGACCTGTCAGATATATTAAATCTTGGGATATCCTAACCAAATTTAGACCCCAATGTTAGATTTGTTAGATTCTTAAACCTATCATAAATTTTAGATCCTAAGAGAGCCTAACTAAATGAGTAAGTGTAATGTGGATCACATTATTAGAGTTTTAAATATCCCAGACTTGTCAGAGCTTGGGAGAGTGTGACCTAATAGACCACACCATTGGTTCCTCTATAAAAACTAGTGAAAGCTACCCAAAGCATGATCTAAAAGTCAAAAGTTTTAGTTGATAAATATTTCAATAACATAGAAATAACATAGTAAAAATTAATTCTCTGAGAAGACATGTAGTATTACTCAAGATCACAATACAATTATATGCTTATCTCTGGGAAGAGATGTCTATCTTCACATTTCAAGTTACCTCTTCATTTATACATATTTTTAAAGCATGGGGAGGATCTATAAGGTCACAAATATTAAGGGAGATTAAGTGATTTGACTTCCAAGATTTAAAACAATACAAAATTTGAGGAATTGTTATTTTTAGAAACTTACTATTTTTAGACTGCACTACTAAAATTGAAATTTAGGGCACTTATATTGGGTTTTTTGGGATCAAAATTCATCAAGTGGATCTCCATACCATCTCAAGACATTATCCTCATTCTTATTTTTCCAATGGTTCAAATGACGAGTCAATTGGAGGTACGGTGAAAAAGTTATGGCTCCCAGAAGTTCGATCATCAATTGGGGTAGAACTGTCACCTGAATTATCACCTAAATTGTTGTCTAGATCATTATTCCCTCCTTGAAAATCAATGGTCCCCATTACATCAATTTTCCCCATCAAGAGTGGTAGTTGTGTCTTGATTTTATTATATGTGAGCCACTCACCTTGGTGGCTAAGCTGGCCCCTTTTGACCACTCGATAAAGTGGAATACAATGTCCTCTTGTTGTCTTCATCCAAGTGTCCACAATATAATCCTCTTCTACTAGAACAAAACTCTATGGATCAAGCTCATCAATGTATATTTGTTTTGTTACAACTGAAGTGTCTAATAGAGGTGGGTGATATGGTTTAAGGAGCTCCACATTGAATATTGGATGTAGACGAAGGTAGGATGGTAGGTTCAACTCAAAATAATTTTCTCCAAATTTTTTGGTGATGGTGTAGGGACCATATCATAGAGGCCAAATATTTTTGTGTGGGCTTACAAGTCATTTTTTAAAGCTATAACCAAACCTTGTCACCCACAACAAAATGTTGTGTAATCCTATGTTTGTCATGGCGTTGCTTATACTTCTGATTCATCTTCTCCAAGATGTCATGAACTTGGTGCTGGATGTGTTGCATTTGTTCAATAAAATTTGTTGCTTTTGTTGCCTCAGACCTTCCATGAGGTGTGTATTCTATCATGGAAAATGGAATATCTATCTCAATTTGTGCCATGGGTTAGAACCCAAAACATACTTGGAATGGACTATTCTTGGTCGAGCTATGCAACGCCTGATTGTATCCATGTTGTATGAAAATAAGTCCCTCATCCCATGTGCATAGATGTTTAGAGTGATACATCTGAATCATGTGAACAATCAAGTGGTTTACCACCTCTATCTGACCATTAGTGTGGATGGAAGGCTATGGACTTCATCAGCTTGGTATCCATCATCTTCTATAGAGTGGACCAGAAGATGATCAAGAACCTACTATCTTGATCATGTTTTAAAGTGGATAAACCTAAGAGAAAATCCATTGAGATGGATTCCCAAGGCCTGGTTGGTTCTAAAAATGGCATGTACAATCCTTGCTTCTTATTTTTTGTCTTGGCTATTACACATGGGGTGTAATATTTGAGATATCTTTCCACATCCTTTCGCATATGGGCCCAGTAGAAATGTTTTTAAAGAACTACCAATGTCTTTTCGATACCAAAGTGTCCAGCTATCCTACTAAAGTGTGCTTCCCATATCATCTTTTATTGCTCTGTAACTAGAACACAAATGTGCCAAATATGATAGAGGACATTATCTTGCAAATATAAATCAAAAACATGTTTACCTTTTTGAAGAACTTGATATGTATCAGCAAAGGTAGGATCTGCTTCATACAAAGCACCCCAAGTGGCAGTCTCATGTCCACACAATTCAAGAACTATTATGAGTGTAGTAATTGGTGGGTAGCTCAAACAATTTGTAGCTTTATTTGAGCTCCCCTTTTTGTGTTTGATTATCAAATGGAATTGTTGAAGATATGTGGCCCACTTTTGGTGCCTCTCATTTCATAGTTTGCTCTATGTTTGGATGTATTCTAATGGTTGTGGTCATTATGGATGACCATCTCTTTCCCCAAGATGTAGTGTTTCCATTATTTTTAGGCTTGCATAATGGCATAGAGCTCCTTATCATATGTTGGATATTTCTTGACTGTATCAGTGAAAGTTTCACTATGATATGCAATAGGATGGACATGTTGCATGATGAAAGCTCCCATGGCATATTCAGATGCATCTGTCATCAACTCAAAAGGGTGATGCAAATATGGCAACATAAGAACAGGGGCTAAACAAAGTCTATTATTCAAATTCTCAAATTCCCTTTGTTGTATTTCATCCCACTAAAATGTAGCTTTAGCACATCCTTTATTCACTTGAGTTAGTGACCAAGCAACATGTGAAAATCCAAGAACAAACATGTGGTAGAAATTTTCAAGACCCAAAAAGCTACGAAGCTCTATGAGGGTCCTTGGTGTGGGCCATTCTCAAATAATCCAAATCTTCTCTAGGTCAACATGGACCCCTTCCTCATTCACAATGTACCTGAGGTAATGAATTGTTGTCATCTTGAATGTGCATTTGTCAGGATTTGCATATAGCTTGTGCTCCTAAAGAGTTTGAAGCACCTTACAAACATGTTGTAAATGTTCTTCCCATGTTTTGCTATAGATGAGTATGTCATCTACGTAGACAACCATGAATGAGTTGGTGAAGGGTCATAGGATGTCATCCATCATCCTCATGAAGGTTGCATGTGCGTTAGTTAATCCGAAAGGCATAACCAACCATTCAACGAGCCCCTCCTCAGATTTGAATGCAGTCTTTTAGACATCAATGTGATCAATGGGAATTTGGTGATAACTAGATTTGAGATCAATTTTGGTGAAGAAATTCACACCACGAAGCTAGTCTAGCAGGTCATCAACCCTAGGGAGAGGGTAGTAATTCTTCACAGATATTTTATTCAGGGCTTGATAGTCAATGTAAAGCCTCCATGTTCCATCTTTCTTCAATGCCAAGACAATTAGGCTACCACAAGGTGAAGATCTTGGCCTGATATGACCCTTTTGGATTAATTATTAAATCTATCTTTTTATCTTATCATTCTCCAAAATTGATCTGTGATACATAGGAGTATTAGGCAAAGGTGATCCTCGGATCAAATTGATAGAATGTTTTACCTGGAAATGTAGTGGAACTCCTATGGGTGACTTGAATAAGTCATCATATTCTCCTATGATTCATCCTATTTACTTTTGTTGTTATGTTGATTGTGTAGTCAGGACTACAACATTGGCCTTCTTAGATTTTTGTGGTTTGATCACCATGAGAAGAAATTACTTTGTCTTCTCCACCAACCTCTTATATTGCTTAGCACTGATCAGGGAGATAGATGTGGGAGGTGGTACCTCTGGTACCCTATAGCATTATGTTCCAAGAGTGAGGTTGATCCTTTAAGTTCATGATTCATAGATGCCATGTCCCTCATACATGAACGACTGACCAAGGAGTACATCACAAACATCTAGATTGACCACATCACATAATACTTCATCTTGGAATGGTTTTATTGCATATGAAATAAGACACTGATGGGTGATACAAAGGTCTCTCCCTGGCTCAACCATCCAATACTGTAGGGCTTTGGAAGAAGCTTCATGGATAGATTTAGACTTTTAACAACTTTAGAAAAGATTAAATTCTTTTGACTCCCACTATCAAGAATGAAATGCAGAGGCTTACCTTTTACCCATAATTTAAAGTGAAACAATCTTTCCTTGTTATCTAGTCTTTCCTCATAGGTCTATGATGAAGTGATGATGGTGTCAGGCTCAGCATCTATAATTTCTTCTTCTTAGTTTACTATGGGTTGTGTATGAGGTAGAGTAGTAGATGTCAAGTATTGTTACTTAGAAAGTAGTGACTTGATAGCTCAACATTCTTCTTTGGAGTGAGTTCCAGTTTTGTGGTAATCACACCATTTTCCAACCTTCCCCTTTTGGGGTTTCTTATCTTGAAACTCCTTCTACTTCCAATTTTGGCCTTGTGTTTGACCTTCCTTGTCATTTTTCCATTTTGAGGGTTGACTCTTTGTATTCTTTCTGCCATGCTTTTGTTCAATCTTCACTATGAATTTATATGCCTCACTGAGGGTTTCCAAATTGAAGAGTTCCATTTCCCCCTATATGTACCATTGTAGTCTACCATGATATTTGAGATTATTATTTTTCTCACTTTCTTGAATGCCCAATCTTGCAAACAAAGAATGAAAAATGTCTGTGTAATCTTGAATAGATTGGTCCTTACCTTGGTGAAGTTGTTGCCACCGTATGTATAGATAATCATATGCTCCAATGGGATAGTATTCTTCTTTCACCGCTTCCACAAAATCATCCTAGGTAGGTTCCACCTCAAGGCCAATGTCATCTGTATTGAACCTCTTTGTATACACTTCCCACCAGTTTTTCACAGGCAATGATGCTTTCAAAAGAGCAAAAGTGATCTTTTCTCCATCGGTGAACTTATTTATAGAGAAGTAGGAAGACAGTTGATCCAACCAATTTTATATTACATCAGCATTGATTTTGCCTTCAAATGTAGGAATATCAAAATTTACTTGAACCTTGAAGCGTGTTGGTGCACTGAAAGGGCGTTCCCTGGATGAGGAGCCAAGAAGTGTAGTCGCGAAGCCAAAATTTCCCAATGGGAGTGTTTGAATAATTTGGGAAACTTGTTTTAGCATCTATGCTTGTTGCCATTGGAGGGCTTCATTCACCATTACCTTGAAAGGATTAGATGTCTCAGTGTCTTCTACCATTTGAAGTCATTTGGAGTGAACAGGTGGAAAATTTGGAAGCTCTATTGTTTCCCACCCAAGCTTTTTGTAGCTTGACCTCATCCTTGGGATCATACACTCTCAAGACAAACCTCTCTGATACCACTGATCTAAAACTCAGAAGTTATAGTTTAAAAATATTTCAATAACATAGAAATAACATAGTAATAATGAATTCTCTGAGAAGAGATGTAGTATTACTCAAGATCGCAATACAATTATATGCTTATCTCTAGGAAGAGATGTTTGTCTTCACATTTTAAGTTACCTCTTCATTTATACACATTTTGAAAGCATGGGGAGGATCTGGTAGGTCACCAATATTGAGGGATATTAAGTGATTTAACTTCTAAGATTTAAAACAATATAGAATTTGAGAAATTACTATTTTTAGAAACTTACTTTATTTAGACTGCACTACTAAAATTGAAATTTAGGGCACTTCTATTGGGTTTTCATGGATCAAACTTCATTTAGTAGAGATCCATGCCATCTCGTGACATTCTCCTCATTATTATCTTTCCAATGGTTCAAACGGTGAGTCAAATGGAGCTATGGTGAAAAATTTATGGCTCCCAAAAGTTTCGTCATCAATTGGGGTGGAACTGTCACCCGAATTGTTGCCTAGATCATTCTGAAGCACCCTGAGGAAATCATATGGAGGTAAAATATTATTAAAAATATTAATCATAGGATTCCATGTGTCACCTCACTCCTCCAATTGGAAATTCCTACTATTGAATGTGTAAAGGTGAAATACTAGGCCACACCTAGGTTGTATCCATTACAAACAAGGCCAATTGGTGATGGACATGTGGCACACGATAAATGATACTTATAATGCCACATGGTAAATATGTCCATATGCCTACAAAAATATCCACATTAACTAAATGGAAAATTATGACATAATTGGTCAATTCAAAACATCCTTTCATAGTCTCCAAATATAGATGGCAACATGTATTCAAATTCTCTAAGTTTAATTCTAGATCAAGAAATAAATGAGTGGATCGATCATCGTATAAATATATATAAATAAAAAATCACCTTATAATAAAATTATTTTTTATATAATTAAACCACCATGTATATATAAGCACCTTTATATATATATTATAGAGGGAAACATGTATTCAAATTCTCTAAGTTTAATTCAAGATCAAGAAATAAATGAGTGGATCGATCATCATATAAATATATATATATATAATCACCTTATAATAAAATTATTTTTTATATAAGTAAACCACCATGTATATATAAGCACCTTTATAGATATATATAAAGGTGCTTATATATACATGGTGGTTTACTTATATAAAAAATAATTTTATTATAAGGTGATTATATATATATATATATAAAATCACCTTATAATAAAATTATTTTTTATATAAGTAAACCACCATGTATATATAAGCACCTTTATATATATATATATATATATATATATATATATATATATATATATATATATATATATATCATTAAAACTTATGGAATAAGAGTGATTCAATTAATCTCTATCAGGGCTATGGATGCTTGGATGATAGTAGATCAAGGCTTACAGCGGAATCAAAGGTATCTATATTGGGGCTATGAAAATTTGGCTAGTAAAAGATCAATGTACATGCTTCCTTTAGTATTTATTTACAAAATATGAGATCAAATGAAACCTATAGTTTTTATTCAAGTCTTTGTTAAAACTCATAAAAATGTAATGGTTGACACCTAGGTGTAGCTCGGTGCTCTGATTTATATTTTTAGGAGGAGATAATTTTAGTTGGAGGATGCATGACATTATTTGATTGGCCTTTCAACCTTGACTATACCTCATTTCAAGGACCCCACCATTATATATGTTAGTTTCTTGGACCTATCAAATATATTAAATCTATTCTTGGCTCATTTTTCTTACCCCATGATTTAATCACGTGATTCCAACTTGGAATCTTGAAGGAATTCTTAGGGTATTCTTGAGGAAGAGGAGTATAATTTTGTGCCAAAATAGTTTCATTAATTTCCCTCCAAGTTGAAATCAAGCTCTCTAATTGTAATTTGTCTTGGTTCTCAATAATAGGCTACTCAATAACAACCTCTTCATTTTTTTGAATGTTCTCTTGGATTGATTTCCAAAAAGGGAAAGTGTGAGAGGTATGTGAAATACTTGGAACACTTTGAAGCTCACTTGAAATGGTCTCTTGGGGAGAAATGGGTGGCACATATGAGGGATGAGGTGGTATATATGAAGTTACATGGGGTTGATAGTATTGAACCTATTTTCCTTCAAGGACCCCACTTGAACCTATGCTAACAAGGAAAGTGTTTATTCTAAGGACCCCATTATTAGAGATGTTTATCTTTTAGACCTATTAGATATATCAAAGCTTGGGTAATATTGACCAAATTTTGACCCTAATGTCATAGCTATTAGAGTCCTTAACCTATCATATATGTTATATCTATTAAATTCCTAAACCTATCAGAGTCCTAAACCTATCAAAGCTATCAGAGTCCCAAACCCCACTCAAATCAATGATAATAAGGAAAGTGTTTATTCTAAGGACCCCATTGTTAGAGATGTTATTCTCTTGGACCTATAAGATATATCAAAGCTTTGGAGATCCTAACCAAATTTGGACCTCAATGCCAAAGTTTTTGGATTCCTAAACCTATTAGAGATGCTATATCCTAGGAAAGATCCCAAACTTTGATCTCACTGGTGGAGTCCTAAACCTATCATTATTTTCATTAGCTAATGATAGGTTTAGCTATTATATAAAAATCACCTTATTATAAGGTGATTTTCTATATATATATATATATATATATATATATATATATATATATATATATATATATATATATATATTTATATGGTGATTTAAGTATATATAAGGTGTTATTTAACTTTTCAAATTCATGCTTGTCTCACTTTACTTACCCCATGATTTCACCACTTGAATTCAACTTGGAATATTAAAGGACTTCTTAGGGAATTATTGAGGAAGAGGAGTACAATTTTGTGCCAAAATAACTTAATTAGATTCCATCCAAGTCAAAATTAAGCTTTATAATTATAATTTATCTTGGTTATCAATAATAGGCTTCTCAACAACAACCTATTCCTTCTTTTGAATGTTTTCTTGGATTGATTTCCAAGAAGGGAAAGTTTGAAGGGTATGTAAAGGACTTGGAACACTTTGAATATCACATGAAATGGTCTCTTGGGGAGGAATGTGTGGCACATATGAGAGATGAGGTGGTATATATGAAGACAATTGGGGTTGATAATATTGGACCCATTTTCCTTTAAGGAACACCCTTGAACCTATGCTAATAAGGAAAGTGTTTATTCTAAGAACCCCACTATTAGACATGTTATTTTATTAAGCCTACTAGATATATCAAATATTGGGAGATCCTAACCAAATTCGGATCCCAATGTTAGAGATTTCAGAGTCCTAAACCTATTAGAGATGTTAGATATGTTAGAGTCCTAAACCTATCAAAGTTGTTAGAGTATTAATCCTATCAGAGTCCTAAACCTATTAGATTTATCTAAGTCCTAAAGCTATCAAAACTGTTAGAGTCATAAACCTCACTTGAACATATTATAAAAAGGAAAGTGTTTATTCTAAGGACCCTACTATTAGATATTTTAGTCTCTTGGACCTATCAGATATATCAAAGCTTGGGAAATCCTAACTAAATTTTGACCCTAATGTCAGAGCTATCAGAATCTTAAACCTATCAAAGATGTTAGATCTAAGGAACGACCCCAAAATTTAACCCAAAATTTGGAGTCGTAAACCTATCAAAGATGTCTTATCCTAAGAAGGACCCCAAACTTTGACCCCAAATTTAGAACTCTCATAGCAATGCAATGGTTAACACCTATGTGTGGACTATTGGATTTACAATCACTTAGGGGGGGTGAATTAGTGATGCTAGATATTTTAAAATTAAATTTTAATCATTTCAAAATATTAATCAATGATCACATGCATTCATAAAGCATACAAAATGTTCATAACAATGAATAAGAGAGATGATGCAAGATTACACACATAACACAAGATCTACATGGAAAACTCTTTTGGGGAATAAAACCCACTCTCAATCCTAAAAACACATGTACTAATTGTCTTATAATATTATGACAAACATGATAAATTTTAGTGAAACACCCATTTCATAAGGACTACCCACCCCTAAG